>LDDX01000084.1:126391-364069 GCA_012184315.1 Arthrobotrys entomopaga | reverse complement strand
TATATATATATATGGCTGGTGGTTTAAATTTAGTTGCTCAACTTCTCCTACCTCGGGTTGATCAATATGGACCCCGAAATCGTCTCTATTTTCACAGGAGCCGCAAAGGCCGGGTTGGTAACGCAGTGGCGTGCCGGTACGTTTACAATTCCATCTTTCCCGTCACTCTTCCCTTCCCTTCCCTTCACTTCAACTCTAGTCTTGTGACAACAAGACTTCTTCAACTCCCTCTACATTAATAAATATAATCGAGAAGTATACGCATACGTACCCCCATTCTTATCGATGGTTTTGAATTTTGAATTTTGAGTTTTGGGGTTAATGTTGATGTGTGTGCGTGTGTTTGTATGTATTAGTAACCCACAAGTTCATCCAAACGGGTACGGAAAAGTACAAGAAATTGGAAAACGAGGTTTACGTTGCCGTCGGACGGTTTCTAGTCGAGGAAGGGAAGGTTACGGTGGAGTATAAGATTAGCGCTGTCGTCGCTTCTTAGGATGGCTATCACTTAAATATTGGGTATTATATTAGCGGTGTATATAACGAAACTTAAAAAGGATGGGTGATTGATAGTTTTTTTTAGCTCGTCGGTATATATATGCGGAATTAATTTCATCAAGTCATTATGAAATATATCACATTATTATCGTAAAATTCACCGGCGATTTAAGTTATATTTTGAAGGGTATTTAGCGTCATACTGGGGTATATATTATATCGCGTACACACATGAAAATTCTGAACGGAAAAAATAAGAAAAAGAAAAAGAAAAAGAAAGAAATACAGATAGTCGCTCCCTCGCTGGTGGAATTAGATAGCTAGCTTTCTTCCACGGCGTATCAAGAATAGCGACATTAAGAATAGAAATGTAAAAAAAATTGGCGTATATTCCTCGCACCAAGTACGTAGTACAAGAATTTTATACATATCTGAAGAAAAAGAATAAAAGTAAATGCCGGACCGGATGTGAAGATACGTCGTATAGCGTGTATATATAAATGCGGTTTCCGAAATCAAGACGCAATTCGAATCAACAAAGTCGTCTAGTCGCGCATCGAGAAGAAAAGAAAAATATAACAAGATCGAACTTAAGCGGCGATCCCTGGTTGAAGATATGTAAAAAATGGTTTTTTCATTGTCATAAAAGGGGGTATCCGAGTGATTGAGTTTCCCGACTAAGTTGGCTAAATAATGACATGAGTTGAGAGAAAGGGTGAATAAGAGGTATATAGAGAGAAGTGGCGAGAGAAGAAGTGATTGATATAGTGTGATTGGTTTGTAGGTGTTGTAGATAAGTAGATAGAGATGGAAATTGTGTCCCCCCCCAGATATTTTCCAGATTGAAAGAATATCCTGTTCCAAATGCATGGTTTGGTTGTCCAAATATATTGATCAAGGTCGAATGTGAATAAAAAAAAAAAACGGTCCAATAGAAATATCCCCAAACTTCCAACTCCAGATATATAAAGAGGCGCTAGACGAAAAAAAATTCGCGCTAAAAAAAAAAAAAGGTATTTTAAAAAATATATGAAGAATAATGGTACAAAAAAGATGAAAAAAATTCCTCCCAAGAAGAGATTCAAAAGTGAAAAAAAGTGACCTCTCCTGTAAGCCCTTCTTCATGACCTTTCCCTCATCCAGTCTTCAAGCCATGGCGGTTGAATCGAATTTTTAGTTTGATCGATTTAATATGTTGGCTGCGGTGCATCTGTGGGCATCGTTGTAGCGGTCTCGTATCCCAAAGTCTCCGTCGATCCGTAACCTGTTTGTAAAGTCAAGATGACATACTTTGTAGATGTGGAAGTGTAGGTTGTGATTGGTTCGACCGATGTGGTGTTTACGCCACACTGGGCATCGCAGTCCGGTGCGTCGACGTAGTGGATGACGACACGGATCATATCACCGTCCTTGTAAGGAGCCGGCGCCGGCGAGGCGAGGGCGAGAGTGGAGAGAAGGAGCGTGGTGAGGAGTGTGAACTTCATTTTTGAATTTCGTATAATTATATTTCTGTTTGTTGGAATTTTTTATTATAAGGATATTTTTTCTGAAGACCGACGGGTGGATCTCTTTTTACAATTCGACAATATGATTTGTGATATATTAACGAGCGACTGAGGTTCGATATATTGTTTAACGAGCGTGGGTTAAGAAAACGTGACAGGACGTTAATCTTGTATTCTTGCAAAAAAACCAAGAGGGGACTGGCTGAAGGAGAGAATTAAGGATATAAGGTAGAAGGAGGGGAAAGGAAAACATCAGTCAAGAGGGTGCAGGGGAACCGACGAGACTTATACTAAAGGAAAGTAAAAAAAAAAAAAAAAAAGACTGAAAGTGCTATTAGTGAGAGTGAGAGCATGCCTCAGTTCAGTTCAGTTCGTAAACTGGAAACCCTTTCATCTCATCTTTACCTGCCAGCTGTTTCAGTGGCAACCATCCACAGGCCATTTGTGATTTGCATGGCGCTAGTGTGAGGTTAATTTCAGTGGAGCACAAGCCTGGTATTAATTTTCTCTCTTCTCCCACAGAATAAAAAAAAATGAAATATAAAAAAATAAAATAAAATAAAATAAATTCCTGGTGGATAAGCGACAGGTTTCTCAGCGAGGAATTCAAGACAGACAGGGAAGAAGCCCGTCGCATCAAGATTGCAGGGATTGCGGTGAGATATTTGGAGTTGATTGGCTGGATAGGGGATGGGACAGCTGGGAAATTAAAATTGGGGCGAGTGGAAAACCACAAACCCTTGGCCGGGGGGACAGGTTAAAAACCATGGGCATTGGCATGGGGGGGGGGCATGCCATGCCCTTCCTGAGAAAGTATGTATCTTCTGCTTCTTCCCTTCATTCGCAACCAGACCAACCTGCCTTGTCGAGCAGGAAAACTTGTGTCATCGTTGGCTCGAGCCGGCTCGGATGGTGTGGGTGCGTGTGTGAATATGGGGCCTGACAGGCCTCGGTCGGATTGGCCACCCCATTCGGACATGCGGTCTGTCTGGGGTCGACTTGGATCTGGTTACGATTGGTTGGCAACCTGCCTTCTACGGACGACGCTAATTAGTTTGAAGAAATTATATCAATCGTGATTGATCAATCGAACATGAACGATTGGGTTTCGGCCTGATCAATTGAGACACGTCTATAGAGTTTTTAATTTTCGACGACGAGTACTATGTAGTAGATGCTGAACCCCATAAGATCGTTCAGCTATTCCCCGCCGGTCGCATTTGTTAACAGAAAAAGAAGAAAGAGGACATCTTAAAGGGCAAACCCCCCCCCTCTCATTTGCATGCTCATTTTCCCAGCGGCATGGTGTGGAATGCAATATGGAGATATCATGATAAATACGTAGTACATGTAGTATGGTAATAGTAATTGATAGCATTATGGTAATAGTAATTGATAGCGTGCGCGAAAACCCCCCGGCTTGACTGTTGTGAATAGATTAACGATACGCCGGGTGGCCGGGTGGCCGGGTGCTTGTCAAAAAATTAAGCCCCTTTTGGTGGCCGACATCCGCGAAAAGGGCCCAAGCTTTCTCGCTCGCTCGTTCTCGTTCGCGCACAAACACTCGAATTCGAACCCGCGCCGTGCAGTTCTCGATTGACCCTCAGCCGTAGTGCCGTAGTGCCGTTCTGCACAATCCATCAATGTCCCTGCGAGTAAAAACAGATACAAAAGAACTGCTTTTCGACCCGAGTTCATCAAGACCTTCCACGCAAGTGCAAGTGGTGTATAAATTCATAAATTGCGATCGCCGGCCTGGCCAGGCAGCTGTCGTCGTCCAGTTTGGTTTGCGATTCATTTCTAACGATAACGCAACCAACAAGCGAATGAGCGAACGTTCGCCGGCCGCACTAATTAGTACATAATACTTAAATTACTTTCGAACCCACGCTCGATCCATTTCGCTAGGGTGACGGAGAGTGTCCACTTTTTGTGTCGCTTCACGATAACAACCCAGAAAAAAATCAATTCTCTTAATGAAAACAAACCAAAAAAAAAAGGGAAGATTCGTGGGGAAGGCAAAAAATGGGTAATAATACTAATATAATATAATTGCGATCAGGGTTCCCGTTAACGTTTCGGCTTCAGTGCCACGAACGGAGTTTGTATTTGTATATTATGCTGTACGTCCCGCCGCCCACTCGCTGAGAATGCACACGGGTGGTACGTACGTATCGTAATTATCGCATCTCACCCATATATTAAGCATGGGGTATGGAGATACGAGCGAGCGAGTAATTCATTTCCATTTGAGCTCTTTCTGTTTAACCCGCTTTTTTACCCAGTTGTTTTTAATTCTTCCCCGCGCGTGCGAACACGGTTGGACGTGTAACTACAATCCAGGGTTCATGAATTCACCCACCCACATGTATACAGTTTATCACCGCGATCGATACTTTGTACTTTGTAATTCGAAAGAAAACAGGTGACTCCGGAGAAGCGCATTCGGAATATCTACAATGTATGCGTTCTCAATATTGCAATGCGTAATAAAGGGGTCGTGGGATCCATCTTTTCTTTAAAATTCATTGCGTGAAGCTGTCAAATTTCAACGATGCGAATCGATCAAGCAGCAGAGTGGGTTCACGTGTGAAATTACCCAGAAGCAAAAAAGAAAAAGCAATCAAACTTTAACAAAACGGGAAACTCTTCGCTCGTGCGGCGTTTCCAAATGAACATGAAGAATTCTCGGAAGGAAGGGGCCGGCTATCTTCGTTCTTCGCCAACGGTTCTCAAACGAGATCGATTTTACATTTTATAATCTTTGGAATGCAAATGTCGTGTAGAATAGCTAATTAGTATACCTGTACAATATAAATTCCACCAGTTGGCAGGTACATGAAGTAAGGGCGGAAAGGAGACGAACCCAGATCGATCTCGAGATCTCAGGAATTTCTTCGGAAAATCTGACGTCAAGAATTAACATTTTGTATCGTCAAGCACTGAAGCTGAAAGGAGGACCTCCTTAAGTCTTGAATTGCGAATCGCAGCCCTGACCAACATCTCCTGTCAAAGTGAACCCCGTCCCCGTGATCTCAAAGTTAATCAAGTTCACAGGGCGCTCCAAGAGATTTGCGCGCTTGCATTTGCTCCAACAAAGTTTGCATCCAACAGCAAACACCAACCAAAGTCGCAATCCAACCAACATTACAACATGCAACTAATTTAGTTAGTTTTGCTTTCGAAATCTCCGACTGGCGTTTCTAGAAATTCGATATCGACAAAAATGATGCGCCACTCTACGGAGACATATATATTTAGCTACCAGTAACCAGTGCCAATTCACGTACGCGCCACATCTTAATAATAATTCTCCGTGCAATTGCAATCGAATCGAGTAAACCAGTATATGTACTTTTATAAATTCCGAGCTCTGCTGGAAAAAAATAATAATCCTCCGTGCATCGTCACCGCCTTAACCGTGCATATATATATATATATATATATACTAATACGTCTCTATTGATAATACCGTGGCCTCGCTTCTAGAATTGTTTCTTCGCTCTTTCACAATTAATTGGCAATGCTAAGCTTTTCGCATAAATAAAAAAATACTACATGCCGATGCGGACCCAAAAAAAAACTAGCCTAGCCGAAGATTCCAGCATCTCGAAGAAACAAAACAAAAACACTAAACAAATATTAATATCTTCACACTAAATACTTATAATATTATACTCGTCCCTGTAGACTTCATTACTGTATAATATAATATAATATAATCTCTGATTCAACAGCGAATAGCATACTGTATTATAAATCTAGATTTCAATATATATATATATACCACAGATCCAGGTCGCTTGGATTGAGGCTGAAAAGTATAGTAACTGTATGTTGTTTTAAATATACAACGAGACAACACCAACGCCGCCACACGTGCGCGGAGCAATCAAGTACTAGCAAAAGAGAAAACCTTCCAACATGCCGCGCACGGAGAATATATAACTTTCAAATTCTAATAGAATATATATATATTTCTCTGGGGTATCGTGGGTACCACCCGGCGGTGCAATGAACACCGAAACGACACGAAAACGAAAACGTGTAATCTCAGTAAACCATATAATATATATCAGTTCATGCTATAATTATAACCATGTAATACCCCGTGCATGCACAAGTTTTATATAAGATTAATATCTCCCTCTGCCTTATCACTATCGCGATAATAAAGTAACATATCTATTTTCGCCTCAAAACTAGGTACTTAGTTTAGTGCACCTCCGCACCGTGACTCCGTAGCATTAGGGCACGGCGTACCAGGGAAGTAACAATCGTATATATATATCTACTTAAGTAGCTATCTTCTGAAACGACTCGAAGGAAAGGGAAAAAAAAAAAAAAAACACATAAAAGAAAGTATAGAGTAGCAACGCAGGCGATGCTCGATCCTCGCTCTACATACAGCACGTAAAAAAAAAAAAAAAAAAAAAAGAAAGGAGAAGTTTGGGTTTGTGCTGAATAGTAGTACGTAGTGAGATTCGATTAACCGTACAGTTATACTCGCTAGGTCTGGTATTTGTAAACTGAAACACAAAAGTGAAAAAATCATACAGCTACTTAAGTAGGTATGAGCACTCGAGTGAAGAAGTTCAACAGGTAAGAAGCAGAAGCAGGAGTATAAGGAATTAAACTGCCGGAAAACGCCTGGAATATGATAATGAACAACGTGGAATATAAGATAAAAAAATAAAAGAAAGAAAAAAAGAAAGAGTTTGTGAATATAGTCCAGGTGTATATCATCCGTAACAACGTCGAAATTTGAATACAACCTGTTACATCTACCCGTCTAATAATTATTAAAAGCATAAAAAGAAAGAAAAGAAAAGAAAAGAAAAGAAAAAGAGGTAGAAGGGAGATATATATCCGTCGTCGACGAAAATAGTCTCAATCACTCCTCCTTATCATAAATAAAATAAACCACCATCATTCAATCAATCAATCAATCCGAGCGATAACATATGTGCAACTTCTCAATACCCTCCATATCCGCCATACGCATTGCTAACAGGAGGCTTGACAGGAGTAGGAGGCTTAGGAGTTGGAGGCTTAGGAGTAGGAGGCTTAGGAGTAGGAGGTTTATGAGTAGGAGGCTTAACAGGACCTGGAGGCTTCGAATTCCCACTCTCTTCAGTCCCAAAAGCGGCGAAATAACCAGGTACGAGAAGGTTACACTGTGCGTTCACCGCGTTCCTCATGTTATCGACATATGCCTTTCCCACGGGAGTTTGAGTCGTGCAAGATGAATGGATGCAATTTGAGATACGGGCCCAGTATGCTGCTGTGAATGCGGAGCAGGATTCATGGCCTAGATATATTTATAACATTATATTAGTCTCGTATTTTCATGAAGTGAAAAATTTTGTTTTATGTATGGATATCACTCGTGAGGATATACTATATATATATTTAAGTGTATATATACCCGACGGACGAGGATTATGAATGAATGGGGTTGTTATATATACGTACAATGCTCATCCTGGCAAGGATTCAAAGCGTTAACCCTATCGTACAGACATTCCCTAGCACATTCAACCTCATCGATAGCTCTATGCGCGACGGAGAGAAGGTCGATGGGTGTGGCATCTTTTGTTGATCCGTGGTATGTTGGAACGGGGGATGCGATGGAACCAGATGCGAGGAGAAGGATACATGCCGAAGGGAAGATATTTGAGATTTTCATCGTGAGGTATTGCTATTGACTGTGCCTTATTCGCGTGTGATACGAGTGTCCGAGAGGTTTGTTTAATGATGAGCTTTTTTGTACGTGAATCGGATAATATTAATATTGGATCCAAGTGAGATGATGAAGGAAAAGTGAAAAGGGAAGGATATGGAATCGAATCTTCTTCTTGTAGAATGTAAACGCGAGTGTAAAGGCTTGGTTGGATAACTAACAACCGGTTCGCTGGTAACGTTTATAAAACGTTTATGGCAACGGTGTAGAAAGATAGTAAAGCGTCGACGTTATAAAATGCTTGTCGGTTGGGAGTACCAAAATTGATATCGAAACCGAGACCAGTAAAAACCCGTGCCACGCAACGTTTTTTTATTATACAAAAACTCGAAAAAAAGGGAAATCCGAAGGGAAACAAAAAAAGGAAGAAAGAGGAATTGAAACTTTTATATAAACGTGGTGTGGAAGGTGGGTGGGAGGGAAAAGTTTCTTAAGAAACGAAAAGGATTCTAGTGGTGCACAGTTTTAGTTTCTGTGGGTTCTTCGGGTGCAGCTGTCTGAACGTCTAAACGAGCCGCAAAGGTACCAGATCCCAAATTCGGGCTGCGCAAAAAACAAAGCGAATGAAGAAGAAAAAAAAAAGAATGTATTATAACTTATTTATAGAGACGGTAGAAGAAGTTGGTCCCCAAGAAGGCCAAGCGTTATGCGGAAAGAAAAGCCAACAGTTGAGAATAGCTGCGGTCACAAGTACAAGAGAATTACGGTGGGGCGTGGGAGTGGTATTTATTGGAGGTACTTAGCTGTTGGAGTTTTAGAACACCAGGAAGGCATCGAAACAACGGCGAAATAAAAGAGAGAGAGAAAAAAGGAATAAGTACTCAAGTATCTTCGCATGAATTGAACATCCTTTACCGGAATTCTGGGAATTACAAAAGTCAAGGTCGTGAACGGATGAAGGCCGGGGAGGGGAGGGCCCATGTGCTGGTGTTTCCTTCGAATTGTGGATATGCGCGCCAATTCTCCTTCTATATTCTGCTTTTCCACGGAGAGACACACCAGAGCTCTTTCACACACCCTCACGAGTACAACGAACTAAATCCCCCCAATCCAACTGGATTGAAATGTCTAGGAAAGTTACACTAACTAGAGCGGGCCATGTCTCGAAGGAGAGTATGAGCCTGATGATGAATAGTTCCAGAAAACCATTCTTAAGATCCTGTTCAGCGAGCCCTCGATCGCGTCCGTTCCGTCGAGATTGTTCTCAGAAGATGAAATGGTCATTGCATTTTCACGAAATCCGCGTCCATCATTGCTATACAGACAAAAACCTCGCAAGTAAGTTTCAAGGAATAAAAAGCCACTGTAATTTATCACCAATTTTCCCTAGCGCTATCAATCCAACATGGCGTAACATGGTGATATATCACAGGCTCAAGAGTCGAGTCTCTCTTTCCCGTCCCCGTCAAATTTGAACAACACAAATAATGTTGAAAGGAACCAAGGATAAAAAACCTATTTTGGGAAACCCGGGTGGACGGCCAGGGAAATCGAGGTTAGGCCAGGGATTAGTTGGCCCTGGCTTGAGCACTTGGCCCCACGGGTCCCCCGTATTTTAAAACGCTGTCATTGGGCGGCGGGTGGTGCAAGCGAGCACGGTGCAGCTGGCCGCAGGAGTTGGGCGCCAAATGCGACTTCTTGGAGAACATTTTGAATTTGAATTGAATTCTTCCACGGATCTCTCGGCTTATCAAATCAATTTTATATTATAATATTTTTTTTCTGGAACCGGCGGTTTAAAAGATGTCTTCTATGGTTTGATGACGAGAGAGAGAGAGAGAAAGAGAATAGGGACCCACTTTGTGAGCTGGCACGATCGATCAATTGATCAATCGGAGACTCATATACCTAGTATGATGTATAGAGCGCCTACATGTATCGATTCCACGAGGCTAACGATCATTCATAAATATTATAGGTCTACGTAGCTACGGACAGCGGTTTCTGTAACCATTGTCCGCATAATTAATTGTGCGAAATCATCACGTTCCTGTTGATACATGATCGATCCTTCTGTTTATATATACTTTCTTTGAAATTCATTTCTGGGATGTTTTAAGCTAGTATATGGTCTAATAAAATCAAGATGGGAAAACTATGAGGCTCTTCAGGGACTTTCAAGCTATCCGAACATGCTTCATCCTTGTAGCTCGCTGTATACTACGTCCAATATTAACGTCCTGTTAAAATACGAAGCTAGCTAGCATGCCGGGTGGCTGAAAAGGAGTCCTTGAGTTACGAACCAGCCACACACGTGAGTTCGGGCTTGGCTTTATACAACAGCTAGCTTTCCTATACTATACTATAACTATTAATTATCATTGACGGGTCTAAAAATGTTGCCTATGATATCATCAAAAAAATAATGTGATCACTAGAGTGTTTTATCTCCCCTTTTCTTTTTATATTTTTGAGACGTCATTAGCTAATTGAGTTCTTTAGAGGGAGCCCTTGTCCGCGTATCGCGGGGCAGCGTTGCATTGCATATATATATAAACGTCAACCAATATTATATAATATTATTAATTTGCAAAATATATTAATACTACGGAGTACGCAGTTTTGAATTGTAACAAACTCTCAGAAAAGACCTTGATATCTAAAATGGCTATACTGTATTTGATATATCAATTGGGATACATGATATGGTAATATTCGAAGCCAAGAATCGAATCGAATCGAAAGGGAAACAACGCGCGCTGGTGGCAGAGTGGTGGGGCCCACAAGCCAAGCATTTTAGTATTTTAGTATTTTGCTGGGCAGCTGCCGAAGATTCCGTAGCTGCGGCCCTTCATCCCTGAAAAACACTCCACTCCACTCCTCCTCCTCCACATTCACCGCTCCGATTGATCGAATTTGATTCGATTCATCATGGACACCTCTCCTTTATTCTCCTTGTCATTTCCATCATCACCGTCATGAAGGGAGGAGCAGAAGGAGAAGGAGACAGACGTAGAAGACTCTATCTTTCCATCCATCTTTAACTTACCCCCCTTCTCGTTCTATTCCATTCCATTCTTAGTCTCTCATTTTACCAGTTTAATATCATATTTTAATCATGTCCCTGTTTCTCCGCCGCCGCACATCCCCGCACAACCGTCTCGTCCGCCGCATCCTCTTCGCCGTCATCTTCTTTCTCATCAATGCCCACATCTTCATCTACTTTCTCCACAACCGTACTTCCCATCTTCCTCCTCCTCCGACCTCCACAGACCTATCCGGTCCGTGGTCCTACAACCCCACGAACAAGGTACCTCGAGTCCACAACGTCGGTCGCGTGTACATTGCCGCAAACCATTGGATCTCTGCCAAGGTCCTCAAACCATACTGGATCAATGGCCTCCTCATGCTCATCCAACAACTGGGTCCGGAGAATGTGTTTGTGAGCATCTACGAGAACGGATCGTGGGATGAGACGCCCGCGATGTTGAAGGAATTGGATCGGGAGTTGGGTAGACTGGGTGTGCCGAGGCGGGTGTTGATCGAAGCTATCACGCATAGGGAGCAGGTTGAGGAGGTTGTCAAGCTGGGGGATGATAAACCCGGGTGGGTCATGACCTCGAGGGGGAAGAAGGAGTTGAGGAGGATTCCAATGTTGGCCAAATTGAGGAATCGATTGTTGGAGCCATTGGAGGGTTTGAGACGGAAGGGGGAGGTTTTTGATAAGGTGCTGTTTTTGAATGATGTTGTTTTTACGGTATATCTAACTCCCATCTACTATATTGATATATACTGTCTTTTTTTTATTTTTCTGGGAAGAAGGGCTAATATGGGAATGGAATATATATACAGGCAGAAGATGTTGTACGGTTGCTCAAAACACGGGGAGGAAATTATGCCGCCGTGTGCTCGATGGATTTCAACAAACCGCAATATTACTACGATACCTTCGCTTTACGGGATAGCAAAGGACGGGAAGCTGCCTCCCAACGATTTCCCTTCTTCGCAGCTGGTGAGAGCAGGGACGCCATGATGGCAGGTCTCCCCGTGCCGGTTAAGAGTTGCTGGAACGGAATGGTGGCCTTTGACGCCGCACCGTTCCTTCGCGATTACAATCCCCTGAGGTTCAGAGGTGTGGAGGACTCTTTGGCGGTATCACACGTGGAAGGGTCAGAGTGCTGTTTGATACATGCCGATAACGAGAGGGGGTTTTCGTCAATGACAGCGAGGGATAAGAGAGGGGTGTGGCTGAATCCGAAGGTCAGGGTTGGGTACAACTATCCGGCGTACGAATATCAGAGGTTGCATAAATATCGATGGCCGGAGTATTTGATGTCGATTCCGGTGAGGATCGGGACGGGACTGTTGCGATTGCCGTGGGGGAAGAAGAAGGTGCTGAAGAGGGTGAAGGAATGGGAGAAGAAGGGTGAGGAGGGGAGGAGGATTGAGCCTGGGGATTTTTGTTTGGTTGATGAGATGCACGTGCTTGTTGAGAATGGGTGGAAGCACGTATAAGACCATCCATTCATTCATTCATCCATTCAATCGGTCTATGAGTCTCATCTCCGGAGACTCTGATATTGGAATTATGGTGTGCCTTATATATAGGAGGGTCCATTTTGTTATATTTGCATTTTTTTTCCTTTTTTTTTTGGAGGTTTGGCGTTCAAAATAAAGTTAGTAGTCATAATTATCATAATTATCGTATCGATTGTATGTATTTATTAGCGGTGTCCATCTATTCGAATTCCATTTCATCTTTATACCAATCGTAGTTGAGGTCTTTTCGTGATAATTATTCAAGTACTTCTTATATATATAAGTATTGATGACAATAAGTAATCGGGGGGAGTTTTATGAGATGCTTACTCAGCCACAGCATCATTCGGATGACTGCGCCACAACGTCTGACAAACAAGGCAGCCGACACGTCGTCAACCATTCGAAAACCATTTCCACCGTCGTCGTCCTCTCTTTTGTATTTGTACGGAAAGTAGCTTTCACATCGCCTAGGCTGCTTTGACTGCTACGCGTCCACTCAATCAATCAATCTCGGCCCGTTTCTGACTAATCATAATAAAAGGTACACCCGGCTGGCTCGGAGGGACGATAGTATATTTAACTCTTGTCGAGCGAGCGAGCGAGCTATTCCAATTGCGACGTCACTTCACATAGCATCATCTCAGCAAAGACGACATCAAAGAAGAGCTTCCAACTTTATCGTTAACCACCACCAATATCCTCCCCCCTTCACCCCGTTTTTCGTATTCCGACCGTTAACGACATTAGCGAAAGGGGGACCTTTGAAGCAGATACATCATCGCCGTATCCTTCTCCCGCCGGCTGATAACTTCTCCTGCCCGACCATCATCACCATCATCGTCATCATGCCGCCACCTCCTCCACCTCCACCTCCTCCTCCACCTCCAGGCTTTGGTGGCCCTGCTCCTCCTCCTCCACCTCCTCCACCGGGCGGTTTACCTTCTCGTCCTGCCGGCGGTGGTGCTGGAAGGGTACGCTACTCTACTCCAGTCTTTTATTTATAATCTGTTTTCTGTAAGCTATGAATAGAATGCTGACCGGTTATATACATCTAGGGAGCCCTTCTCGGTGACATTTCCAAAGGCATCAAGCTCAAGAAGGCCGTCACGAATGATCGATCCGCTCCTCAAGTTGCAAATAAACCATCCGGTCCCGCCGCTCCAACATTAGGCGCCGTACCCGCGATTCCAGGAAGACCCAAGCAGCCAGGACTAGGCGTACCCCCTATCCCTGGAGCCGCCGGTACCAATCGACCCAGAAGCTCGAGCGATTCCGGTTCCGGATTTGGAGGAGTAGGAGGCGGTGGTGGTAATGACGCACCACCCCAACTTGCTGGTCTTTTCGCTGGCGGAATACCAAAACTGAGAAAGTCCGGAGGAGTTGACACCGGAGGTATTTATACAACAAATACAGTTCATTTAGAAGGCTTTCTGTTATTCAAAGAATTGCATGCTAACAATTACTCGTATATCTACAGCATCGGATAGCTCGCCGTATCTCTCGGACAGCGAAACAATAACTAAACCTAAAGCTCCCATCCCCCCTCGTCCCGCGCCAGCACGGCCAAACGGTGGTCGACCATCTCTCCCAGGCTTCGCACCTTCCGCACCACCTTCGGTTCCCTCTCGAAAACCTCCAGCTCTAGCTCCTCGTCCCGGCATCCCACCGCCTCGCCCATTCTCGGACGCACCCTCGCTACCACCACCGGCGCCACCTCCAACAGTCCGCCGACTCTCCTCAGCGCCGTCGGTACCCCCTCCTCCACCTCCTTCCGGCACGGCACCACCCATTCCCTTCGCGAACCGAGCACCACCACCAACTCGCGCGCCCATACCGCCTCCGTCCTTCTCAGCACCGTCAGCGCCGCCTCCACCACCCCCTCCGCAACCAACAAGATCCATAGCTCCGCCGCCGACACGGTACAGTCCTCCACCTCCACCGTCACAATTCCCCGTCACACCACCACCCAACCAATCGAACTTTGCCCTCGCAGCAGCAAAGGCCGCCACGACCTTCGCGCCACCAAATCATGGTCCACCCACGCCGCAAACACCTTCAGTCGCACCGCCCGCCCCGCCACCAGCACCACCACAAAGCCGACTCCCACCTGCCCGTCGAGACATTTCCAACTTTACTTTATCATCAAACATCAACTCCGCGGTTGGTAGGGGTAGAGGTGGTGGTGGTAGTGGAAGTAACAGTAGACCGGATAGTGTCGCCAGTACGGGGTCTGCAAGTGGGGTCAAGCTTAACGGTGGCAGCGGGAGATTGGTTGTTGATGATATGAGGTTTAGGTGGAAGAGAGAAGAGGAGTTGCCGAAGCCTCGGGAATGGTACGGGCCGCCGGACGGGGGGTGGAGGTATAAGAGTGGGAGGGGAAGTAGTGTCCCGTTTGATTTGAGGTTGTTAGATCATTGAATATAGGATTTTTTTTTTCGTGCGTTGAAACCACGGATTTTCATTTTTATTTTTATTTTTTTTTAAAAAAAATGTTATTCTTGTGGGTTTGGGGTGGGATATGGATACAGTGGATGTGGATGTTTAGGATCGAACAATCGAACGATCGAAAGGGGGAACCTGTAAGTCTTTGATATTTCTTCTCGCTAGTGTCGTTCGTATCTTGGTCATTTGTTATATAGCCGGCCCAGCATTTTTAGTTTTTTTGATTTTTATTTTTTTTGTGGAAATAATATTACATTGAGAATGGTATATATATACATACTTAAATATATTTAAACTTGCATAAAATAATCTATATAAAATATACTCGTACACTACCAAAGCAAGACTCTATAGATCTACTTGATCATGGAACGTACAGTGACATCCGCCAACTTCAACCTCGCCATAATAGTTCTAATGATCCAATTCTCCTCTCCTCCGGCGATATCACTCCGTTCGATCACCCCCAACTCTTCGTTGATCTTATCTTGTAGTTCTTCTAGTACTTTATGCGTGTATTCTATACTTCCCGCTTTGGTGATACACCGCATGACTAACCTTTTTTGTTCGGGTGATAGTGTTTGCGTGGCGCTGCGGGAGCGGAGTTTGAGGAGGCTGTGGAGTTGGGTTGATGAAGAAGAGTCGGAATGGGAGAGGGCATGGAGGAGGATGAAGGAGTATTTTCCCTCGTCGAGGTCTGAGAGGGCGCCTTTTTGTGCGGCGTACTGTATACAGTGGTTAGATGTACAGGTGGCAGATAGAGGTATATATAGGGGAGGGGAAGAACATACGTCGGTCGATTTGAGGTTTTGGTAGTCGTCACGAATTTGGAAGAAACGGCCGAGGAGGGTCATCAAGTTTTCGACTTTTAGTGTTCTATGTCGGTCGGTCATTTGTGGTTAATTAGCATGGGTATTGATTAACTTGATATATATGAAGAGGGTGAGGGGACAGCACTTGTTAATGCTGGCTTGATCTCTCATCAACCGAGATGCCATTCTGAAGAGCCCTCCTGTTTCTATAACCCGTAAAAGAACTGTCAACTATGTATTTTCTTTTATATATATTTAGGTATATATATATATATATATATAATATGATGGAAAGTTACGTACTCCCATCAATCATCTGTATGTATTCGCTCTCCGTCGGGCATTTTTCGTGGAAAGTCCAGTGTAGGTCTAACCCTTGACCTACATGAAGACTCTGTAATTCCTCTGTATATCATATACAAAAAACGCACAAGTAAGTAGCTAGTTAGCAAGCAATGATCTAGTTCACACCGTTGAATATATATATATATATATATTAGAGTTGATCAGTTACTGACCGGTAAATATAGTCACAGCGTTACCACCCAATTTCTGAACCTCGTCCAAACACCTCACGAATAAATAATTCGCGGAATTGATCGATTGTGGTGTTCCGTATACCATATGGGCTGCGGGTTGACCACGACGCAGAGGCGAGTTATCTTCGATATCGTCGATACTATATTTAAATTTCAGTTTGAATGTCATGAAATGGTTAGTAACAGTCTCTGATGATGTGTATGATATGGTATAATCTACAGGAGGAGCCATATATGTCTAAGATCTAGTAGTTATGAAGTTGTAGTAGGTTTATAATTTAGGTACTCACATCAAAGATGAACTATGCAGCATGTTTATAACGGATTTGATAATGTCTACGGATTTCTGCGGAACTCGGTACCAGACGTCTAGTGCGTCCAGTGCAGCGTCGCGGACTCCTTTTGATGGTAGGGATTTGATGTACTGGAAAGGTTCTAGGGCAATCTGCTTGAAATTCCATATTAAGCATTTAAGGGGATATAATGATGCGTATATATACGTATGGAAATGTCGGAAACGAACCTCATCGGATAGCTTGTCCGGGTAGTCGCGTAGCCATGGAGAGGTATCTCTTGGTTTAGCGATATTCTCATCTAACCGGGCTCTTTTACTGTTTATCGGACCCATCCCGTTCTCTAAACCATTCAGGTCAAGGGTTCTTTTGATCCCATTCGACATTTTATCTTGCTTGTTCGTATGTCCATTTACGATCTTACTCGTAATACCGTTGTGTACCACCCTAGATTTAAATTTCCGGGGTAAATCCGCAACCGTATGCTCCGGCCTTGGGAAAAACGGCGTCTCATCTTCCTTCAATATGTACCGCGGATTATGCATCGAAAACACCAGTATCCCGGCGGCGATATAATGCAGATAGGAAATATATCTCCTATACTCATCCGAAGAAGCTGGGCTGCATTCGCTCATGATCTCTTCTCGAAGGATTAGAAATTTCTCCTCAAGTTCCTGCCATTTTCTGATCGCCATCTCCCGGGCTTCTTTCAGTGTGACGTTGTATATATCCATGGTGATACACACGTAATTCAACGGCAAGCCGGGTTTCTCGAGAGTCGCGTGGCAGGCCCAGTCGCATTCAACGGATGCGAGGTCGTTTGTGAGGATGCATATTTGGTACACCGTTTCGTCCAAGCATCTCAGACGGTCGTAATCTTCTTTTGTGAGGTTTATATCGTGGACTATTGGTACGAGGTTGTAGTAGACACTATATATATATAAAATTCACGGATGTGACGATGTATCGTTAGAAGGTACGTATTAGAAAAGAAAAAAAAGAACTATACATATTTTATTAGGGAATTTACCTCGCGGCGACATTATCCATTCTATCGTTCAGATAAGTATCTAGATTATCGAATCTAATTTGATCATTGTTTTCTATCCCAGCTTTGGCCCATCCTTCGTAGGCTTGGATGTACGTGTTTTGAGCGTCATCTTTCTCTAACAATTCAAGAAAGAGCTTATGCTTCATTTGCTTTAGAATAATACCATATTCCTTACGTATAGCCTCTTGCTCTTGAGGAGGCGTACCGGGTTTCCAGATCTTAAAATATCCAGGAACGTTAAACTCCTCTCTTTCTTGTTTTTTATAAATTTAATGTAGGTACTATTTATTCTTTTCGAAACTTACATCTTTCGACCTAAACATATCACCATCCATATAATCTATAAAAGTCGCAACACTAAATGTCAGCAATTAATTAATTAAAATTGAGAATGTGTTTTTAAATCTCAAAGATCGAGAAATATAGCTGAGAAGAGAGGATCGAGTAATGGTTACCATCTTCAATAAAGGCAAAAGACGATATAGCAGCGATATCAACCAGCTTTTTAGGATCGGCTTCTGGTAACGTAAGTGCTAAAATACACCCAGCCGGTGTAATCGCCGTATGTCGATGTCCTCTACCGCCGCGTCTGACCCAATCTTGAACCACCTTGTTGATCTCCCTTTCTTCATCTTTGTTGAGGCAATGCACTCGAGGTTCCAATTTGGAAAAGTAACCATCTAACAATCCGGCAGGGATGGGGACCGAGTGCTTCGGGGTCATTAATGCTGGTACTAATTGCCGCCCTTTACTGGTGGCGGTAGGCTTAGAAGAAACCATAGTTTGCAGGGTTAAGATACTTTGGCTTTGTCTGGATTCTCTTAATTATAGTATTCAAGATCAATACTACCTAGTATATATACGTACCTGCTTCAAGGATCGAAACAGGGGGGGCTACTTCAGAGACGAAATACTTGTGTTGAGAGATCGATAACACTCGATGGGACTGGCCTGACCGAGATCTTACCAATACAAAGAAAATTTTTGCTAAAGAGTAGCTTCAACCGGGGTGGATTCTCTTAACTTTATATATTAACCCCAGGACTATATACTTATATACTCACATGATAATATTGGGGACATATATATATAGAGTTAAGATATCGATACGTGTTAATTAACTGGACTGATTACGTATACTAGTTAGTATATATAACCCCCCCTGCGGTGGTCCTGTTGCAAGTTGGAATCTCGCCGCTTCTTATATCCGTATTCCAACCATCTCACGGTTAACGCGGTTCTGCCTGTTCTCGAAACCAAACGCCCCCCAAAAACACGTTCTGCCTGGCTTGGCTCCAGAGTCGATTACTGGCTAGGAGAATATATATTAATACCGCAAAAAAAAAATATAAAAAAGTCATCCCTGATTGAATCCAGGAGCTCCGCTGTAGATCCCTGTCGTGGGATAACTAACGGAGACAATTCATAGGTACTTACTTAGTTAACTAGTTTATGAACACACGCTGTGAATTCGCAAATTCTCGGGGTGGGTCTCGAGTTTATGGATTTAATTCCGTGGACCAATCGGGACCCTGGGTTGAGATAAGCGGGAGTGATATATCGGGAAGCTTAATCCGATGGCAGATCGATTTATAAATTTATCGTCTCGAAAAAAAAACTGCTGTAGTCAGTCAGGACGATAGAAGGTCTTGATTTTTGTTTATTATTATTATTATTATTATTATTATTATTATTATTATTTTGTTGAGATTGAGGGTTAGTTAGAATTCTCGTGTTGGAATATGCATAATACCTAAGCGCTTAGAAGCTCATTTGTGGGGATATATACCAACAGTTAACCGTGAACATTACGTTCGTTCATAAACTTAAAAAAAAAAAAAAAAAAAAAAAAAAAAAATTGGCACGGGGTTCTCGAAAAAAAGTTTTGAGGCGGCCAGTTCGTTATGACTTTATCTTTCTCACGGCGGCTAAAGACCAGGATAATTATAAATATGGATATAAGAAAATTTTAGAATTCTTAATATCAGAGCCCTAGACTATAAAAGCGGCTGTTTGTAACTAATTTTAGGCAATATTATTGCAATTGATACGATATTATTACCGCCCACCTTGTTTTACAAGTACAGGGCATAAGGTTCTCTACAATTATTTTTTATATCTCAAATTTTGCTGTGCAAGTAAAGTTCAACTAAATGGTAAGGTATTTCTCAACTCTGGGCGGCATTTCTCAACTCTGGGCTGTTGAAGAGCTAGATCGCTAGTTTCTACCTCCCTGGGGCCTGCAACGACATCCCGTAACATGTAAGGCTCCAGTAACTTGTCTACTGCACAATTATCGCTTACTGTTTCATAAAACTACCACCATAACCGCTGAAATGTTATGTAAAGGTGCTAGAAATCACGATTATCCTACCGTTTAAAAATAGTAGAATATAAATGCAACGCCTCCCAGATTTTACACACTCTTAAAATCAATGCGCATCTTGTATGAATCATAAGAACCCCACTGGGGCACGCTAGAGATGTTGAGATCGGTATATCGAAATTAATTAATCAGGTGTATCATTTCCCAATAGTGCATGATTAAGTAGATGGAGGAGATTCCACGAGTTGGTAAAGGTATATATCTGGGTTATCCTCAACATATGCTAATTCGAATCTTCGAACGCCTGAGGCTGATATTTATATTTCGAAATTCGGATATATATAACGGTTGCGGATACAGAAGGTTGGTTACATTTGGTGTGTTCTTTGTTGGGTCTGGGAAAAATACCAGTGTTTTTCGGTTGAGGTGAGGTAAGTTCACGGATGGGATTCCAAAGATAAATAACTGGTGTGCGATAGCGAACCCGTGGTAACGTTGAAGCTTGTTGGATTTTGAATTCAGCCCGTTGGTAAAAGACCGTAGTATCATTCTGGTTGGATTTAGCGTTCGTTATGATTTGCTTGTACTGTCTGTATTATGTGAATTTACTCTCGATAGTGATTTGGTCGCGGGGGTTTAGTAAAAAAGTTTGGCTCCATGGCCTGCACCTGGATTTGAGCGAATTTTCACACATATTCACATATATTCACATATGTTCAAAAATATTCAAAAATATTATAAGCTTTGTTTGTGCTCCGTATCGATATATATCTTTAGAGGAGACTTTCAGCTGCTGCGGAGAAATCATTATATTACCGAACTTTCGGTTGTCACAACGTGGTTGGTTACCTCTGGCCCCTGTGCAGACATACATTTCTGGTGTTCCGGACCCTGTTGCTATCGAAAGTTCGCGCTGCTTGAGTCATTTGAAGCATATTTCCACATAGCCTCGACCACCCTTACTGTATTGCCGTCGTATAAATGCCACCAAAACATTACTATGGATACTTAAGTATATATGACATTTCGAAGGATTATGGGCTAATGCATTGCGTGCATTGATACACACCTGAAGGATTTTAATCCGTCTAAAAATTTTTTTCGCAACCAACAGCCACCTTGAACCTGGAAAAAGGGCAAGTGCATTTCCGATAAGCTCGATGATGCGGCAATCCAGCCCGGTAGACTTACACGTGCACGTGGGTGCATATATATTGGAACAAAAGCCTGCCCGCCCCTGAAAAGCTTCTTGGCTGTATCGGCACAGGCCTCGGCCAGGTACTACGAAAAGCTATTGAAGTGTATTTCAAGATATTATAACGTGGCGTCGCAAATGCGCAACAAGAAGGACTTTTCATGTTGACTGTGAAATAATTCCTAAGGACATGGCGTGACCACTGCGGCTGACCTGGGGCGGTCTCGTAAACACCTGGGGGCGAAAAAAACATGGTGCATATGCGCCAAGTCGCACAACCCACGCAGGTTACTTGGCCCGTGTCGGTGCGGTCAACTGATCGACTAGTCTGGATTCTCTGGATTCTCTGGATTCTCAGCTGCAGCAGCGTGTCTTTTCTTTATCATCTCTCATCAAGAACGATAAGAGGGATGCAAACTAAGTATTGTAACTAGGCGAAACCAAGAAAGAAGGCTTCGATTTTTCGTCAAAGTTTTCTTCGGGGCTGAACTTCGGAGGTGTTATCCTTGGCGCCGAGTCTTATCTTCAACTTTGCATATGTGCATGCATTCGAGAAATACCTTTCGCCACTAAATCAAATCAAATCAGAACATTGGTATAAGAAGAATAGCGCCGGCTGTATGTATACTCGATCATGGCAGGATTTCCCGGTTTCTTGTTTTCTCTTTGTCGCGAAATCGAGGCATTGAATTTGCGACGATACTCAGCTGGATAAGTGGGCCGTGGTTAGACATTTAATTTGGCAAGGTAAGGAACTTTGCTTTCATGGTCAATCTGGGGAAATGATATCTCAAGATTTTAAGAGCTGACATAATGAATCGGTGGTACTCTAGAGATCATAATATATTATTCTAGTTCGAGAAAAATACCTTCGTGGTAGTCCCGAAACCCAAGAGGGAACGGGCAGGATGCAAGATCCATCCTATGGCTATCGAGGGCCAATTGCCGAAATGCCCTCACCTCCACCAGCCGGATATAATAACCAGAACATTGGAAATTACCCATCGCCGATAGGTAACTCAAATGGCTTCAACGGGCACGGTGATGGTTATCGTTCCCCTCCTCCTCCAGCTGGATTCAATGGGAACAATGCATATCAGCAACCCCGGTCTCCTGCGCCCCCATACGTAGACCAATCTTCGAATCGACTATTTGGCCCTGATGGCTTCCAGAACCCGCACGAGAAACCTATTGGTGGCGCACCGATAGTATATGGCATGCAAAATAGGATGGACATGCCTGTGATTGGGACACCACCCGCTGAGAGACGGATCTGTGGTATACGTCGCAAGTATTTCTGGATCATTTTGATCATTGTATTCCTTATCCTCCTAGTAGGATTAGGAGCGGGCCTGGGATATGCATTCGGCAAGAAGAAAAATGGGTCTGGTGATTCGCAAGCGGATCAGATCGCGGCTGGTGCGGGAACGTCGACAAGCGGTGCTACTACTACATCCGCGTCTTCAACTTCTGCAGGTGGCCTTGTAGTTCATACGGTCCCTCCTGCGTTTACTACGCCCGAGGTTAATACTCCGACATCCGAGTTCACCACCCCTGAACCGACTACACCACCCGAGGAATCTACTCCGACGCCAGAACCGACCACTCCAGACTCTACCACACCGGAACCCACTACTACGCCAGAGCCTGTTACCCCACCTCCAGTTTCCACACCTGATCCTATAACTACTACTCCACCGCCGCCACCAGTCTCGACACCCGATCTTATCACCACTACACCTCCTGATATTATAACAACCCCAGATCCTGGGCCGATTTCAACTCCAGACCCCGTAACTCAACCACCGACTCCCACCGCATTCGCCCTAGAGGACGGTTATAACACCTTGACTCTAGCCGTCGGCTCCACGTCTGGCAATCTATGCCCTTACATAGCAACTGCTATCCAGGCTACGACTACAGTTTACGTTAGTATCTCTGGAGATGAATCGGATCCATACACGGCTGTTTGGAAATTGGATAATTATCCAGCAACCTTGACTGCCACCGGGGTACCACAAAAGACGGGTGGTTTCGATGCTTGGGGGTTCGAGGCTCCCATAAATTCAAATGTGAATGGGTGTTCTTGGCAAGGAGGGGATGTGTTTGCGTTGGCGGAGGGTGGAATCGCAGGATATGCTTCGTAAGTTCGATGGGGATCAGTTACCTAGATGAACAATAATGATTTTATTCTGGCTTGCCAGTTAGCTGACTTTATATATTTCATTGTTATAGTGGAACCACGTTACAGAACCAATGCAGGTTAGGGACGTATGTGTTTAATGCTGGGTCCTCTTGTACAGTTTGTAAGTGCCTTGATTTTCGAAATAGGTAGTAGTGCCATATTTGGTGACTTTCAGCTGCTAACTTTTTAATCTTCCATAGATTGGGTTGGCCTTTACAGTACTTGATGGAGTTCTTTAAGTGGAAGAATGGGTTTTGGTTTTGGCGTTTTGTTTGGGTAGCTATTTGGGAGTCTAAGGGAAATCCTTTTTAATGTGAAATTTGGCATCTTGTTTCTGTGAGAAATGAATATTTATGAAACGACATGAGGACCATTTAGAATATAATGTATTGATTTGGGCGCTATATAGGTGCCTTCAGAGCTGTGAGATTATTCAAGTACTTAAGTACATAATCTATATTCATGAATTATTCCTTAGGCCTCCGTGTGCTGCTGCTGTTGATTTTCCTGGGGAAGAGTTTCAGTTGTAGCAGCGGCGTCATCCTTATTCTCCTCCTCTTCTTCGACCCTCTCGTACATAAAATCTGTCCGAATAGTCAACTTTATACCAGCTGTGATCGGTTCCCCGCTGTGGACGAGGAAGGCGTGCTGGAATATCAACACTCTTCCGGGAATAGGTTCTACATCATAGAACTCAGGCGGTACTAATTTGCGTTTTTTCATCTGAGCAGGACTGAGTTCCTGGACCAACGGGGCACCGGCCTCCCAGAATCTCGTCGCACCACCCTGTAGAGGTACATCTCCTGTTTTATCATTGAGGTACAGATGGAAGGTGAAGAGTGAAGATTCCTTATGGTCCGGTGTGGTATATGCGCCATCACAGTGCACTTTATGATCGATATTATCAGTATCACTTCCCTTGGTAAGAATTCAGTGCGTGAATAGTAAGTAAGTGGCACTTACTCTTGAAGAACCCGCTCACGGGGTACCTGAGATACCGCAACCGCTCGTTCAATCTCGTCAATCTAAATTTATCCCCCCGTCTCTTCGCCGCACTTCCTTTCCACCCGAGCGGTCCCTTTCCTTTACCCGCAACAGCTGGGTCGATGAGTTCGATATCTTGCAAGAGCGGACGAATACGTGCGAGTAGCTTGTCCGCTAACGGTTGGTCGTCGTACAGAATTCGGTCCGACTTTCGGTAACTTCTGTCCATGATTTGCGCGTTGCCACCGATATTAACCTGCGCCAACGGCCATCCTTCCTCCGAAGACGCTTCCGCGAGGCGCAATAATTCATCGCATTCTTTCTTGGTAAACGCGTCTTCTATAACACAGGCATAGGCGTTCACGTCATCGTACTTTGATAATTTGGAGTTCTTGAGAAAAGAAACCGCGTTGTCAGACGTTGCATTCGTCGAATAGGAAATCGTCAGGGATGAGGGATCAGGCAGCAACAACAACAACAACAACGACAAACAAACCTTACCTTAAAGTTGATCTTTCGGAGGACAGGACGCGCCAAGGGATCTCCTTTGCGATGGAGATGGGGAAAGATGGGTTGGATCTTGGTGTAGAATTCAGGATCTAGTTCTTCTGGGTCACCGAGGAGTTCTTTTGGCTTGTTATTACCTTCGCTGGAACTAGAACCCCCGGGTGTAGCGTAGGAGAGCAAAGAGTTAAGAATGGATGCCATTGTGTCAGGTCGCTGTTGCGTAAGGGTATGTTCGAATTTCTATTTTCCACAAGTTTACTTGGTAATATGAAGAGAAATCGAGGTGCTTTACTAAATATCGTGAGTTAATAGCACCCAAGGGTTTTTTATGTCCAATTTTTACGCATGCAGAGTCGAGGTTTCCTCGTAAGAGTCCAGGTTGGCCCGTCAGCAAGGCTATTAGCCTTTGAGTCACAACAATGGAAATCCTCGCCTAGCTCGTCGTCACAGCGAGTGATACGCCCTGGATTATGCCTGCCGAGACACTGCCGCGTAGTCTCTGGGGTCACACTCGATCGGATCCGAAGCCATGTTTTATTATGTGGATCAGGCTTTCGGTTGACTCCTCACATCGATTGGGAAATATTAATTCCATGGTTTCGGTACACTGCATGTGGCTAATATGCGTGAGAATGAGAACATTTGCCAAATGGCCATGCACGCATGTCCCCCATGTGCAAGGTCGTCGCGATTTACGGCTTGGAGTTCATCACCAATCAGCAGCCTAGATCAATAATACTTTTGGCCGGCATTATCGAACAATGCGGCATCTCTTTCTTAGTCGAAACTCTGCTCTTGCAGTCTTCGCTCATGTCCTTATTTTATTCTCAAAGCTAGGAGCGGCCTGGTTCCAATCGATATCGACGGATGGTACCTCGGAAATCCGTATCAAGGTCACGCCGCATAGCGATAACACGTGTACTCCACGGACTCCAAACAAGGAAGCAGTTCTGGGAATCCTAAACGTCAAGGGTTCGAAACAGACGAAGGCAATGGCATTCTGGGAAACCTCTGGTTGTAATAAAGCGCAACCAGAAGTGTTCTCACTTTTCGTACATTGGTACGATTTACCCGTTGGAATTCAGATTTTAGATCTGGGAATACCAGGATTGGAGCACTTCTGGAGGAGCTCGAGGGGGATAGACCCTCATGATGCTGATTGGGTGGATTACAAGCATCCCCATGGAACCCGGTACCTACCAAACCCAGATCTCGATGGAATGACAGCGATAGGTCGGTTTTATTCGGTAATGATGCAAAAGGTACCACCTGGAGGGATCAGATTTAAGATCGCGGATACGAATAATTACATCACGCTTCACAATGTTGTTTACGTCCCCAAGCGTATCGACGGTGGACCTCTCGTCCCTGATAAGAGTCTCAGTTTGTCAGAGTTGGAAAAAGCCCAAGATGAACTCAAGGCGCAAATGTTGGCTTTCTTCAAAGCGACTGGCGGTGTCGCATATCATAATGTGGACAGCCAATTATCACGGCTTCGGGCTCAATATCGACTAGAGTCTATTGAAGCTCCGCATCTTGAAAACGGTCGGATGGAGGGCCCGGAGAAAAGAGTCGTACGTAATTTGCTTCAGGCGTATATAGAGAACCCTCTGAATACCGAAGGATGGTTCATACCTCCAGGTAGACGAGGGAATCTTCGACCTTATCCAAATCCCAAAGACCAGTTACATCTAGATCCTAGAGTCGCACAAATTTGGGATACTCTGCCAAGATTGCGAAGACACGCATTATCTAGTCAACAAGCCCCACGAGAAATCGACGGTGCTGTCTCTAAACCTGGGTCTTTACAAGGAGCTAACCTGAATTCCGCCATGTCACAAGAGCCTGTCTTGAATTCAGCTTCGCAGCAAAGCCTCCCTGCCCAGGTCCAGACGCTGACGGGTATGCGACGTATGTATCAGGATGCACTGGCGAAAATGCGCTGGAGACATGACCTTGAGGTTGGTGACCAAATTTTCAACAACCACGCTCTCCGTCTAGCCATGTCCGGATACCCAGCATTGACATCACCACCGACTGATCCGCCAATAGAAAACTCTGGCGTAGAACGAGAATGGCGGAAAGGCAACCTTGGGCTTGCCGAAGCTAGCGCCGCATTTGCTAGGGCTTTAGCGAACAAGCATTCAAATGAATGGGAACCTCCCAGATTCCCCCGACTCATGTCAACGATTGAGGAAGCGGAGGCTGCTATGGCAGAGGAAGAAGCAAAACTGATGGAAGAATATGCCGCAGAAAACATACTCCCTCCTGCCATCGACCAACCTGTTGAACTGGACGAGTTTCTAGCAAATTATATAGATGAATTGCCGCCTCTCGAAAATCCTGAGCCTCACAATTGGGAGTTGGAACTTTTGTGGGATATGAAGATGCATGAAGCGCTCCGGCAAGGGAGGGATAAGGAGAGGTTACAAGCTGGGGTGCAGAATTTCCTCACGGAAATAGAAACGGAGGAACCATCACCTGAGGAATTTAGAAGACAAGCCGAGCTAG
Source organism: Arthrobotrys entomopaga (assembly GCA_012184315.1). Classification (NCBI taxonomy): domain Eukaryota; kingdom Fungi; phylum Ascomycota; class Orbiliomycetes; order Orbiliales; family Orbiliaceae; genus Arthrobotrys; species Arthrobotrys entomopaga. The sequence continues at coordinate 336,996 of LDDX01000084.1, read as the reverse complement.
CCACAGTTGGCATGCCCGATGAACTCGGAATACTTGAAATGCTCCGACAAGAACTCGGGATTGGTACAGAGCTAGAATCTGAACCTGCTCAACAGGAAAGATCAGGTCCAAGGGGTTATTCATTTCTTAATGAGCTATATGATAACTAATCTACTAGAGGCATTCGAGTGTTTTATAAGTGTTAAAACTACCCATTTGATATATATATATATGATTTTAGATATACCTCATAAAGCTATCGTGCATTTGGCCTGGCTTACCACGTAAATGTCCACTTATTCTCAGGCTCTGTACCGAGTTCTGGAGTTGTTGATATAAAATTTCGAATGAATTGGAGCGAGTTTGAGTTCTTTTGCAGAATTGCACGAAACTCTCATATGATCATTTCTGGATGCAAGGATAACGACATTAGTTTACTTAAGCCTGCATTCAACATCCTCTACAGATCTACAGTCACAGTCAAGCCTGTCACCTGTACGGATATCACTCCTTCGACTGCTCATCAAGTTTTGAGCAAAGGAGAATGAGACCCAGCCAGAATGAAATCGCTTCTCTCATCCCTCTCTTCTCAACTACTATGCTCAACCGCCACAACGGTTCTCCTCCACACTACCTTTGCCAATGCATACGCCTATGCCATCATCGCAGGCTCTCCAGCCGCAAAGCCCTGGACTTCACCAATCGAACACGATGGCTGTCGTCAAAAGAGAAACGTTGACGGGAGATACAAGAACATCGAACAATTCGGTGTCGTCAACTGGGAAGGCTCATACCAAGCCAAAGCGTTTGCATTCTATAGTGATCAAAACTGCCTACCAGGTAGCGTTGAAGTCCTGGTCCGATTATTCGACGACCCGCACGCGGTACAGTACATCGATATGAGTAGTGATGATATCCCGGGTGATCTGAGAAGCTATCGTGCGATTCCCTTAGAGACGGCAGCGAACGAGGGAAGCACGTATATTGCCGAGTTACTGAATATGGATGAAGGGACGATATACGTGCCTAAAGTTCCTTGGGATCACACAAAGTCGGGGTATTGCAAAGGGCGGGTCGTGATTCCAGATTGGAGCGATAGGTTTGATCTATCTTCGGGAGATCCTGATTCGAGGGAGGTATTTAGAGATGTTCTGGCGGTTCTCAGGAATGCCTTTATAGCGATGAGGAATAATCCGGAGGCGATAGCGCCTCTTCTAGGGATCCAAGGAGAGGAGTTGGCTGGCGATGAGCTAGTTTCTCTGCAGCGTCCGGGTCGAGAAATATCACAACAGATCGTATCGGAAAGGCTGGGTCAAAATCCGGCTCCTGGGTGTGTGATATTGCCCGCGAATCGGGATTTCAGAGACCTAGCTGAAGATATCACTAGCATCAACGAGCTGGAAGAGGCAGAATTTGAAGACTTTGAACCGGAAATTGAAAAGAAATACAAGACGACAACTTTGACTGGCATGAAGAGCAGAGGTCGAACACCTAATCAAGAACCTCCCCAAGAGCGAATCGTTCATGATGATCACGATTATGGTCTTGTTCAAGCAGGATGGAGGAAGGACCATCCGGCTTACTCTGGTGAAACGGTAGACGCTCTTCGTAACATAGTGGCGAGATATTCTGTAGCTCGAACCAATGCTAGGAAACAAGCAAACGCGATGAAGGCTGCTAATCTGGCGGCAAAATTACAGGAACTGAATGCAGCAGAGAGAGAAATGATGGCTCTGCAAGGCAGGAAATCCGAGAAAGCGATGGAACAGGCAGCGGCTGACGTCCCGAAACCAAACCCGTCCAAACGCAAACCAGGGCCATCCAAACTTCTGATACCCCAAAGAAGTCCAGATACCCAACTAGGACGGCCAGTGGAGCCAATACAGCCCTTATACATACAGCCAATACAGCCAATGCATCCCGTATACGTACAACCACTACAACCACTACAGCCTGTATACGTTCAGCCACTCCAGCCCGTACAGCCCGTATACGTACAGCCCGTACAGCCTTCAAGTACGAAAATAGACTTCGACAAATACATGGAGTTTCTAAACTATCAGCAGCAACAGCACATGCTTTTCCAAAGTTATAACAATAATGCTTTAAAAAATACCTACACACCATTCCTGAATGTCCAACCTCGACCGAACTCGGTGACTCCAGACGATGCCACTAACGCTTACAAGAAGTTTCGAGCCATGGCAGATCCGTATAGTATTAACAGAGTCGACGACTATTCGTTTATCAAGCCTGTACCTGATAGCAATCTCGAAAACCCCCTCTCTCGAGCGTATAGACAAACACAGAATATGAATAGTCAGCTTAATATGAATCAACCAGAGACTAATTCTGTTAGGGAAAATACAGCCAGAAAGCTAATGGTATCGGTAGATACTCAAGCTGCACAGTCTGATATGTCATCGTCTGGCCTACCTGATGAGGGACGGAGGAACGTTTTCGGCCAGTCGGAAAACGAGAGGCACTCGTGATTTCGGTTCGGGCTTAGCCTAGTCTTGTTTTTTTGTTAACTTATACGTAAGCATCCGAATATAATCCGTCTGGTGCTCTCTCTACGACCCCTTGTTGATCAAGAATCTATCCAAAATCCAGATAAGGTCCATTATCGTATCACACTAGGCCTATCGTAATATATTTTTGTATATAGACTTAAGTAATCCTGCAGTTGGAATTAATTGGTCTCACAGTGTGGTTGGAATCAATGAGTGTTCGATTCCTATAACTTATGTCCAATGGATACCACTAAGTGATATATCCGAAAGGCAGGCTGAAAACGAGACCAGATATATCCTTCCTAACAACTCAACGCTTAGCAAATATACATGTGTGTATCAAAGCCCTTCGAGTGATGGTAGCCCGCAAAGAAAGAGCTCTTCCCCAACCCTTTCTTTAATATCTTCCAGTACAAGCGGCATTGGGGTAAAATAAGTTAAGCCTCCCGCCGCATCACACCCTGCAGTAAGGAGTCCAACGACCTGGAGCTTTGTATTAAAAAGAAAGCTTCCAGAGTCTCCTTTCATTGAAAATAGTCCTTCATTATCATCTGAGCAAACGCACCACTCCACAGAAGCTTCTTCGTTCTCTTCCATATGAACCGGGTCTTTCACCCCATTTATAATCCCAAAAGTGAGGCCCGAATTGCGACCAATCTTAAACACTCGCTCCCCTACGATGGGACTCCCAATATCGCCATATTTTGTTTCGGCACCCCGTTTTAAGAAGTTCCATGGCCAGGATCCATTTCGGTACTTATTAACTGGTGGTATCTGCGACAAGTATCTCTCGCTGTTAGTTCTTTAATTTAACCTCCCGGTATATATACGTATGTAGTTGCGATATGTTTAACTGACCTCATTGTTACCTATCCGATTTTCTGCCACTCTAAATATACCCCAATCCAAAGAATGTCTGGTTTCTTTATCGACGCCGTAACCAGATGTCGCTACGACTGCACCGAAATCCCGGTCAAAATTTGTCATGCGTTCAATCATTGCCTTGCCTGATTCAATCCGTTCCTGAATAAGAACTGTTTTATTGGCAGGTACTTCCTCGCCCATTATCTCATATTTCCCAACAAGAGACTCCAAAGCCGCCTCCTTCCTTCCAATACAAGTCTCCAGATTTCCAAGGCTGGCCTGGTGGTCAATGCAAGCTGGTTGCACTATGGTCACCGCGCCATCCTCAACTTTGAACTCTCCATGGCGCATCCCAACCGTGCTGAGATACTTGGGGAAATCTATAAATTGAATGTTTATTCATTAGAAATCAGGAATCTGGACGCCAATACGTGAAGGATTCAAGGAAATTACCTGATTTTGAGATAGCCGTGTTTTTGGGAGGGTTTGGTTTCGAGACCAAGATAGCCCCACTTTCGCCAGGGGCTTCCGTTGAGACCGAACGCCTCGTAGGAAGGACCACATGATGGCATGATACGCCATAAACATCTCCAGTTTTGGACTCAAAATAGCCGCCAACTGTTCCTGCGGCCCAATTTATACCCTTAACACTTATTCCCACGCCGCATTTCGGTTCATTTTTGTAGTCATCCATCGTAAGGCATGCACCTTTCGTAACTCTAGACTGGATGAATTTCAATTGTGGAAAAACGGATGCCGGAAACACCGAAAGTCGGAAGCAATCGCTTCTTCATCCAACTTATTTTCAACTACAGTATCGTATATCATTGCAACTGTGGCTTCGTTACCGAAAGTACCCAGATGAACCGCAGTCCATTGAATCTGATCGCGATGGTGGAAAAACTCCATGAGTTGGTCAAAATTCTTTTCCCAGTACTGGGCGGCCTCCGAATCGTGGCGAATGACTTTCCATTTATCTTTTCGCTTGATCTGTGCTTGCTGGACCAACGGACCAGGATCTAGAACCCTTCGATATGCAGAACCAGTATCTAATGACTCGTCCCACCCATAACCCTTGCTTTCATCCATTGGCTTTAATGATACTCTAGGGTCGAGAAATTTGGTTTGAATCGTCTATAGAAGTACTCTTATTGAGCTCTGTTGGCAATGTAATTTCGTTTGCAGAGGCTGAATTGGTTACGGCTTGAGGTCGATGGAAATATATTGAGAGGTTATGTCTTACAAGAATGACACTGTGGACTTATCTTTAGATCTACGTCGGAAACCTAAAGTTTTGGCATGATTATGGCGTATATCATCCGCCAGGCGTACTGTTTCTGACTAGATCGCCACACATATCGCCCGGAAATCTGCTCAAATGCAACATAGCGCCTTATAACAAACGGGATAAGGAAAATACAAATATATTGAATAATACAACTAATTCGAGATAGAGCTTACAGCTGATTTTTTGATGATTACGACTAGGAATATTTCCCGCTACACTTTATATATACATATAAAATGTTAACTAGATTGTGATATTGCTTAGAATTCTAAATTAAATCTAGTGGGTTTCTAATGGATTCTTCGGGTTCACATAACGATTAGGCTGGCTTTAAATGCGTTTATTTAGTCCCGAAACGTGAAATGTTGCTCTACTGTTCGGCTTTCTCCAGGCCAGTGAGCTTCTTGCAATTTGCCAGACTCGACGTGAAAAACCGAGAAAATGTTGTGTTGCTGGGAGTTATTGCGCATGCTGACAGCCAGATGAGACTCGAGACTCGAGACTCCGAAGCAATAAGAGGACAGCATAGCCAGCCGCCTGCAGAACCAAACCTTTTGGAATTTCGGAATATTCTGTTCGGTCCCGAGTCCGCGGGGTACGAACCTGGTCGTTGGTTTGCGTCTGTTGAGACAATCTCAACTTCGGAAGATATGAACGACATGGCTGAAATCTTACATCGCCTAGGTTCCCCTTATAATTGGATTGAAGGTTTTTGGAAAGATGAGAATGGACGCAATATTGACGGTCCTGGTGGCACCTAAAAAAATCAAGAACTGAGCTTATAGTACTAGTATTATAATGTTGAATAGAATATGGTAACTTGATTAAGGTACATTGATATCCTTTATATGTCTGGTCGAGCAGATGCGGTAGACGAACTTGGCATACCAAATTTAGCCAGATGGATTTATGATCTCAACCTGGATTTCAATTATAAGTATAATAATAGCAAAGCGCCTGTGTGTATAGTGATCCCATTTAATTTTCGCGGGCGGTACAAAATGATATCTTAGTTATTATTGTATAGGCCTGGTAAGATATGCGATATTTGATGGTTTGATTGTGTCAAAGCAGGTATGTGGCACAGAGATCGGGAAGGACCACCCCGAAATGAATATCACCCCGTTTTCAAGTGCAAGCGCCCTCATTTTCTTGCGGAACAAAGGAGGATTTTAAGTATCGAAAGTCTTAGCCCATCACGTAAACTTACGGAACTCGGAAGTTGCCCGACATAGTCTAGGATGGATTAATTGAATTAGTGTGGAAATAACCGTTTGCACGTCTCGTCGGGAGCGTCCCCCAGACTGGAAATGGCCTTTCTATGAACGAGAGATAACCCTGAGACGAGAGAGACGAGACCCAGACCAAAGTAATGAAGAGAAAGTCCCAGCCAAAACCACTACGTAAGGTGAGAGTTTTGTCAATGCAATAACCAAAATAGAACCGCATCAGTGCTGTGGGTTTGTACCAGGTTGTGTTGGTCTGCGGCTGGTGTAACTGGCGGGAACCTCGCGGCACAGCATGCATGTCTCCACCAGCCCAAACCAGACAGGCCAGCCCTGTCTCGAGCGCCTGGATCTGAGGCTAACAGGCCAGCTTCTTTTGTCCAAGGTTTCGATGTAGAACGGCAAGCTGCAGGCTTTAAAAGCTCCCGTTTGGTCGAGGACAGGGTAAGTTCTGTGCTAGAAAAGACATCAGAACATTCGAAACCTGGGTTCAACCGTCGCGACCAGAGGGGCAGGCGTGCTGGGAAACCGTCTTAAATAATGAAATCCCCCCGCCTCTCCCAATTGATATCGACGTGCGATTAAATCTTTAGCTACCGTGGAATCCAACAATCTAGTGTTCCTTGATAGGAGAAAGCAACAAATATCTATATTACAGCCAACATTTCTAAGCCGGGTTTTGTTTCGAATTTCACGCTTTGGGACTATTCCAAAGTTGGTGAATTCTAGCTGTTATACTTCAATCTCACAATTGCCGTACGTTCTTATTAGCATTGTCCTTGTGGTCGTCGCCTCCCTCCTTCTCAAATCGCCTTCAGAAATTTCCCTCTTGAAAAATTATTGGCAATTGATACGGCCAACGTAAAAAACGTCATCAAAATTCTCTTATCAAGACGCCGTCATCCCGAAATCCCGATCGATTATCACAAACTACGCGTTAGCGAGCTGACAGCAACAACAACAATTCACTGGGGAGTGATGATTGGGAGGGCTGGGTTTCCCAGGGCCGGAGCAGCAGCGGTCGTTCTGCTGCTTTTCCTATGGACCTACACATTTCACACAAGTATCAAGACCATACCGCAGACAATTCTGTTAAACGACCCACCGGAGAACGAAAATGAACAAAATTTGCAAAAAGAGACCGAAATTCATACCAAATCCCCAATCACAAGCATTGGTACCACTTCAACAGACGTCCAAACTGTTTCAACAAATGTTCAGGATTCCCTCTCACCGGTGGAAACAGAAACGAGAAAATTTGAAAAGACATTAGTTATGGGAAGAATAAAAACAGAGGATGGAGATTGGCCTCGGAAAGAACTGCCAGAGTGCGTTCCCCCTCAAACTCTACTCGTATTCGCTTGTGTAACAAAAAAAAAAAAAAAAAAAAAAAAATCCAATGGGTTCACAAATCATTCTAATGCCCGAATAGCTGGCGGTCAATAGTCTATTCCATGGATGACCCTAACGCGGAAGGATATTTCCATGTCTCTGAAAACAAAGGACGCGAATCGATGGCGTATCTTACTTACCTTATAAATTTCTACGATAACCTTACCGATATAAATGTCTTCATTCACGCCCATCAAGGCGGCTACCCACAGTACGAACTCACCCCATAATCATTTTACCATTGAATTATTCGATAAGCTATCCTTTATAAAACCTTCAGCTGACATAAATGACGACTGATAGAGCATGGCACAACGAACCCCAGAGTGCTCAATACTCTGCCGTTCGAATGCTCCGGATGCTTCGTCTCGATAATATCAGGGAAAACGGCTACGTTAACCTTCGGTGTAACGGCAACCCGGGCTGCATGGATAAATTACGGCCCAACCAAGACAGTTTCAAAAAAGATGCCATCGAACCAGGCTGGCAAAAGTTATGGAAACATATGAACGGGGATGAACCGTTACCGGAAGCAGTAGCGGTGGCTTGTTGCGCCCAATTCGCTGTTACAAAGAAGAAGATTAGAGAGAAGCCGAAGGCGTATTATGAAAAGCTGAGGGAGTGGGTTTTAACCACGGATTGTACCGATCCGGGTAGGGTATTTGAGTATTTCTGGCATGTAATGTTTGGGATGCCGATGGTACAGTGAGTATATCACATATATATAAATATGGTAAATGCGCGTTTTAAGGTTGTGGATTACTAACGCCAAGGGTTTTGCTTACATATAGTTGTGAGGGGATGTCGACGTATGAACAGTGTATCTGCCGGACCTACGATTGCGGGTATGATAAAAGGAGTGTGGTTGATCTTTTTGGGGGCGCATTTTGAAAAAGTTAGGTTCTTGTTGATCCAAGAACGAGAAGCATTCGCTTGGATTTTCACGATTGATATGAGTTTTTTGCACAAATTTGATTCTATTTCGTTAGCCGGCATCTGCATAGTGTTATTGGGGTTGAAATGTGGTGGTATACCATATACACACTTATATATATATATATTATATAGATTTCTAATTTTGTATAGAGAATCATAGAATAGCAGCAACGAAACTGGTGTTGGTAGGCTTGCCATATGCTACCGGTGTAAATTTCATGAATTTATCTCTTTCTCCCTCTCGATTCTGTACCAGACTCACCATTGGAGCGATCGGCTCTTAATTCTCTGCCTAAGATGGAATTGGGTTCAATCTACGTCGCGCCCGAATAGGGATGTTTGAAATCCACGATAGTGAGGATATCCCGCCTCCCGTGGGATGATTGTGAATAAACTGGAAAGTAGCAATGACATAACTTGGGGAAATGGAATACATTATTGTATTATGAAACAACTAATCCAAGTCTACTTTGTTAACACGCTTCCCAAGTCTTTTTCTGATTCGGTTAGTAAAACTAGTTATATTACAATATATTACATTGATGAGTTTCGGTGCTAATACAACTTGAAAGGAACTATTTAATAATGCTCATAATACCTCATTGCATGTGAATATCACGGTGCGTGCATGCATATAGGGTTCCTGATCTAGTTAGTAGAGTTGCCAAAAAATATACTCTTTCGCTCTCATGAGCCTTCTGGGGTAAACATGGCGTGAGGATAGCACGTACATGGATTCGAATATCCATCCTATCGCTCAGCCGTCTACTCAAATTATATATCCGACTTCATACGCATATCAATCATATGAAAAATGAAAAGAGATTCCTTTACAACCCTCCTAACAATCACTATCCTTACCCTCCAATTCCATCTCACCCACAGCTTTTACATCTGGCTCGCCCAGCAAAACCAACCCCCAGCCGTCCAAAAAGTCTACTACGGACGCTTTCACCAATGCTACCCAATTCACGATCGAAACGCCCTAATCATCGGTTTAGCAATTTATAATGTCCAAGGTCAAACCTATTTCCCCGGCGGCATTCAGCTCTACCAAGATCCCCACATTAGCTCCAGCTGTGACGGCGAACCGAAAACTATAATCACCCTCGCACCACGTGTCGGCGTCACATACATAAACTTGGCGGAAATGGGGTTGGCGGATAAGTATACTTCATGGAGAATATACGAGGTGCCAGATGACAGGTATAAACTCTCGCAGTTGCCGGAGTTACAAGAGAAGGGGATGTCTGTTAGAAATAAAATATTTGAGAAAAGAGACGGGGAATGGAGTTTTGTGACTCATCTGAGGGATTTCCCGCTTTTTAAGGGCGGATATCCTGATGGATACTATGAGAGGTATAGCGTGGGTGAGGTAACGGATTTTCGGACCTTGAGTCTTGGGAGACCGGGCTTGGTGAATGATTGGATCGAGAGACAGCTGGAACTGTTGGTTTCTGATGCTCAAGGGGATGGGATACCACGAAGGGAGGATCCGGCTATTGAAGAAGAAGAAGCGGCCGAATTTCTCGAAATACAGACTCACAAGGAACCTGGCCGACAGGGCCTACCAGATAAAGGGAGCATGGACTACGTTCGCCGGATGGCAGAACAAGGTTTGAATCCAGAGGGGCAAATACTGGATGAACGGGCAGGTAGAGCGAACTTACCGCTGTTTCAAAGAACCCTCGAGATTTTAAAAGGCATCGGTGGGATGGATATACCCGCGCCTCCATTTATGTTTGGGCTGCCATACGACGCTGAGGTATCTATGGATCCGGACGCTATTCAGAAGGAATTGGATATACTCAAAGATCAACCCGAAGGTAACGAACTCGAACTTGGCTGGGCATTATTGCGGCAAGCTACAAATCGTCAAGAGGCACAAGATAGATTTAGGGAAGCGCAGTCCGAAAGTGAAGGATACGATTATGAAGAGAAGAAATTCAATTTCGATGACCAAGGGGAAGCCCCAGAAAGACAGTACTATTACGGAGAGGGGATGAATATGAGGGAAGACCCTGGAATTCAGGATGATGGATTATCATGGCCCCCTGAGGTTGATATCCAAGGGTCAAATATACCTCCTATCAGCGGCTCAAACGAGCTTCAACCGGGTGACCAAGAGAGTTTGAGGGTTCGAGATATGCAAGATACCCCTGCGATTAGGATCGTTGAGCCGATGAGGGGCGGAAGACCTACCAAATATGTCTATAATGCTGATGACATTTATGATCAACCGCTTATAGATGTAGCGCGAAGACCACCACCACAGTTGGTAAGAGGGAGCAGAAGAGGAGGCATCGATTACGATCCTTTCGGTGATGGAAGGGGACTTGGGAGTGCAATTGACGATGAAACTCTATTGGATGAGCATATGAGAAAAATGAGGGACTCAGATGATTCTTCTGATACTTATATTGGGGATCAGGAAACGGTGTTTGACGAAGGAGAGCCATCACCTCAAATGGAAGAAGAAGAGGTTATCGAGCCAGAACCAAACGATCAAATGGAGGCCGGAAACTCTGAGCAATTAGTAGAACGAGCTGCAGCTCAAGATTCTCGCTTTGACAGAGACGCTGAAAGTGGAAGCGATGCAGGCTCCTATGAGCCACGGAGATTTATAGGGTACCAGTCTCCTCAAGTCTATAGCGACATATCAGAGCGGAATCGGATGATGGAATTGGAGCAAGATTTCATGAACAGAGACTCGCGAGGGAATTCCATAAATGGACAGGAAGAGGAGCTTCAACAAGAAATACAACCGCACATGCAATTTCACCTGTTAGATTCACCGGAATCGTACCACCCACCCCAAATTCATTATGGTCCTGCTTCGGATATTGATGGTATCTTAGACGTTCCGGCATTGTTGGGCGAATTAGAAGACGTTGACCTGCAGGACATAGGACGAGTTGGAAGCCATCCATCAACCGAAAGCGAGTTAAGCGATTTAGGAAGAGAGCAGGGTGGATTTAGCGACGAAGATATATGATCAAATAATCTAGCTTATATATATACTTAAGTACTCTTCCATTATAATGCATATGAAGTCCAAGAAAATTCGATTCTTAATCGTAACACAATTGTCCGAACCATTCAATTTGGCTCTTGGAGTTTATTTATATTCGGCTTTTAATACATCCAGTCTCTTTTTAATCTCTTCTGGCAGCTCCTTCAGAATATTCTGAGTATAAGGGTACATATACTGTTCTTAAGATCTTCTGGTGGACACTCTTTGTAGAGTATCCAACAAGATTCGAGCCCATGTCCTAAATGTAAATTTGACAGCTCCTCTGCCCAGGTTTGTTAATATACAAACCGAACTTGACGGTACTATTTTTGTGGATGCGGAGTTAACTAAACAGAAGGATTCGAGATGGTGGGATCATAGTTACCGATATGAATTTGCGCCGCACCAGGTGATATCATGATAATCTTAGTACTTCCTGAATTCTACGTAGCCTCATATATTCTGTTCGAATACTTTAAAATATCCCACTGTCACTTTTGCTTCTGCAAGCCAATTCTGCAACCGTTATATCAACTGATTGATTGATTGATCACAATCTATGCCAGTGGTTGGCCTGGTGCAATTGAAACACGCCAACAGGAGTCCAACTACACCAATTAGCATCACATGCATTGGTTTCAACTTTTCTATCAAATCTTCAGTTTGGTATGGGAACTGTGGCGAGGTAGTCTTGTAAGCCCATCTGACAAATTTCACGTTTTCGAAGGGAGCCAACGAGTTAGTAGCAACATATATATCAACTTTATGATTCCACCGAACCAGTATGGTCAACGTCTAGTGTAGACCTTAGCAAATTAGCGATATCGATATATGGTACCTGGCAGCGCTATAATTATAACAACAGGCTTGATTAAGCTCAAGTATGCACTAGTTTCAGTATTCGAATGTATTCTAATACTGCGAATCTAGTCATTATTAGTTTTGGGACGCTTCTGACGGCGAACCCATGGCATGTTACCGGTTCGAGATACTTCCTAGCTTTATATGAGCCAGCCCTATCCATGCACCCCAGCGTCAGCTCAAGCCAGTTCCCTGTCAGGTAATACGAGGGCCAGTTATAATTGCATTGGTGCCGGTTGAACTTGTTTGAGCTGTGGCGCAGTTGTGACAGGTGCATTGTAAGGTTCTTTTGAGGACCCTTATTATAAGCTCTGTTCGCAACACAGAACAGCTCGACTTCATCTCAACACCATCCCCATATCCTTAAATTTCCCCATACTTCGTCAGCATGGTCGACTTCCAATCTGCTATGGCCGCAAGGGCCCTCCGAAACATCAAATCCGTATGTTTTACACCCTCAGACTATCAAATGATGTCCATAGCTAACTCGGTTCTAGGATTTAGAGTTTTTGTCCGATACTGGGCATATCACCAGCGCCCAAATGTCGGCGATCCTCTCAAACCTCCCTCTCTCTGATCTCGGACCTTTACCGTCGGCCGTGTCCAACACCCCAATCTCGCATAACCGGAACCAGAGCCAAACTCCAGTCACCAATAATAGCACTCCCGTCGTGGCACCGGTAACCTCAAATGCATCCTCTACGAGCTTCAACGAAAAGACCAACCCGGCAACCCCAGCGTACACCCCTGCTCCACCAGCATACAGTCACCCGCCCAAGCTCTCTGTCGTCACGGCTCTCTATCCTTACACCGCCGCTGACGCCGGAGATCTAGCACTGAACACTGGCGACACGATCAATGTTACAGAATATGTCAACGCGGACTGGTGGCGTGGAGTGAACCCTGCGACCGGTCAAACGGGTATCTTCCCCAAGAACTACGTCAAGACGGCAGCAACCTCTAGTTCCGAGAAGGATGGATACGGATACGGAAATGTTCCTTTGCAAGTTGCGAATAGCGGGAGCGGTCAAACGGATCCTAATGAACCTCAGCAACCGAGTAAGCTTGAGGCGGGTGGGAAGAAATTCGGGAAGAAGCTGGGGAATGCGGCCATTTTCGGTGCCGGTGCGACTATCGGATCTAGTATCGTCGGTGCTATTCTTTAGAATCGTCGATGGTAGGAGCGCGTGGTTGGGATTTTGTTTTCATTTTTTCTTAGTGTATATTTTAGGGATATTGGGATTCGTGGGATTTTGGTTATCGTTTTGGGAAGCAGGCAGAACGCGTAGTCATCTTTTATATAACTTTTTACCCCTGGATTAAGAGGGGAGATTCTTTTTTTTTGCACTGTGAATATTTATAGAATGCGGAGATTTTACATTGAAATTAATACCCTTGCGAATATCATCTAATATTACAGGATCCCGAGACGTTAAATCATAACCTGAAAGAATCAAGCTCACATAGCTCCTACCACCAATGCCCTTTTTTTTTAACGCTACTGTTGAAGATATCTCGATTGTTAATATATATGTTGAAAGTAACTCCAAAATTCTAATCCGACAATATTGCACCCACATCAAATACATTTAAATACCGTCCAAACCGTCTTCAAAATCTTCCTTCCCAAAGTCTTCATCTTCAACATTTAAATATGGCCTATCATCGATGTCGCAGCCGTGAAGCGCAAGGACCCTGCCGTCTCTCTCGTGCCCCACTGTTGTCCCTAACCTCGCCCCGATTTCCACATCTCCTGCCATGTCGCAATGAAACTCCCTCAAGAACCCTATCTTCCGCAGGGCGGTCTCAGGATCATCCATACTGCCCGCATGAATATCAATTAGCCCGTTGAGTGTCACCGAGGTGCGGTATGTTAGACTTCCGCCGCACCAGGAGCAGAAACCGCGGTAACTACTCCTCCCGTCTCGAGTTGTCATTGCAAATTCTTTATAGGGCCAAGGGATATCTAGAGCATCGTTTGTGTCTTCTGAGTTATTGTTCGTGCAAGAACGGTCCGCGTGCTGTTGATGGAGAAGTTGAGTTTCCCAGCGGAGTATCTCTATAGATGTGGCTGTTGGAGAAGTTGTAGAGGACGGAGATACTATATCGCAGCCGCTTGGTGCGTCTGACCCAGCGTGAGACTCATCTTTTGTTGTATTGATAGTTGGTGGCTTTGGAATTTGAGTCGAATCCGAGGGTTTTAAGGTTGGAGATGAAGCGGTTGCCTTTCCTTTATCTTTGGAAGACACGGCTACTGATGCCTTCCCCTTCATCTTTGCTATAGAGGTTCAATATATATATAAGTCTTTGTAATAGTGCTTCTCGTACACGCAAGTTATGTATTCACTCACACCAAAGTCCTTCCTTAGCTTTGCCCTTGCCCTTATCCTTGCTACCAATCTTACTAGACTCGTCAATATCACTTGATTGGGTTCTTGATATAATAACTTGGGACGGCTCATTCGGCGTCGAAGTTCCTGAAGCCGTAGCAATATTCGATGATGATTCGCCGCTACTTGCAGTGTAGTCAGTAGTTCCCCTCCCACCCACACCTCTCTCTCGCTTCCAAATTCGACGGTGGTATCCAGTGTTCCCGGTCCATGGCATCTTTCCTAGGCTTGAGCGCCTGCTACTCTCAGCAGGGGGTGTCGATATCTGCTCCTGCATCTCGTCGTCCTCAGTACAGCAGCATCCGACAACATTATCCCAACCTTCGAATTTCTTCTCAAGCTCTGGGTCTTGTTTAATCGCTTCGAGTTTACTCTTGATTTTGCCCGATTGCTTCTGCGATCTCTGCGAGATTTCTTTTGGAGGTATGGGTATGGATGGACTGGTCCTTCCGCTGCTTGTTTTGTTTGAAGCTTTGACGCCGGGTCCAGAAGTAGGACAATCTGCATCCGTTTCTGCAATCGTAAGGGACGAGATCGATCCGGATCTACTACCCCTTCTACCTCTATTCGGCCTCTCCGCTACAACGGGGCTCTCGGGTTCCGGTTCGACCATCTTGGCGCGAGAAATCCATTGAACCATGCCTTGAGGAAGTTTGAGAGAAGTTCTCCCGAGAGCCGAAACGGTATTTTTGCATCCGTGACAGTAGCTAAACCCCACGGTGGACCCGCCTCCAAAATCTGATTAGTTTCTGAAAATGTCGAAATACCATTGTGGATATAGCTATCTAAGAAATTGTAAATTCAGGAAACAATATACTCACCAGTGTGAAAAACCAACTAGTTGTTGATACAACTCTGTATTCTGAAAATCGGCAGGAATAGTGATCTGATATCGAAGTAACGAGCATAGACACCCGCCTTCTATGGTAATTGGTTCCAATACCACATCCTCTCCTTGCTCTCGCTGGACGCTTTTGTCTTCTGCAGCTGCTTTGCCCTTCGAATCCATTGTTTCTGATTCACGATTAATAATAGGCTGGATTCTAGAGATGGAAGGGGCGAATGAGTTGTCGTTTAAAATTTCAGTCTCCTTGATCAACATCTTTACTGCACTCGTTTCATGATATTTTATACTTGTTGGAACTTTGGAAGCTTTGATTGAACTTCCATACTGTCAATCAAAAGCGCCGACGAGACTTTTCTTAGTGAATTGTTTTCGAAGATCTGCTTAGGTAATCGATTGTATATGCCACAAACGTAGCTGCGCGTAGATGACTGTTATTAACTGCTATTGACTGCTATTAGCTGTTATTAATGGCTATCAATTGCATTTGGTAGTGAGGAGCTGCGAAAGGACCCACTGCAGATATTCAATTTTGCTACTTCTCCTACTTCTATGGGTTTTCTTTTTCTTTACCGTAGAAGAGCTCTTAACAATCTAGGGAACAGTCTCTTAACCAAGGGAGGTTTCGATGAAACATACCGTGAATGATTATAACTTTGGCAATTCGGATCTTCAGGATGACTAAGAACGAGACCGGGTTATATGCGATAAGCGCAATGGAATTCCCGAATAATCTGGCTGTATTTCCTAAGATTCCATAAATCTTGGATACCTCACTAAGAAACAGGTTTTATTTACCAAGAAAAATGTTGACAAAAGCGAAACCTACCCAATTTAATAGTTTTTGTCCTTTTATACTAGACTATTAGAGTACTAGCTAGCTCTAATAGAAGCTGTCGAAGCTTTCCGAGGAGGAAAAAGTGCGTTGCACGTTGCGAAGTAGGAATTCAAATGGATGACTCAGGCCCGGTTATTACATGGGCGGCGCGGCGCCGACAGAGCGATTCGGGCGATATATCGTGCGGTACCGGCTGGTCAAAATTGATATGAGTACTCGAATAAATGTGGTTTTTAGGATCTTTCAATGCAGTGCGATGTGGAGTCTCTCTCTCGTTATATTGTCCTGCAATGCATGCAATGAACTGTGCTGCACTACAACAGCGCGCTTACGTAGAAGCTAGAAGCGTTGTTCGGACCAAGTACCAATACGTATTTCGAAGCTAAAGCCAACTTGAATTCGCGTTCGGAACGTCCAAACACCGTGTGCCCGCCGCCGCCAGATTGGTTCGAGCTTACCTACGTATCTAGGCTATGTCTTTCTTTCTTAAATTTACGTGAAGGATCACAATTGATAGCCCGAAAGTATTATTAGATAATTGATATTAGCCACGGCTTTCTACCGGCTGCGTTGATTCGCTAGCATCTTTGGTTTTGTTGATATCGATCCATGCTAAGCATGAGAGCTCGGACGATGCTTGAGCTAGCTTATAGTAATAATCATGCATCGAAACCAAAGATTTGGTCGCAATCGGGGAGATATCCTAAGTGAATGACTGTTTCAATTTTTGGAGATAATTGTAATCACAATTATAAATTTGAATTGACCCTCGATGAAGTTGCAAGCTAATCGTAATCATGTGGTATTTTATCGGCCCGCAACACGCAGCATGTCTCACAATCTCAAGGTCCAAGTGGTCTCGAGGGTCCAAGTAATTAATGGGAAGTGCCGGCCTCCAACTTTCGAGAAGGCAAAATATAATTTGATAACGTTAAAGAGGCAAAGGCTAACCAAAGATGCATATGGTATAAGTGCTTCATCAAACACTGTTGATTGTCATCAGAATGCCTGCACTTTTCGGCCAAGTTCCTAAACGACTAACTGTGACGAGCTCGAGTGCTTTTGCTCTCACATTTGGAGATTAGTCAGCGATACGTATACGTATACTTCTCAAAAGTCATACAATCAATATGCAATTGCTCGATATGCTACAAGTGACTTGTGACCCATCATCGACGCATCCTCATTAATATTAATTAATGATCATTTTTCAGAATTGTGCATACGTGCATACACCCGCAGCCATAGCTGCGTCGTGGCGTTTAGGCATCCAACTTTCCCACCATCTTATCTTAACCTCAAACGATCATACGATCCACTCCTCATCAACCAAGAATGAATGAAATGCTTTGTCATCAATCGGTGAGCTATAGTATACTTGGGTGCTCTTTTAGCCTCGAAAGTGAAGTCCTATATAGATCGAACCGGTTCTTGCCTCGTCTAACCTCGCTAAAGCTTTCGTTACCGGATTTTTCGCTTTATGATGGTCCGTTATAAGGACCGATATCGCTATAACATTCAATGCAATGGAGCCACATTAACTTCAACCTGATTAATAGAAACCGGAATCGTTTCAAAATATGCAGCATTTTATCAACATCTAAACTTTTTAATATGCACCGATAACTCAGGAAAATCAGAACAGTCGCTAGGACACATAGACAATTCAAGCACAAAACCAGAAACCAAACTTCGATGGACTGGAAGTCTACAAGAGAGCTAAAATAAAAACATGAATCGAAAGGTCTTTCTTTTTCTTTTTAGGCATTGGTCTCGTCGTTTTCGATGCGGACACGTGATATCCTCTTTCAAATCTTCTCATTTGCCTCCCTTGGGCCCAATAATCTGCCTCCTAGCTCCAAAGGATACCTGCTCCGTTCCTTGATTCGCACCACCCAAATATCTACAAACAATATAATTGTTAGTATTTTAATCTCTAGGAATACACGAGGAGAGCATCTTACCCATATTGATTAACATCCCAAGGCATTTCGCTCCCGTCTTTTAGTTCCTTATCCGTCATGACCTTCCTATCCTCTGCCAACTGCTCTTGATTCCTCTCCCATTCCTTCTGCCGTTGTCGCTCTAGCTCCATCTCGCGTTGCACGATACTCATCGAGCCACTCGGAGGGGGCCTTGCGGGTGATACTCCGCCCTTGAATCCCCACCGTGTACTAGCGAATGGTGACGTCGTGGGCGCTTGTGAGGTATTTCTGGGAGGTGTGGGTGGAGGAGCAGGGCTAGCTGACCGCTTTCCTTGAGAAACATCCTCTGCATCGTCTTCATCTTGCATCTCTCGTTGCCGTTGAGCGGCGCGTGCGTTGTGTGTGTAGGCTGGTGGCTTGGTAGCGGCGGCAGGTTTCGGAGGAACCGGCCGCGATTGGTTTTCCATCCACGATTTTTTGAGGAATTCTCGCTCTTCAGCGTCACTTGACGGCTTCGTTCCTTGGTCGCTTGGCGGCGTTATCGTCCGCGGCGTAGACTTTTGTGACGGTTGCTGTTTAGACAGATATTCGCGTTCACGAGCCCTTGCTTCCTCCAATTGTCGCTCTAGTTCTTTGATACGATCACTCTCTGAAGCTGCCATATGTTCTTGATTCGAGGCACGAAAGCGGTTAGACTCTTGATATTCGAGACGGTCCTGATTCGCACGGTCTGCTTGGAGTTTCTTCTCGTAATCCCGTCGCTTCTGGTCTTCAGCTTCCCGCAGCGCGTGAGCTTCCTCCCTTAATCGGATCTTCTCCGCTTCAGCCGCATCCTTTTCTTGAAGTTCAAGCTCGTAACGTGTTCGAGCGGCTTGCTCCTCTTCTGCCTTTCTTCTCCGTTGTTCCTCTTCTTTGCGAAGCCATAATGATTCCTCTCTTCTTTGCCGCTCACGTTCTTCTTCTTGAGCTAGAGTATCTGCTAGAACTCTTCTCGCATCGACTTCCTCTTCGTGTTGCTTCCGTTGCTCTTCCTTTTCTCGTAGACTGGGGACTTGCGGTGGAGCAGTGGTGATCTGTCGTCTAGCCCCCATTACAACACCCTGGGTTCCCTGAGATGCACCACCCATATATCCATACTGATGAATATTCCATGCTGGAGCTGTCGTGAGCTCATCGCTAGTTTTCGACCATGATGACACGGCAGCTTGTTTGGTCGGCACTGGTGGCTTGGGTTTTCCGGCTGGGGTTGAGGCTTTGGGTCCGATGGCGGTTGGGAAAGCGGAAGGGTTTCGGGCGTGGGCAATACGGGAGAAGGCACCGATGGTTTGTATAACTTGAGCCGGATCCTAAAGATCGATAGACTGTCAGTGCTTGTATTTATGCTATCCCAAGTAAAAAAGCAGCTTACTTTGTAATCATATAAATCAACGGTAAGGAACAAATCGTGCTCTGGGAGCTTCAGCACGTGTTGACAAACTCTCAAAAACATGGCAATATTCTCTCTCTATTATGATTCAACGTTAGCTTCTTCGCAAGGTTCCGTATAGCGTTAAAACTAGTCATTGTGGTAGCACGAACCTGAACAAATGGCATCTCGGACTGCTTAAACTTGGCCGTTCCCGGTGTCAACTTGTTCACCAATCTACGCCAAAAATATATATCAAATTAGCATTTCCATCCAATTCCTAGAAGCCACCCGACAACATCCGAAGGCGTTTGTAGTTGGTACGGACCTACACAGCACAGTACCGTCGTGCAAAGCTTCCATCAAATCATCGTTCCCGAGCGACTCGTTGAGCACGCTTTCGATCCATGCCTTTGTTTCTTGTTCCGCCTGAACCGTGTACTTTCCCAACCGAACCTGCGCGAGGTCTTTATCCAAGGAAGAGACGGATGCCATGGGTATGTGGGGTTTACGGCGGTATCGCTTGTAGAATTCGAACGACGCTATCGTGCGAGATATTTACTAGACTGCTGCTTTAGTTGGTATGGATGCTCTGATGGGTGTTATCGGATCCCACGGTAGCGACGATGGTAGATGATAGATGTTGATATGAAGGTGTGAATATGAATGAGAGTGAATTTGATGGTGGGGTGATGATGGGATGAGGGCGGAATTTAAGCTTACATTTGATCAGAACGACAGCCCTGCGGGTAAATTGGGTGCGGATCAAACAGCATCGACAGGGCCCCAGCTGCAGTGACGTACCCCCCGCTACGACGCCGGACCTTCGAGAAATGCGGCTCAGCAAGGCTACAAAACAGGCAGCTCCACATAAGTTCAAATCCGATTCGATTACAAAGACGATTTTTCTATATTTCGCTCTCATTTTGGACGCGGTGTCGGGTTTAAGCTGCATACGCGTGTTTTCGAGTCATATCAGCCACCTTTCCCAATTTTCATTTTGCTCGTCGTAGTGCATTTCTTAGCAAAATCACTTAGAAACCGTGCTTATTTGGGTGCCTTATAGTTAGGTCATTTGAGAGTACTCACACGTAAGATTTATACATTATTCGCATTTCCCAAGTCAAAATATTTGGCAACATGCCTGGCGAGGTTATCAAGTCTGAACAGATCGAGGCGGAACGGTCACTGACTCTAATCCGTTCAGTAAGCGCTCTCCCACCAGCTAACCAATAGTATACTAATAACATCTACTGACATGGAGAGAATTTAATTAATAGGAGCTTGAGAAATTACACCGTCTCTCGCCTCAAAACCTACCCAAATCGTCGTTCGCGAGCATCGTATCGCTGCTGCCCACATCGCAAGATATTTTAGCACCGCCACAATCAGCCACCGCCACACAATCCGTATTTGCAACACTCCGCTTCATCCGGAAAGTGTTGATATCAACCATTTTCCGACTATGGTGGATAATAATCTACAGTCTCGCCTTGATAGGTGGCACCACAGTGGGCATCGCATTTCTCATTTATCTTC
Organism: Arthrobotrys entomopaga; assembly: GCA_012184315.1. Classification (NCBI taxonomy): domain Eukaryota; kingdom Fungi; phylum Ascomycota; class Orbiliomycetes; order Orbiliales; family Orbiliaceae; genus Arthrobotrys; species Arthrobotrys entomopaga. Next base: position 315,983 of record LDDX01000084.1, on the reverse strand, counting down.
TTACGAAATTACCCTGGCGGACAACATATACGGGGCAAGGGCAAGGGTGGCACCAACACAGTGACGGTTATTATTATTGGGGTATGCCGCAAGAGTCTTACACATCTTCAGTTCAGGCGACGGTGAAGACAGATATACCGGAGATTGAATCTCGAGACTTATAAGAGAAATTTAACTTCATGAGTTCAGGCTTGCCTTTCTAGTTTTGTGTATCTTTATATTTCCATCTGTTGAAGTCTTAGACTACATAAAGTGTATAGATGAGGGAGTAAGTTTTGAGTGTCTTGTTTGGCTTGAGGAGTCCGGATCTATCTACTTAGGCTTGTTAGGAAAGCTTTAAAGATTGAATATATTTCTCTGACCTATTCGGCCACGTCTCGCCTTCAGGGTTGAAGATTATATCCAAAATTTGCACCTATATGCCGAAAAATTCCATAAATACTAGGCGACACAGCTGTTTGTGTGGCGTCTAGAAACCGAGACCAGGCGACACGCCACTCAGTACCAATAAACAATCAACTACTGTATACGGTTAAAATACCAATTATCTAATCATTGCGAAAGCTTGATGCTTATATAAAGGTAATGATATGGAGGTACTATGACCTCCAAGGTTACTAAAACATTCAAAGCAGTATGTACTTGTCATTTACTCTACAATATATACATGTTTCATATCTACAGGTAAGTGAGCACAAGTGTATGTACAACCACTCTTCTGCTTTCATCCCCTGACATCCATCTAATAGGCCCTCGTTCTTCCAACATATACCTTCTGCGCCTGATAAGTTGTAGTTCCACTCGGTCCAGGGCTTCCCGAACTACCCTCCATCTGCAAATCAATAATAATCCACATCGGCTTGTTCACAAACCCCGCCGCATTCTGCTGCGTCTTCCACACCCCATCCACGTAAAAGTGTACGGTAACATCGTTATCATTCGCTTTAGTCGCCCAGATACGATATTGATGGAAAGTACTAGCCGCATCGCCCACGCCGGCCTGGAAGCTGCTCACATCGCTGGAAGATCGGAAAGTATTGAACCAGTTATTCGTGTTACCTTTGAACTCCAAGATATCGATCTCTGGTGGCCATGATTGTGTTCCTGTCAGCCAAAAGGCGGGCCAGGTTCCTTTCGTCGTGGGGGCTTTGAATTCACCGCGGATCTCGTAGTTTGGGAATTGATCGTTTATAACGACGGTTTGTTTTGCGTATACTGTACCGGAGTAGTACCAGATTGCTGGGTACGGACTTGCGGAAGACTATAACCCATTTACATCGAATCGTTAGCTAACTGTTGAATGAAAGGTGGCGGGCATGTAATAGCAATAGCGATAGCGACGAGGTCGACATACTGTACCATCCTGGGAGGAAAGACGGGTAGCAGTCAACGTCAAAACTCCGTTAGAAACAGAAACATGATCTTGCTTCATTCTCGCAGATCCATTATGGTCTGAACCCCACGGGTAAAGATAATTCCAGTTCGAACTGAAACTGCTAAAACTATCCTCGCCGATGACTTGTTCAAAAACTGGCGTGGGAGCAGCAGTGGCAGTAGTGGTTGTTTTCGTCGTCGTGGCTTTCGTCGTGACTTTTGTAGTGGTCTTTGCAGTAGTTGCACCGGAGCCACCTGGTAAACATTGGCTGTAATAGTCGTTATTTTTAACACACGAAGAACCGGAAGCGCAGGTTGTTGGGCCTGTCCAGCCGATACCACCGCATTGGCCGTAAAGAGGAGATTGTGCGGCGGCAAGGGTGAGGAGTGAGAGAGTTAGGAGAGATTTGGTGGTTAGACTAGATTGAGTCGGCATTTTGGATGGAATTTGCTATTGGCAATAGCTTCTAAAGTCCTAGATTTTTGAATATATTCGTGCACCGCGCCTGCTATTAGGATGTAACGGCACCTTCCAGAGTATTTATCTCTTCACAAAAAAATAAAAAGAAAAAGATCAGGTCTTATATATATATATATTCCCCTCACCTTTAGAACCAATATTTTTTGCCGTTCCCGCCTGCATTCAAAAACAGCAGTTAAACCGTGGTTCGCAATATAAACCAATCTCTTCGAGCACACGAGGAAGCCAATCTTTGGTAATTATAACCTCTAGCCAAGGCTCCTCCTGGAAAGTCGTGATTCGAAGCTTGGGTCCCCTATATCCAACACATCTAAACAAAAGCTACAGGGGCCACTCGGGATTTCAACCGGCAAGCGACCCCGCCATTCCGGCTGGGGGTGGGAAGGTTAACCAATTTGTGCGATTTTAGATCTCACATGCAGGATGGAACCGAGAATCGCGAGGGCGGCGAATTTGGCAGAACTCGAAGTAATTGTTCCGTCGGTGTTAACATGTTTTGTCCCACTGGGCCAATAAGTGCAATGCAATGCGGCAGTATTATCCGTTAATTTGAATTTTGGGTTTTCAATCTTGGCGAGATATTTTTGCTAGAGCGAATGATATATTTCATATATGATGTTCCTTGTTTTCTTGGTTCTTCAATTCTATTATTGAAAGTCAGTTGCTAAAGATTCAGTCTCGTAACCAAACCGTGCTAAATATTCTGTATTTCTAAAAAAAATAAGATAAATCTTATCTTTTGCGATCTCATTTGTATGCAATGGTGATCGAGCCTTAGCCGAATACTCAATCTCGAATTGATAAAATCGATCAGAGGAGACGAAAATAAATATCAAATGACTGACGGAACTCTTAAGCTACCAATTGCCCAACAGACTAATAGCATGGATTCATCCTATATCAACTCGCGGAGGTAGCGATAACTTATAACTAACTTGAACACAGTACTGCGAGACCAAGGTCTCTCTGCAAGATAACTTAAACTTTCTACTAACACCGATATAGATACAACAAAATTTTATTATATTACAGTTTAAAGGTACACTCGAGCATTATTCCGACTGGATTTTTGAAATTCCGGCTATATAGAGCTATAGCTACTTTGTTTTGACCAGCGGACTGTCTCACCGCGGTACCGAGAGTGCCCAGCAGTGGTGTCGCTAAAGTTCGTCCGACGTTGCGTCCCTTTGCGTTGTATGTAGCCCTGTTGCCGAATCGGGCCCCGCCAAACGAGTCGCACGTTCGCATGACTCCCCGCCTCAAAAGAATCTATTGAACATTGAACCTCACTTCAATTCACCCATCTGTCCGTCTTTTCTTACTATCATTGTAAACAATGTCGAACCCCACGGAACCACCATCAATTCAACCCCTCAGTCTCTCAGTGGACCCTCTCTCCTCTGCTCTCCCAGGCACCGCAGCCCCACCAGCAACTGAAAACGCTGGTGTTACCAGCAATGCCGAACAAAACATCGACCCATGGAACGTTCAAGGTGCTGTCGTGGACGGCAAGATCCAAGCTATCGACTACGACAAGCTGATTCAGCAATTCGGCACTCGCAAGATTTCTCCGGAACTGCTAGCTAAATTCGAGAGGGTGACGGGCCACAAACCGCATCGCTTCCTGAGGAGAGGATATTTTTTCAGTCATAGAGATTTGGAGAGTATTTTGGACCGATACGAGCAGGGGAAACCGTTCTTCTTGTATACCGGACGAGGTCCTAGTTCGGATAGTATGCATATGGGACATATGGTCCCGTTCTTATTTACCAAGTCCGTCTCTAACACTCTCCCATATCACATTTCTTCACCGTCAAATCGGGTGCTAATTGGAGTGGTTATGAGTTAAGATGGTTACAAGATGTATTCGATGTCCCGCTAGTAATCATGCTCACGGACGACGAGAAATTTCTATTCAAACAGGAGTTAAAAATCCCGGATGTGAAGAAATACACAAAACAGAATGCGAAGGATATCATCGCTGTCGGTTTCGACCCGAAAAAGACATTCATATTTAGTGATTTCGATTTCATGGGTGGCGCTTTTTACGAGAACGTTATGGCTGTGGCGAAATGTATCACGACAAACCAGAGCAAGAGCGTATTCGGCTTTGACGATTCGTACGTCCACCGTATCCTCCGCTCTACAATCTCACCGAATTGCGATTTCTAATTCGTATAAATTATCAGGGCGAATATTGGCAAAGTCTTCTTCGCGGCAGTACAAATCGCTACCGCTTTCGCGACCACATTCCCTCACATCTTCGGCACTGATACCAAAAAAGTGGCTTCAATACCCTGCTTGATCCCTTGCGCCATCGATCAAGACCCTTATTTCCGTCTGTCGCGCGATACCGCCCCCCGTTTGAAATTCCAAAAACCAGCATTGATTCATTCCATGTTTTTCCCGGCTCTGGGTGGACCAGGAAGTAAGATGAGTGCTAGCGACCCGACTAGTAGTATATATATGACAGATACAGCCAAGGAAATGTATGCACCCCTCCTTCCTCCTTCCATTTTGAACCCGTCCAGGCTTCATAGGAGCTGTATATGAACTAAGAAATTTTTATCATTCGCGTGTAAAAGCCAACGAAAAATAAACAAGTACGCCTTCTCGGGTGGTCAAACTACAACCGAAGAACAACGTAAATACGGTGGCAACCCCGACGTCGACGTATCATACCAATACCTCTCCTTCCTACTTGATGACGACGAAGAGCTAGAAAAGATAAGGCAGTCATATAGAAAGGGTGAATTACTAACTGGAGAATTGAAGAAGATTTGTATCGAAACTTTACAGAATTTCGTGAAGGAGTTCCAGGATAGAAGGAAAGCGGTGGGCGATGAGGAGTTGAACGAGTTTATGAGAGTAAGGCCGTTGGTTTGGGGTATAGAGCAGCAGGAAGAGCGAGCGAGGATCGCGAAGGAGAAGAAGGATGCTGAGAAGGCGGCTGCTGCTGCTGCGAAAGAGAAAGAAGCAGCATGATTGAACTATTATGAACATTAAAGATCATATGATACCAACCAGACTTTTAGAAGATCTCAATTGAGTAGAAATAAATATTATAGATATATATATTCTGCACGGTCCTATCATCGCGGACATTTCCATGCTTGCTATTGTGATTTACCAAAGGAATGATAGGTGGCTTTGAGAATGTAATGAGGTGTACTTTTTGAAAGGGTAGAAATAATAATAGGATTAAAAGCTAAGCCTTTGTACGCGCAATATATATGCAAAATAAAAAAGGACACAGATTATGCATGGTATAACAGCTCGGTACCTTTTGTTTCTCGCAGCGTCAAGTCTAGATGAGATGCTTGCTCCTGCAATAGAAAAACAGTTAGCAAAATAAAGCTTCATAACGATACTATCTGCATAACATCGTGGGGGAAAGGGAGCAGACCTGAAATAACTCCGCAGGTAGATAACCTGCCATGCTCCCAGCCCGATCAAAGTCCCAATAGTCGTAAACGCAAACCACTTAACCCTCTCATTCGTGCTCTCGTTCGTATCTCGCAACTTCTGCTCTCTAGTCCTCAAATACTCCATCTCGCTGACAATCTCCCCGACTAACTCCTCGATCCTCCTCAACTCGATCTCAACCGGCTTGAGCTTCTCAGCAGCCTGGATGGCGCTCCAGTCACGTGCATCTGCTCCAATATCCACGTCGAGTTCTACGGAACGGCTGAGTTGCTGGCTACCACGGTGAGTCGCGGCGATGTTTTCGAAGCAAACGTCGAATGCGGCATCGGCGTGTGCTGTGAATGCCATGCGAGTTTCACCTGCGACGTCTTTGGGTTTACCGTATTCGTTGCCCACAGCATCTTTGATCTATATTCCCCTCAAGATAGGTTGTTAGTTTTATTGTTGAAGAACTGGCTTTAAGTAGATGGTGATGTTTGGTGTGGATTGTATACGCACGTGAATGTTGACTTTTTGGCCGTCACCTTTGCTGCCGCCGACTATAGCTGTGACGACGACGAGGGTATCCTTTGCGGCAAAGTTGCGGATGCATCGTTGAGGATGGCCTGCCGGGTAGGCGTGTAGGTCGAATTTCAGCGCTGATGCTAGCGATGCCGCCGATGATAGGAGTGTGAGAGTTGATAGGAGCTTCATTGTGCCGAGAATAGGGAGGGAGTGGTTTCGAAAGCTCGAAGAGCTTTAAGGGAGACTGAAGAGCCAAGTCCTTCAATTGAATGGTCCAGTCGTAATTCAACAGCGAGAGAACCAATGAAGGGTGATTGAATGAAATCGGAGAGGGTTTCTTAATGGTCGTGCGCTACTTCCTCCTCGTCGTCTGTCGTCTTTGTCGTGTTTGATGCCTTCACGTCGAAGAGCTTCAACAAGAGCCAGGGCGTTCTGTTAAGCTGGCCTTTTTGCGGGCCAGCCCGCCAATCACAACGCAGCGGGCGACGGGTGATGCGCAACACGGCAACACAATGTTTATCGCCGGGGTGAGGTCGGCGTTAAGTTTCGCCCCACAGATGCACGTGACCTTCTCCAGTTTTTTGTGGGCCGCGGTAACCCGGTCGTCTGTCGACAATCACCTCATCCCACAGTCGCCTCTTTGCCTCACCCTCCCTCCTCCTCATCTTGCTCTTCTCCCGTATCCAATGAATTACCTCTCCGTCTGAAGACACCCGAAAGAGGTACTCTTTACCAGCTCTTTAGCTGTCGCTAGCTAAAGCAGTCTGTTTCTTCACATATATGCTCGCATAAACGCTACAAACCGAAAAACTTCCCCTCATATATCATTATACATCCTGTCAAGATGGTCAAGTTTTATGAGAACGGTTTCTCATACAAGTACTCACCCCTGTCAATTCTTTTATTTGACACAATCATACTGACTCTTTCATTTGATAGCTACACCTGGCAAGCCGTCACCCTTGCCTACTTTCTCCGATATCCAAAGTACGTCCACTCTTCCTCCTCCGTCTATATACAGTAATACCAACAATGCTAACTATTAATCTTATATAAAAAGTCCCTACTCCACACATGTAATATCCACCGACGTAATATCCCGCCACATCGACGATGCAGGCTGCTTGCACACCGTCCGAATCCATCATAAACGCGGCAAACTCCCCGCCGCACTCACCCGTCTTCTCCCGTCCATATCTGACTCTTACATCCTCGAAACGTCAAAAGTAAACCCGCACACGATGGTGATGGAAACAGAAACCAGGAACCTGGATCATACTTCTATTCTCAGCGTTGTCGAGCAGCAGACATATACGCCGTCCGAAGCGGGTGATACGACAAGCGTTAGAACGACGGTGAGATTCGATAGCAGGTTTGGGAATCGGAGGAACCAGAATCAAATCCAAGAAGCAGATATGCACGATTCGGCGACTGCACCGCCGCCACAGCAACCAGAGAGGAAAAGATTGTTTAATTTTGGATTCGGGTGGGGGAAGGATGGGGTGCAACGGACGATTGAGCAACTAGGCGCGAGACGGACAGAGGAGCATGTGGGGAGTAGTACGAAGGGTATGCAGCTGGTGCTTGACAGGTTGCGGAATATCGGACTGATTGGGGCGAGAGGCGTGGAAAGGGTGGGAAGCGAGAGCAGCTGGAAGGCAGTGTGGAGGAGGGTTAGGGAAGAGATACCAAAAGCGGATGGGGCAGATGCCGGTGTTGGCGTTTGAACACTATCGCTTCTGTTGGTATCTAACCCATGATTCTTCAGCTGGTGTACTAATAAACGGCTGAAAGAATTTCCTCTCGTTTTGTTGGGACAAGCAGGATTGTACATATATTACAACCCACCACAGCGCAGCAGACGTTCGCTTTAATTGGCATCCTCGGTTGCAATTGCACATACAATGCCCCAGAATTCTGCATCTTTCATTTGTACGTGTTTCTTGGATGTTGGGAGAAAAGGGAAAAGGCGAATTGTTCTCTTGTTTTTTTTTTTTTTTAAGTCGACTGTTCTATTTGTTTGATGTATATATAGTTTAGGACTGAAGAACAGCAGTCCGCTCTCCTTTCAGTTTTCGATCCCCGAGTCATATGATTTTAGCCACGGTTTCTATGGTATGAAAGAATAATCTCCATTTTGGAAGACGAAGCTACTTTTTGTCCAACGCTTGTAGAAGTTTCTAGTGGAGGCTGAAGAAACTTTCTTGGTTCTATTATAGAATCCTCGTTATTTGTGAAACCTTCCATCTGTTTCTGGGAATGATATGGATAGCTCCCTGAGGGAGTATAAAAACTTCAGTCCCGGGACGTCCCGCCGTCTCTTCTTAGTTTATCTTTTCGTTCCTTTGCGTCTACCCCGCTGATTGCCCTAGCGCTATTACCTATTATCCCTAAACAATATTACTAAACTCTTCTATATATACTAAATTATCCTCTACCGAGCTATCCTTATATATTTATACAACACATTAAACGACAAAAAAAAATGTATGATAAGGGAAGGACTTAAGAGCAAGTGAACTCTTAGAGTTTGCATTCTCAATATATATGCAATCTTCTTTATCTAATATTTATCCAATATCGGGTCAAAATGGTGCATCCATATATTTATTTATATCATTGCATTGACTGATAACTCGAAGAAACTTGCATTTTCATTAAATAAATAGCATATAGTATCTGAAGCCATGCTAATTTATCGTCAATCTCAAAATTGTCATGCTTTAAGCCTTCGCCCATCACGGGCATGCCGGACAGTATTCGAGCTATCACATGAACGTCCATAAATCTACATTCCTCTAAGGCGAAATATGCTCTCTATTCCCTCCTCAAGAGAATATGGAAATGATTTATCTATTATCGAATAGCCGTTGTTCGGCCTTACATATGTGGACTATACAAACGTTAATTAAATTGAAGACCACACGGCAACACTGGAATTGATAAGAGTGTGATACACTGGTCGCGTTCCCAGACCCAGCACAGCGAGGCCATGATACACTTATTTCCATATGAGATACAACAGATGAAAACGTTTAGCCCGAAGAAATGCTGGACAAATACTGAACATACGCTGTTAGATCTACCCAAGCCGATGTCGCGGTCCTCGCATCGTAACTCAAAACGCTGCTTTTATTGATGCATCAGATGTTGAATGCGCATTATATGGTATGATATTACAACTATTGCGGCGGACCATCTAAGAGTTCCGTGGGAAAGTCAAGATTTATGAACCACTTTGAACAGAATTTATTGAAGCCATCATATTTTTACATACGGGCGTTATCCTAACACTATGATAACACTGGTTGGGAGATCGAAGGCTTTGAACTGTTTTTGTTTCTGCCTATGCTGTTATGCGATGTCCGCTTCTAAGTATCTATGCTGAGTATTTGCATTGGCATAAATGTTGTGAAGATGTTTTATAACTTATATGATATCGAGTCAAACATCCCATCTATATCTATATAAATTTCATCGACCTTGTTTTCGGAATAAGCTCCAAAGTGTAAACACAAAATAGTAACCATATAGGGGTGTACCAACGCTGTAGCGCCATCAGTGACATGATCCAGAAATGTAATAAATTGAGGGACACTGGATATACGTATTCCATCAAGCTCATGGAGATCATACATTATCACGCTCCTTTTATAATTATATCAAGTAAACATCCAAGTATCGGTTTCTTGACTGCATGGTCACCTGTCTTGAGTTCAATGAAATACAAGGAAGGTCATTGAGGAGACGGTGATGTATTCGACATGACATGGATCATTATAATATACTTATACCTCTCACCCGCTATGATATATATACAAGATTCAGTTATAATCAGTCACCTTGTACTCTAGTTCAAAAAACGAAGCTACAACCTAGCAAATTGCACCCTCGATTCAAGTAGTTATATAGAACCCTAACACTCGAGAAATCGTAAACATAATGCCAATTATCACTTTCAGAATCGGTCGCAGACTCGGCAAGGGATATAGCTACAGAAGTTGCTGGGTAGCTATATTTCATGCTCTAAATTAGTTATCAAACAAACCCTAAATACTATATCTCACCTGCATTTATGTTCAAAAGAATACCAAAAGGATTCACTAGGAAAACTATTTATCGAATAGACGGAGAGTTATTTGTACTAGCGCAATTTAAATGAGTAGTCAGGGTGATGGCCGTGGTATTTGTTTGGTCATAATCGAAGATTAAGGGAGTAGTTTTATCTCATGAAAAGATTAATAACCAAGAAACGTTCGAAACTGTTCCCTGAAGGAAAGGATATGGGGCTCAGAGGGCGATTTCCGTCATTTGTAGGAGAGTGTCACACAATACTAACAGGTTCTCCTTGATTAGATATATATTACATAGACTATCGTGATAATGGGCAACCATTCTTCAGACTATTTGGAAGCAGTATTTAAAACAAGGCGGGAAAGTAAGATATGAGCCTATAGAAGAATTCTCGTATTAGAATGTTATTCTAGTTAGACGCTGGCCCTGATTCTAGGGTGGAATCGCGCCGTGAATGTTGGTAGAGTAGAATTCTGGGAGTCATCTTTCAATTTCATTCAAAACATCTTAATCAATATAAAGGTTGATATCGATCGTTGGTCGAGTATTGTTTTGCTTTGCTTTACTTCAGGGAGGTATTTCTGCCTGTCTTTGCCTCGTTGCATGTAGACTTTAGCTCTGCATTGACAGAATGCTCTGGTATCGAGGCTAGAGTGCCCTGGTACCGAGGCCGAGGCTCAGAATACCTAGTAAAACATAATGTTGTAAACCTTGCTAAGCTAGGCGAGTTATAACACACGGCGCAAACCCACACAATATGTAGTTTGAAGAAAGTCAGAGTTAGTTGGTATTTAGCTTCGCTGGCTGATACCAGGTTCCTCGGTATGTGCATAGAGGGTGAGCAGCTATGACCTTGATGTTAAATGATTTTGATTCCTACAAGTTTTAGAAATGAAGTAAAATATCTACATCTGAATTTCTTTGTGATGTTTAGTCTGAGTTCAGTCAGGGTCTGAAGCTTAGCTCTAGATTCTTCTATAGAGTATAGATAATTTAAGCCGTACGGTCTGCAGATCTGAACGATATTAACTAGCTACTAGTCTCGAAACCAAACCCTCCCAAAGACACACACAAGTGGTTTGTGTGGCGTCTGGAAACCGAGCCCAATATTAACCAGTATCAGATGAAAAAACAAAAAAATTAAAGAGTGCAAAAAATACGTAGACTTTCCTGGCCTTGTAGTGATATTTCGGAGACCTACTAACGATATCACCATCCCATTGTATCTTGAGAATCTCTCGCAAGGCGAAAACCAATTGTCGTCCAATTACGTTGTGTAGAATGAATCGCTTCCTAATATTGTAGCCTCGATACCCTCATATTGTAACAAGGTTCAAACATTTTCAATAGTATGAATTTGAAACCGGGACGAAGTGGCCCGCGCGTACTCGTCAATATCCAACCGTCAAAATGGACTAAATTGGAAGTAGGCTCTGTTGACCTGTTTTAGCCCAAATCCGAACGTCGCGAACGCTGCGTGTAACGAACTGATGCGTTACGTATACATAGACCAACACTGGCCTGGGGACCAACACCTTCCCCAAGCGACTTGTTACCCAGGCTAGACTTTCTTTGGCGAACCTTGTCGCGCCAAATTAGCCCTAGTTGGGGACGCTACTGCGCTCGCCTTAATTTGAAAACAGTAATGTCTGTGACACCAAGCAACCCTGTTTCAGTTGTCTCGTAACCTAGATTCCCTGTAGATTATTCGACCGATTTACTACGTACTCACTTACGTAGTAGAGCTGCATCATGATCACGGACTACTGACGTTATGGATCCGTGGAATCGAAGCAAGCAGCGCTGGCGCTGGTCGAAGCGAAAAGACTTAGAAGCGATCCTCTCTACGTCTACTCCAATCAGTTCGTTCTACAAGTCTATATATATAGCGAGAAGCTACGACTACATGAAATTATATCCAACAACCACAACCACATCTACATTCTCCTTCACATCTATTTTTCAATTCTTCAAACTTGCGCTGGTTCGCAACATTTTTTTTTTATCTTCATTTTTTTAAATTAAAATTTGCGCTGGTTCGCAAAAAACATAATATTTTCCCCTTAGTTAATTACAAAACTCGCGCTGGTCCGTAAGACTAATATTTTTCAAACTTGCACCTATTCGATATTTTAATACTCTAATCTCTTAATTAAGGTCTTTTTTGCAAGATTATCTTCGCTCTCTTATAAAGCACCAAACCATAGGACGTTTCGGTTCATTTAATAGAAGTATAATATAATATATCTAATTAATTCACAAAGCTGAGATAATCATCTCAGAATAAGATTCAAGGTATGAGATTCCCCATCCTATAAGACGTATTCGAGACTTCAAGCCTTAACAATCGATGGAAAAACTTAAAATAGGTTTTTAAAAAACAAATCGTCTATATTGCGAATACGTAATACTCGTTTAATCCGATCAGAATGATTGCAGCAGATCTTAACCAAGAGTTCTACTTGGGCGAATTGCCTGAAGGTATGCAATTTAAGATCACAAAAGTCACAGCATTCTCTCACTATAACCAGCAGTTGGGCGGCTACCAGACTTCCTTTAACGGGTCAGGTCCGTGGTCCTATGTAATGGTTCATAATAATGAGACTGAAGAATGTGTAAAATGGGCGGTGAGATTTTTTTTTTTTTTTTTTTTCCCCAATCTTTTCTCTAAACTGAAAGTTCCCGAAGTTTACTGACAATAAAAATCAATGCAGAATCCCTTCCCGACAGAGTCGGACCCTGAAAATCCCAAAGGAAAAAGTTGCGTGGTACGGCCCAACATCGCGGCAGATGTGACTCCGGGAGGGCTCAAGATCGGGGGAGTGAAATTTCGATATACCGGGTTCAACGGGAGGTCCAATCATCCCCAGTTCGTCAAGGTGGATTTCGAAATCATTCTCAAAGAAAACAACACCGTATTAGCGAAAGGCTTCATTAAATTCACCCCGAGTCGATGGGGAGTCCTTGGACGACCGGACAAACTACCAGTCGAAGTAGGATGGGACTATGGTGCCCCCGGAACTAGCAAGCCAAGCGGACATGCTAAAGTGGATAATGCCGATATAGGTGGTATCGGTATCGATCCCGCTCCGGTTTATTTAATTTTTAAACTAACAGAAGACGGAGAATCTCTTTACGTAACATTCACTAGAAACCAGACGCTTTTGAACAAAATAGCACGGGTCGGTGTCAATGGCCTATTAACGGCTAATGAGTACATGTTCAAATATGCTTCAGGCCTGGAGGGTATAGGTCTGCTTGGCAGCCTTATTAAACTTGCCTTCAAGGTTAAAAAAGGTGTCAAAACAGTTAATAGCGCTGTAGATGCGGCGCGTAACTATGAATCCAAGCATTCATCACGTAGCTTGGCTTCTAATAGTAGAGTCTATCGCGGTTACCGGTCGTAGGACTACAAGTTATAATAACATTGGGATTGTATAGTAATAAGGACCGGCTTCTGGACTACATATGGATTAGACTATTCATGGGATAGTTCTTACACTTGTACATAACTGAATGATATAGGGACCGTGCAGTCCTATTAATACTATCCTTAAGCGATGGCCACGGCTGTTACATATTTATGTTTTAAAAACTATCACGGCGTATATGGTGAACACAATGACCTATGAGGTAAAGAATTGTAGTTATTTGTATTTGTCATATTATGATGGGATGCTTTCAAGTCCTTTTGTATTTATGATGAAGAGGAAGAACAAAGAGATATCATGTTCGCTCCTTTAACTCTGCTCATGGTCTCTCATTGCTCCACGTCTTGGCTTCATATCTCCATCCTCTCCCCGTATTCTTAGGTTCCCATCGTTTTTGATCCTTTTGAAACCTATCATTTGCTCTTTATTGATGTTCGTAGATTATATGCATCTGTTTGCTGCAGCGCTGGTGAGTCTACCTCTATTCACAATTTTTGATCGGAACCGTAGGACCAAAAGCTCTGTGATTGGCTAGCTAGCTTATAATGGATTCGTCCCCGTAACCTCAGGCGGAACAAAAGGTGGAACCTCCCCAGCCGTCATCACTGGGCCCCCCGTCATAAAGACGGTATTAGCATCCGGAAGCGTCTCCGTTACTATCACAGCGGTAGTATTAAAAACCGGCGTCATAGTCATCCTAGTCCACGTGTCTGTGGCCTTGAACAGATCGCTTATCGCCATATACACACTCTGAATCAGAAATGGACTCTCAATCGGTGTAGTTGGGGCAGGATACCCCGGTCCAAAGAATTCAACACCCGGACCAACCGCTCCGTTTGCGAATGTCGTGGGAGAAGAAGTTTGAGAGGGTTGAAAGTTGAGGACTGAGAATTCATTCAAGTAGAATGAGCCAGCGTATGGATTCTCTAGCTCTGCGTCGGGCGAAACTGCGAGTTTTACTATTCCCGGTGGTTTCATGTTATCGACATTGTTATCACGCGGTAGGAGGGAGTCGGTGAAGATGTTTGGATCGAGTTCGGAAGGTGTGACGAGGTGTGCATATATCCTCTCTGTTGAGTTTTCGGCGTTGAAAAGCTGCCCGTCGCTCGATATCGAAAGTTGAATGATCCGGCCGGGAGTACCACCGTTTGCGGCGATAATATCGGGCGCGGGACCCAGGAAGACATGGTGGTCGGTATCGTTGATTTGGAAGATCAGATCCCCAGAGCCGATGTCTACATGTAAGGTGAACTGGAGGAGGGGGCATTCAAGGGGATATCTTGTGGGAAGGACAGGCCACCAGCAGACTCTTTGGCAGCGGGGAAGTGTAAGCGTTTGGCTAGGACATTGTCTTGTGATTATTGAGGGGTTATTTTGGGTGCTGTAGACTATTGTGGTTACTGTGCTGGCGGATTGGGCGGCAATGAGAGTTGAGGTTAGGAGGGATATTATTGATAGATGCATTTTTTGATCCAAGAAAGATGTTAGTGAGTTTTGTAGTTTCATTACATGTGTACTCTTGTATAAATATCAACGGAGACCCTAGACATCTTGTTCTTCCGCCGGCTATAATACTAGTAGCTTGAGTGTTATATTGTTACATCAGGATCATGTAGCATTAACCTCGAATGTTACATTTGTCCACATGGTAGCCACGCTCTGAACCACGTTCTGATGAATAACTTTATTTCTCATGTACAGGATCACTAGCTATGGTAAGGATAATAATCTATTATCATCGTTATGCACTTAAGCGTACTAGATCAAGCTCATTATATTATATTTAGATTACTTCATTATTCTTTCATGAATTTCCATGCATTCGCCCAAAAACTGTCATTGCAATAATTGCATCTTCAAGTATTTTCAATACTACCAAGTCATAAAATGTACCATCCTCAATAAATTAATACGCAGCATAACCTCCATATCTATATAAGCCATTATCGATAGAAGTGTTCTAACTAAAGAGCTAGCTCGGAAATCCAAGCTTCTAGACGTTTCTTTCTCCATAAGCTCTACCATCCCGCTTTCGCTTTTTTCCTGGCTCACAAACACTGGTTACCGTAGCTATGTCGAAATAGGTTGTGGTATCAGCAGTACTCAAGGTACTCGAAATAACAGTGTAGGAAGCTCCATCAGAGTACGTATAAGCAGGCCCGATGTATGCGGTAATTGTAGGCGTAACGAAACAACTACATGCGCTGGATAATGCCGAAGTCGAAGTAGAGTACTGGCTGATAAAGCTAGGATAGGGTTGTCCAGGAGTGGCACTAGATAGGGTGTATGTGTTGCAGAAAGTCGAAGCCATATCTGCGTATTTAGTGTTTCTGAGAGCCCTGAGGACATTATTGGCGTTACAGACCATTTTGGTAGTTGTTGGAGCAGGAGGAGTTGTAGTAGTGGTAGTCGTCGTGGTAGTCGTGGTCGGGGCGGGACCATTAGTGTATGCGCAAGAACAAGCGCTGGAAATACGAGACGGGGCAGTAGTATATGCGGACAAAGCTGAAGGGTACGCCTGTCCGGGGGTAGCGGACGATAGCGTATAAGTTGCGCAAAACGACGACAGAGTCGGGGTTCTGATCAGGAGACGGCCCAAGTTATCTCCACAATCGCGCTTCCCCAACTTTTTGGCAACGAATGTGGTGGCACACACAGTGTCTGTTTCGACGAAACTGGTGATTGTCTCCGTGGCTGTGAATACCGTGATGGTCGACGTCCCAGTGACTGTGGAGGTTGGCGACGGGGTGATTTCTGGGACGACGTAGATGAAAGTAGGACCTGGCAATTCCGAAGCAGTGGTAGTAAAAGTCGTGGTGTCAGTGGAAGTCACTATGACAGCGGAAAACCCGATTGAAACCGTTCCGACGAGACTATTGACGGGGACGGGGCAAAGTAGCGATTGGCCATCCGCGTTATACCCTATCGTGGAACAAACCACTGTTGATGTCCCTCCGTACGTCAAGGTTGGAGTGACGTTATCGATACCCGCGAGGAGACCACAGAAGTCACCGTTGATAGTCGCAGGAACTCCGAAATATGCATTAGTCGATGGGAAGGCGTACGACAATGTAGCGCCGTCGGGGTTTATGAGTTCTGGAGATGAAAACGTGCAGCCCATAGTTGATATTATCACTTGTAGAATCGTTCGACTATTCGACTATTTTTATCCAAGATATATTATTATATCTAAAACAATTTCGAAGTCGTGATATTTAGAAACCGTTGATAGAGACCACTCAGTATATACGCACCCACGGGCTGAGCAAATCCTCTGATAAGAGGACGTGAACTCTCTTTAAATAGAAATCCCTTGGTCCTTTTTTTCCCCTTTCACTCCGGCAAGTCTCGTAAGTACCCAGACACCGTTGGGCCATTTTCCTGCCGCGAATATGTAAGTTTAAATTGGAACGCCACTTTTTCGCGATTTTTTTCAGTCGGTTAACGGTAACGCAGGTCTCGAACATTGAACTGTTGTATTTCCCATGCGTGCGGCTGAACTTCGTGGACGCCGCTGTTGCATTTTTCAGGGGTCCACTGCATTGCCATGCAATGGCGCACTGCTACTAGCAGCCACGCACTATTTGTGCGAAAAAAAAAAAAAAAAGGAGACTCCGACCGTCTGATGGCAAGCGCCATCCAGCTTTGCAGAACGACAATTCGCCCTTCTCCTTTGCTTATCGAAAAGAAGGAAGGTTGTTGGCAATTTTTTGTCAATTCGTTATCTATAGCAGACTTTAGTAAGCTCTTAATTCAGCCGTTGCTGATACGTATCTCTGCAGGTCAGCCCTCACCGTCACCTCAACCATCTCGCGCGCCAAGCTAGCGCTGGATTGGATCGGTCTAGGCACAGACCGTTCTTTCAATGCATTGCAATGCAAAGCTGCCCAGACTAGCAAAGCTGTGGTTCTCGAGGCTAGCAAAACTGATAATTTCCTGTGTGCGCATGTGCATGCGCTGGCACGAGCTAGTCCATCCAAAATATCGAGGACTTGCAGTCACGTTTCGGCAATCCGCGATTGCCCAATTGGTTTATTACTTTTAACCTTAAAAATGACAAACTTGATCCAGTTGTTTCTTTCAAGAGCAAGGAAGATATTAAGATAAGTTTGTAATTTTGAAATATCTTGCTTTCTTTCAGAATATATTTTACAACCGATTTGTATAAAACTCTTAGGTGTATTTCGACATCCGGAGACTCGTATATTTATATTTTCGTGAACATCAGATTCAAATCGTACTCAAAACTTACCCCCTGTCAATTCTTCCGAAGATGTAATTGTGCGGTGGAGGCCAAGATTCAATGCTTCAGCACTTGATCTCTTGAGTAATTAAGGTCCAAGTGCAAATTAGTTAAGGCAAACGTTGCAAAATATAACTAGTTCGAGGTTAGGAACAGGCGCGCGCGAAAAAAGGAATGCTTTGCGCATGCATGCATGGATAATCCTCATGATTTTAATAACTCGTATGAATTAACTTTTCTTCTTCCATGAATTCAAATGGGGATAGGGCAGATTATTATATCAGTAGACCAATACCATCGGGAATATCTTATATAATGACGAACGGAAGACTTGATATCCAAAGTATTCGAGAACAAAATGTCTTGGTAGATAGCGACCACGATGAGGCATCAGCGAATGATGTCGAAGAACCGACCGAAAGCAATGATATATATATAATATTATAATACGAAGCCTCTCGATATATTTCCAAGTTTCTCGCATAATATTCAGCGATAGAAAGCCACAATCCGCTTATGTTTTGAACTTCACGCTAGCTGAGGACAGAGACCACTTGCATCTAACATAATGTACCGCGTTTGACGGGAATGATAAGCTTAGAATGAAGATCTAACTTGAAGATAAAATGCCTCCGGATCCAATACTTACGATAGAAAATACACCCTCAGTTGTGGTTCACTTTGTCCAGCTTCGCCTCGCAAGCCAGATGCCGTTCTGGTCCCGCAAAGGGTCCAGCTTTACTCCATAAATTCGGCTTCAACGCAAACTTGCTCAATAGAAAGCACAACAACATGCAAGGCACTGGTCGTTTTCAGAAATCCATTCCATATTGAGAGATATACGCTCTTTTCACGTTGGAAACGATATTCGAATATTCAGATAGTGAAAAAAATAACAGTATCACGGTTTTAGTTATAGGTGAAGATGTATACCTATCATTTTCTATATACCCGGCTCAAATTCAGCACTCTCAGTTCTCTTTGCACATGGTAAAAATGAACCAAGCGACTATTCTCGCACGGATCTTCTTCCTTCTTTTACTTTTGGTCGGTGTTCAAGGTCAAGGGGAAGTCCACAGCTCGGAAGCATTCAAAGGGTTTGGGCCAGTTCAAAACCAAAATCAACCAAATGGACAATCGCAATTGCAAGCATCAATTTCGGAATCCGCTGAAGTTGGTGTTCCAGAGTCTCATGTTCCGGAAGATACTGCCACTGAGGATATCATCGAAACCAAAGAGATAAAAGACTTCAGTCCGGAGCAACTAGCGCTAAATCAAGAATATATTCGAGAATGGGCGAAACGTGCACGGACAGATCTAAAACAGCGCCAGTTGCAAAAACCGCATAAACCTAAGGACTGGAACCAATTAGAAGGCTACTATCGCAATTCCGTCATTATATCAGAAGAGCAATGGAACGTATTCATGGAAGCAATCGAGTTTAACGTTCCAGGCGGGAGTGCCTTCGAAACCCTGGTCATAGCAGGACGGCAACTTGTTACAATCACGGACCAAATGCGTATTCTCGTCAACATCATGAAGCAGAAGAAACCACGGGGTTTGCAAAAATTAGACGCAAACTTTGTGCCGCTCACAGAAAAAATTCTGGGAGCCCTCGACTGGGTGTATAATTCCAGAAATCTACCGCCTGATCCCGCCGAGCCGAGGTACTGGAGTTTCATCGGAAAGGGTAAGACCATCGATCCGACCTCGCCCCCTACTAAAAAGAGTCTTGAAATGATGATAGCGACTGCGGTGCGCGGCGATAAAATCAACGATACATTAGTTGTTTCTGGAACCCATATTGCGGCAATGTGGGAGTCTTCTATCGCAGTTCAAGAGGCGATATGGCCCTTTTTCACACAGATGCAAGAGCTTATCCAAAAGCAACTCAACGATTTCCCGGGAACAAAAAAGGAAAGCGTTAAAGCTAAGGGTGCATGGGGATCACCTCCTGGGCAAGGTCGACAAGATGTCGGGTACGCTCAATATTTGAGGAACAGATACATTGAACCTAGCTACTTCAATATCGAGGCTTTCCCTGGGTTATCAGCAGATAGCAAGATCGTGGGACCGCCTTGGAAAAACTGGGCGGGTAGCGCCCATATGACCGGGGAGCTTTATGTTTCGTATTTCAAGTTACTCGATAAACTATATTGTGGGGTGCTACCGTTGATGAGTGAGATGTTGGGGGATTTAATGCTAGCCGCCGATGTATTCCTGGGGCGGGTTTCAATCACGCCTGAATACAATTTTGCCTACCCGATACATAGATATTACAACAGTTGGAATTGGTTAGAGTGGCTGGAGCAATACCCAGAGTGGAATATTGAGGAATGGTATAAAAGGGATGGCAGTCATGGATTTTTACCGCCTCCCTACGCATATAGAAAGCCTCCAAGATCTGGGGACCGTTTGTGGAAGGATTGGGATTACTGGACGGAATGGAGAGAAGACAACCCTCTAATGGAGAAGTAATCTCGTTACGTGTTAATCTACGGAGATGATATTGATTTGGCTAGAGATTTAAGTTTCTTATAATTATTTTATATTCTTCCTTCGCTTCAAAATATTGTACAATTTTAGTTGGCTCTAACGTATCATCATGCTAGGATATCACATCGCTAAGCTTGCAAATCTGGCATTCTACCCATTCCCTTTGCTTTCATCGTAGCGGTTTCTTTACCGCTGCCAGGTCTAGCCCTTCGACCCTCAACGTGATCTCTAATAGCTTGCAACACCCAACTGTTCTTCCATTTCTCTGGCACTGGTTTATATGCCACTTTCACACTTCCCACCGTTTGCGCCCATTCAATAGCACGGCTACCCTTGATATCCTCAGGCGCTCGATTCACTTTCATCATAGGTTGCTCGATGCTCCCTAAATGTTGCGCACCGGGTGGCGGTTGAATCTTCCCATCCGGGTGGACGGGACTCGCCGTCTTGTTGGAACTAGGAGTGTTGTAGGCCGTAGTTTCGGTCACGGCTGATCCGTCCTCTGCCGGTATCTCCGCGCTAGAACTTATATCTTCGTTGACATTGACCGGCGCGTCTTGCGTGCACCAGTAGTATATATCCCAATCGTTTTCGTCCAAAAACCTATCGTACTCTTGCATCTGAGCTACCGTCATTTTCGACAAATTCTCGTCCGCAAAAGTTGATAACAGCAGGTCTGTCTCCAATATCCCCCGTTTGCGAGATTGGTCTATTCGAATCGTCCAAATTAGCGAGGAACGTGTGAAATAAGATTATATGTTTACATACAAACTAATCGTGCTCTCATCGTCTTTTCATCCTCTCCGACTCGTTTGATCGGTTCCGCCATAAACTTGGCCCATTCGCTCTCTGAAGGGTTTTCAGAGCCATGTCCTGATCTCATAGACCCACTGACTTCACCTTCCTTCGCTGTCGTGCCACTTTGGTACTGGGAATTCCCGGCGAATTTTGGGTCCACGTTGCCAACGAATTCTGGTGGTGGAGGTGCTTTACCAACAGATGGAAAGTCGGTTCCCAGTGTCGAGCTGGTATTAGGGATATGAGGCTGGGTTGGTTTCTTTGGGTCGTTGTTCGAAGGTATATCGGTCCTTTTTGGTCGTGCGATATACGAGGTTGTGGAGAATTGTGAGCCGAGGGCCGGAATGAGCCGCTTGGATGATATTGCGCGAGTAACGGTTCGAATTGGCAACATTTTTGGGTCTATTTTTGTGAATACAAACTTGAGGCGTCAATGCGTGTTTTAAGATTGAGATGAATTGCTCGGTATAGCTTGAGCTCAAGTGTAAATTTCTGACAGAAGCGCAGGCTGGGTTGAAACTGTCGACGTCGGTCGCACGCAAAATTGTGATTGGAGTCTGATGACGAAGGATGAAGTCATTTTTTGCTTCTTGCTGTAAATCGCAGGGATCAGGGTTTCCCAAAGCGTGCAGCCCAAGATAACACAACAACGCAGTGCGTGGTTCATAACATGCCCAGCTGGCTACCTACGAGCCAATGCAATGCAATGGGCTACTACGTATACACTGGTAACCAACTAGGCAAGTAAAGGGTTGAGAGAATGTAGGAAGCTTGTCTTAGTTCTTGTTAACGATTATTATACCACTTGCTGGTGAGTCTTTGCAGTTTCCGGATCAATAGTTCAAGGTTCACAAAGAAAGCTTTACGAAACAAGTAGTCTGGGTAACGACAGGACCAGGACGGTATCTGGCCTGCGAGACAATGGGTAGTATAATGTTATAAACATCTAAATTAATTTAAACTTCACGGGCAATAATAATATAATATAGAAATCTATTCACATTATTGATCAGCATTCCTGTTTAAGAGACGAATTCAAATCATAGCCCATAAGGGTGGTGCATAATCTCCATGTATGTATATATCTAATAAATCGTGCATTCATCTCTTTTCTCACGCAAAGGCCTAATCGGAATAATATAGGGAGAAGGAATCTTTATATTAAGAGAAACTGCATTATTGTGATATATATGATTTGGAGTTGGCAGTCTGGCTTGCGAGACAATGGTTTGGCTTCATGGGTTTGAAACGGTAGGCTTCGAAACACATAAAAGACAGTACCCTGAATATTTAATCTATATCTATCCTTACCAACCTCCACAGTTGCGCTGGGTTGCCTGGCTCTCTCGGAGCAACAATAATCTATAAATTTGTTAGCGATAAAAATCAATACCCCCTCCCTTGAAGGATTAAGTGATTGAAAAGTTACTTACGGGCTGGTTTTCGAATGCCCGACCTACTTTTGTCAAAACGAGCGGAAGACCCTCCGTCGTTTGGATACTAAAAGACCCACAATATGGTATTTAATTAAAACTTCCCAGTATATCTTTTTTATTGATAAGGATAGCTCCTACTCACGTATATAAATTATCGCCATTTTGAACGAAAAGCCAATTCTGTCTAAGGTTGAATTGTTGCGAAATTGCCAACTCGACCGGTGCACCTGGCCGAGCTTGCCCCGGTACTACCTGGAGAGCGGTCCGGGGTCCTGGGATAGGCGATACAGGATGGATCGAGCAAAAGTCGGCGAAGGAATCAATTTCAAAAATCGTTGACTGTTCCCCGGCTCGTCGGGGCACAATACGTGCGCCTGGGGCCCAGCTTTCTGTTCCGATAGCTTCAGGTGGTCCTGGTTGAGCGGAAACAATCAGATATCGACCTGATTGGACAATGATATCGCGCTTGATGATCATTTTGGTGGATTATAGATCTGAGTGTGCTGGTTAAGCTTGTAGGTTATATTCTGATATTTAGGAGGGGCTATTTGTCCAAGTTCTGAGTGTGTGAGTGTGTGAGTGAGATATAGAGTAAATCTGATGTTCGTATGTCGGACCCTCCCTTTTATATCTAGGTGACACCTCAGTCCTCTGAGAACTCGACATCGTATAGAAATTGATGTTGTCGCTGCGGTACGTAAAAGTAACTGACACGTAGCTACGCTTCGGAATAAATTTCTGATGTAGATCTCTTCCAAATTTTACAAAATTTCGCTTTCGGTACGTGCATACACCCATATGGCCATATTTGCAGCGCATCTTTCATATCCATATATATTGCAAGTATCCAGCCCGGAATGGACGTTTCCAGCTCGTCGATCAATTCTATAGTATCCCAATACACACAGATTGAAGAATTGATCGTCTTGCTTCTTTAGGGATTCATTCTAGGAATGGGCCGGCGAGACAACTGGCTAACTTGAATATTCCCATTAAAATGCAGCTAATGGGGAGAAATAATCTTGTTCGGAGCAAATTTAAAAGCGGGGAAACCACGATCCGATTCATCAAGAGAGATCTCAGATTAAATTACCTATGCAGATCTCACTCTTCTCGGGCTTTTTAATTAAGGTTGGAGGCCTGGTGAGGGATCCCGTTAAGCGAATCACAATACCATGTCAACATCCAACAACTGCCTATATGCAAGCGACAATACTCTTCACAATTATAAGTGAAATTTGGCACCATTTAAGCCAAATGCAGAGCATGCAGAGCAGAAAGGAATGCGGGAGGCTGGCTTTGATCCGCTTCCCGATCGGCATTATCCGAGCGAGATTGAAGATCGCAGCGTCGGTCGAAGTCTTAAAAGATATGTAGTACAATCATTGGTCTAGGGGACGCAACCAAAAGCAAGATGGGAGGTCTGTTTTGAGACTGTGCAATCATATACGGCACCCTTGGTTCTGAGCTTGGTATACCTATTGTCAGTTGGTCTACTAGCTTTAAAATTGGTAGATGACTAGTAAAATATGACTAGTTAATTGATATGATATATTGAGATTTAAGGCTTTCGTCAGTGAGTTCAGTTCTGGTAAATTTGATAGTGTTATAAAAATTGTGCATCGCTAGCCGAATGGAGAAGATATGTGATGGATTGAACTGTTCACATGGGGTCGCCGGCATATCACCGCAGTTTCCACTGTCAAGCTGGGTGCAGCTCAAAGTGCTATAGATTACCTGAGTCCAACCTTTTAGGCCCTCGGTTCTTCACGAGGTTGTCAAGAAAGTTAGAAGCACCATTTACCACCCATATTCGCGAATCTGCGAGATCTCGAGATCCATAGCACATAAATGACTGGGAATCAGTTGAGCACCAACAATCTGAACTTGGGGTAGCGCGCAACCCCTAGCTGGAGAACAGCAATTGTAACGAGACTGAAAAAAGAACAGCGTTTCGAAGAGAATGCATGCAGTGATATGAAATTGGTAAATTTGAAAATAATAGTACGAAAGGAAGATGAATTAAAAGAAATACGAAACAGTTTGTCTCGTAAAACCAGCCGCGCAGCACGAAGGAAACGATGTCATATGCGGTATGTACATTTAATTTCTAAAGCTTTGCTTGATGCCTGTTCTACTATACCAAGGGCAATGGTTTTAATTTACAATTGATATATATACAGCTTGCACAGTTTCTCTCCTACTTAAGCGCTTATTATAATTTAGAAAATCCTCACCAGCCAGTTACTTAAATTTTCGTAGTGTACTACATAATATTGAGGCGCCGCGGCTTCAGCGGTGCAAGTGCAGATGCAGAATCGCTACGAAAATATATAAAAAGTACTTACTTAATAATATCATATTATGCGGCACCGGTAGTCTTAGGGTAAGAAATTATGCGGTTAGCGGCTACCAGTAGAATAGAGTGGCCTTCGAAATGTCGGATTAAAAATAGGATAGAATTGCTTTAGATCCATGCTACCAGCTTGAAAGGCTGCTTTCACAAATATACCAGTGCAAGTCCGCGGCGTCCTGCCTGATAAGCTAGCGTCTGGTTATCGAAGCTATAAAGGTACATCTTGGGTGTGTTGCCTCGTCGAATGCAAACACACTGCAGCCGCACGACGTCAATTGATAACGTCAACAAGAGTCTACTATTTAACTATTCGGGTATTAGACTTTGGCCCAGCAGCTGTTTCTAGATCTGGCAAAAATATAACTTGTGGGAGGAGAAAGTTGACCACTCACGTGCACGGCTCCACCTTGGGATTTGCGACTTAAGCACTTGTCAGCACATGCAATTGCAATACTGCCCAAGAAGCATCAAATTTTTCTAGGGATTTATATCGGATGTATCAAAACCTATATCCTGTCCAACTAATTTTGATGTAATATACCAAGATCTGTCTATATATTGCTTGCGTAACCAAGCCAGTATTTTTGTCCATTATGCTAGGGGAAAAAAAGAAAAAATAAAAAGGCCGATTGAGAGATATATCATACATTTCTGCAGGATCAGGATAGCATCTATCTTGCGAGACAACTTGAACACTAGCTAATATACGTATATATACCACTTTAGATATCGAGATCAAATGATTAAGAAAATGACATTTTAGAACTTGTGAAAGGAATATGACATTTGAACACAATAGTAGCTCTACCATGACAATCAAATCGAATGCCTGGTATATACTCACCCGAGTTCAATTTATTCAGTATACTTCGACTTCCAAGTTTACAAGTTCACCTCTGAACCCTTCCAAATCAATGAAATTAAATCCCATAAACTACATACACACCCCCCCAAGACTACAGCTATTAATTATTCAGCCCACCCGCACCCGCCCCAAACTCCGCCATCATCTTCTTCTGACTCTTCGCAATATTATACACCGCCAAATCCTTCCACACCACAAACCTAACTTGCAAATCCTCCGTCCTCTCCGCCCACAAATCCTCGAAATCACGCAACGCCGCAGCTCGAACCCTATCCTCCTTAACCCTCCTATCCAAAATCCTCTCCTTCCTGGCATCAATCTCCCTAATCTCCCCCTCGAGCCCATCCTGCTCTTCCTGCAACGACTGCAACTTTTTCTGCTGTCTAGTTTTCCGCATCACGGCTTTAACCTTTTCAATCTCCTCCAACGCTGCATCCCGTCGATCGTTCAACGCGTCAAACCGTTCGCGCAAGTTTGTGACAGCATCCCGGTAAGCTTCATCTATCGGTCTGAATTTCTCAAGATAATACTGTTTCCAATCCGTGGAAGCTTCACGTATCATCTGTCGTGCGGTTGATTGGATAGCAGTCCAGCGAGGGTCGTAGTAACTCACCGGTAACTCTTGAAGGTTTCCGAGGATGGGAATATGCTTGTACCGCCAATCTTGGAAGAGTTGGTCAGCGGTGCTCAGACGGCGGGTGGCAAAGTCGAGCACGTCGACGCGTTCATCCGGGTTAGTGGGGTTTAAGAATTCTTCTTCCATGTCGCCTGCTACCACTTGCGGATCGAAGAATTTGGGAAAGTGTTCTTGTTCTTCTATACCAATTTCCCGAACGGAGCCTATAACATCGCGTAGAAATATCAGATTAGGTATGAGATATACGATATACGAATAGATGTATATTGGGGAGAGGGGTGGATGTACCAGGTTCGGCAAGAGGAGCTTCGTATCTACCCATCGTGGGCATGTCAGACGGCGGCATGAGACTATTAGGCCATGTAAACTTGGAGTCATAAGGAACATACGGCCTCATCTCTTCGATCAATGCCGGCGGGTTTTCTAAAAACTCGTTCATCCTGGTTTCTAGATCCCTAAGCGCGGCGGGGGCATCGAACATTACTACTTCACGATACTTTTCCTGGTTTCGTAATGTCGGGGAGGTGGGGACACCGCGCCATCCTCTGATCGGATAGAAAGAGGTAGCATCCCGTGGGTCGCCGTAGATGCTTTCCACGAGTGGGTCGGCTGTGGTGTCGATTTCTAGAACCGGTCTGCCGGGTAGGTTTGGGAGCTGGTTGGCGGTTGGGAGATCTTGGCCGAAGAGTTGGTTGAAGGTGCCGGAGGGACCGACCTCGGGTATCCTACCGGGTTCGAAGTCGAAATCTAATGTGTTCACGGGAAGTGGTTCTTCTTCTTCGATAGCTTGGTTTTCTCGTGGTATTGGAATCTGCTCCTCTTGCATTCTATTTTCATTGTCGGCTGGAGCTTGAGATGCTGGTATCCTATTCTGAACAGTTGGAGCTTCGCTGCCGCCACCGAATTGGGGCAGGTTGAGCAGGTCGTTGATACGTGTAAATTGCCCACGGCTTAGATTCTGCTGAGTCCGTTCCGGTACTTGCTGCTGTTGTCGTTGCTGTTGCTGCGGTTCGATATTTTGTGGATAGGCGGGACTGATAGTTCCGTGCAGTGCTCTCTGCTGCTGAGCCAACAGCCTCTCCGCATTTTTCAACTGTTTATCCAACATTAACCGCTCTTGCTGCAGTTTCATCAATTGATACATATCGGGATCTCTAGGATCCAAACTAATTCTCCGCGACTGTCCAGGCTGACCCTGTTGCCTCGATTGCGGATTCGGTAGATTCGAACCCATCATACCTCCCTGTCCCATCATCGGCCTTTGATTCATCGTGAGAGGTGGTATACCCGGCAGCGGCGACCGTCCCTGGTTATTCGAACCAGAGGTCGGCCCACGCGAAGGGATGATCTGACCCGGACCAGTATTTCGCTGAGTGTTATCATAATTGTACACTATCCCCCCACCGCCAGCGTAATCCACGGGACCGGGAAACACAGTTCTCATCTGATCCAGCTGGGCCACCCGTTGGTTCTGTAATCTCCTATTGGTTATATCCCGCAAAGAAACCCTCAATTTATTGAAAACGGGTTGTAGCTTATTATTCAAAATCGCATTGAACAACAACCAAGCATCGTTACGCGGGGGTGTCTTGACCGGTCGATCGAACCTTCTCTTCAGCGCTCCCGTCGTCGTGGCCTCGTAGACTACCATCATCCCCTCGGTATCCGGTATCCCCGATCGAGCGACCCAATCCCATTCCGGCGACTCCGGGCTAATTTCTTCGTAGCTGTTGAAATCACCAATGTTGACGATGGGACTGAGGTTGTCCAGATCGAAGACCTGAACGCCCCTGTAGAGTGTTTGGCCGCCGTTGCTCGTTTCGACGTCTCGTTTGGTTCGGATCACGATCACTTGGTCGGTACCTTCGATCAGACAGTTTTTGGATTTGTAAAAGATGAAACCTTGGGGGTTGTGATCGTCTATCGTGCCGCGTGTGTCACGATTGGCGAGGAGTCCGGTTACGAGTCCGAATGAGCGCAACTATACATTTTTTTTTTTTTTCCCGTAGATTAATAATATATTTTTACGACTCATGATATGGATATGTATGGGAAGATAAGTGTATATATGGGGGGGGGGGCGATTATGGTACCTTTCCTGCCTTCCCCTCCGTGCTCATACATTTACCCAGATAGTCAGCTCCACGCCAACTAGGACTCCAACCTTCCTGGAACTCATCCGGATCCGTTTCCGCATCGACTTGTCCCCAAAAATATGCGTGAACGGTAGAAAGAGACAATAAAGCCCATAGAAAAATTACCGTGCTAGGTGTCGAAAAGTTCGCCATTGTTGGCGGAATACCTTTTGCTCGCCAGTAAGATGATGGAACCTACTAGCAAGTTCACAAATAGCCTGCCTGCTATGAAAAACTAGTGACTAAATCGGATTAATTAGGAACGATATGAGAATATATATATATATATATATATATAGATGTTGTCGAGTAATATAATATAATATCGTCGTCGTTTTTACATCTATATGTGAAGAGATCAAAGCACGTGGGAGCACATGAAAGATGGGACGTCGATATACTGGCATGCATGGTTCGCTAACACGTTAATGCCGTGTTTTGAGGCAATTTTGATAGCTAGCTCACGACCGTTCGCATTCGTTTTGAAATTTATTATTTTGTGAGTTCATTTTTATCCTCTATGGGAACTTATATATAGTAGGACTATGAGTTGGTTAGAGGATATTTATAAAAGTAAGTATTTCTCAAGTGGAGGAATTAATATTATAAGTGGAGTGTTGACCTTGTTGGATAATAAAAATAGGCTAGTTAGATCCATACCAAGAGAGATGCATTCCTCGTCTATGAGCCAGCATTGTAGACATCCAAATTCAGGACTAACTAACAACCTGCAAGCGTTAGAGACCTAAACGGAGCTAACCGTAAAAGTCTTAGAGGCTTGAATTCCATCGATCATGACAGAAGGATATATTCAGTATGTCCATGCGAAGAAAGAATGTGCGGGAGAACTGTTAGTTTACGATTTGTATCTCGTTCGAAGCATAGTGCGACGCCACACATCGAAAACTCAGAGTCACTAGTGATGAGTTCAACTATATAGTATAGATCTATAGAAGTGTTAATTTTGAACTTTTGATAAGAATGCGAAAAAGGGCACTCGACTGTCCTGTCTTGCGATCAAACGATCCGTCGCAGGTCGGTTCAATATGATACCATACTCGCATGCATACACGAGACCATGTACATACTAGTATACTACGTAGTCACATCCCAAATCGATAGTAGACATATATCCCAGACCTCTGAGCCGAGTTGGGTAATCGTGGTATCATATATTTTCAAGATAAAAATCGGAAGCGGGGGTTTAGAGAACCCACTGGATCGAGACCGTGCCAAGGGTGAACCCCGGAAGAGGCAAGTGAGTCGAGTGCCATGGAGAGTCGGCGGGTCGGAGTCCGTTTGATAATACAATGTATTAATGCTAGCGAACGCTTGGAAGACCAGGCGAAAAAGTACAATATTGGCTAGCCAGGGATGCAGTGTTTTTCGCTTCGATTCGAGAAGAAGGGGAGGGGGGGAACATGCCCAGCCAGCCAATCGGGTGGTTGTGGTTCTGACGTAACCCCCTGCTGACACACTCCTCGCTTTTTTTCCTTCTTTCCTTCTCGGTTTGCCATGGTGACGATGATATTATTGATTTCAATGACGATGACCATGGATGATGGGGATGGATGGGGATGGATGAGATGGATGGATGGATTGCATTGAGGGTGGTCGCGTTTGGGATAGAATATTATTTCATGCACCAGCGTTTGAAGCAGGGATATCGACAAGTTATATATTATTATTTGTATGGTCAAGTTTTTCTTTATATAATAAAAGGGCGCCTGCTGAAAAGAATGTTCTTTCTAATTAACATCCCATCCCCATTCGATCCCATTTAACATTCAGTACTCTCGGACAGTTCAACTATTCAGTTCAATTCAAAGAATAAGAAGGAGAAGAATAAAGAGAGCATAGATAGCTTCGAATCCTCCGAAAAGACCAACTGGCTCACCCGCTTCCGTTCAACCCTATCCTACCCGACCCTTTATAAAACTCAGGTAAGCTATAATAATAATAATCTTCACAATCAAGATATGAAAAAATCCCAGCCTCCCGTCGGCAGCTAGCCAGCTAGCTAGTTTTTTCTTGTTCCTTTTTTTTTATTTTTTTTTTTGTTATCACCGAAAGAGCGCCCGGGAAATGTACGATCGATATCCACAAAACCGCGGAGGCCAGCGAAAAAGCCGGGTGCGAGGGGAGGCTACAGTTGCCCTTTGCAGTTCAGTTCAGTCAGTCTGAGCACTGCGCGCCCGTCCGTCCATACATACATCGTTCACTAAAATATCTCCATTCTTTCAACCAATTAATCAAGAATCAATAAATCCCTTTCCCCGCTTCTTCGAATTCCTTTCTGCTTCATCTTTTTCTTTCTACCGTAAGAGAGAAGAAATACTTTTCTCGGTGGACCGAATAATTACTTACTTAGTACTTGGTTTGCTAAGCTTTTCTTGCTGTAAATTCAGGATTCATTTGTTAAATTACCGACTCAATTCGTCTCACCCAACCTCGTTGCTCCGCCAGCCCCAGCCCAGCCCAGCCCAGCCCAGCCAGCCAGCCAGCCAGCCAGCCAAAGCAGCCGCCGACACATTCCCTCCTCTCAACGGACGCTATTATTATTATTATTATTGTTATTGTTACCACGCTTCTCGCTCGTGTGTGTCTGCCGGGCGACCTTTAACAGCGTTATATCGTCCTCAACCTCATTAATTCCAACCAGCAACCACCATCTTACTTCTCTCCCCATCCGACTCCTTCCGCCGAACAACTCTCTTCCATAACAACCGAAATCATCAAAAGATGGTCGACTTTACCGGCGCTGCCCTCCGTGGAGGTCAAGTACGTTTATTATTCTCCTAAAAATGCTTCTTCAAAATAGCTCCAAGCAACTGTCTGAGCAACACTTGTTAATTTTTTGTTTCTAGTTATTTCTGACAGTTCTGACCCTCGCTCTCTCCGGCGCCTTGGTCGCTCAACAAGCCGTCGGCGGCTCGCCCTCGCAAGTCAACTTTGCTCTCTTCACCAGCATCTTCGCTCTCCTAACCTGTTTTTACACGTTATTCGCCGTCTTCGCGTATGGAGGGGTCGCGGTCGTTCTAGCCGGGTTGGATGCGTTGAACACACTCTTCACGTTCGCCGCAGGGACGGCTTTGGCCGCCAGATTGGGAGTTCACAGCTGTGGTAATATGGTACGTTCCAGAAAAAAATATCCATCCATGAAAACCAAACCATCAGTCGAAATTAGAAATTGGTACTAATGTTTCTTGTAATTTCTTTTAGCCATACGTCATAACCAATCCGATCACAAACGGCAGCGCTGACCCCACCGGCCGATGTCACGAAGCTCAAGCTCTAACAGCTTTCATGTGGTTTCTATTCGCCACATTTGTTGCGACATGTGTGATGAGCGTGATGGCATGGAGGAGGGGTACCGGTCCCGCGTCTACGAGTCACGTCTAGGCTGGCGATGACAGGGTAGTAAAGGGGATTCGGGTTCGCTTTTTGCCAAAATTTTTGACCAGGCGGTGATGCAGTCTTGGCATTGATGATATTATGCGATGAATTGGGATCAGAGGAGGTAATAATGAATTTTTTTGACGGATGCATGCATGCTTACTATGACCTCCTTTTTCTTTTTTTTTCGGATATGGATTTTATCTTTCGTAATAATTACAAGCGAGGGAATAGCTCTTTTTTTTCTCCTCTTCCCTTCTTTCTCTATGTAATTTTGGAATTGAAAAAGGAAGGGTGGGGCCAGTACGTACATGAAAAGAAAAAAAATATATCAGGCGTCGAAGAGCTTTTTATTATTGAAACCGACATGACTTTTTTACATGACTTTTTTAAATGGAAATGAAGATAATAATAATATTCCATACCGTACCCACTTGTATGATCCGAACGTGAAACTATCGCGATAACAAAACCCCTCTTATATGTGAAGCGTATTATATATACTCAAGTACTTTGTAATATAATATATCCCGGCTGGCGGACGTGTGATGTGATCAATTGTGATAGTGATATCATCGAAAATATCACCAAAAAAACCCCATCGCGAATCCCGGTTCCGCATCCAAAAGCGCTCGCTCGCGGTTCGGAATCGCGTATTTATTTTCTTCTCCAACCCCTCGTCGACACAACAACTCATTAAAAAAAAATATATACACGTCTTTAAAATTCTCCACCCCAACCTCCCTCCCAAAACATCAGCTGAATCGAACCCGACCTCCCCCTCCATTCGACCAACCAGAACCAACGAACGAAGCATCCACAATCACACAACTAAAACTCCGTAAAGATCCACATTCCGCTCACCGAACCCGAACCCGAACCAGTACACCCGAACCGGCGATATAAGAAAAAAGAAAGAAAGAAGAAAATGTCAATAAATCCCCAAATATCATCCTACATCCTCCCACACCTCCCCCCCTTCAAACGCCTATACTACCGCTGGAAATCGATGCGTCTGCCATGGCGCAAGCGATATTTCATCGGTATGGATCTGGAGGGCAACACGTTCTGGGAGTTTCGGGATAGATTGGTAGCTAGTAGGGCTAGACGGATAATAGATTTCAGGGGCGGGGTACACAGTTTGGCTAATTATAGTGAATTTCGGGTCGATCGTACGTTCTCTTCCCCCTACTTATACGTTGCCTTTTTGCAGTTTTTTTATTGCTACTTTTATATATATACATATATTCTTAATTATATAATATGCTTAAGGGTATATACATATTTGTGCGTGTGTGTATATGGAACTACAAAGACTAATATTCTTTGGTAAATGTGGTTATTGTATGTATAGCACAATGGCATCAATGGCTCCGCTGCACCCGCTACGAACCACCAACGGTAGCAGAACTACAAGCAGAAGTAACCAGACGGAAAACCATGGTCGAGCGTGTACGGCTAGCTGATGAGAGGTGGGCCAAGGGGGCAAGTTACCTTCGTAGACCGGGAGAGGAGGAGGTCAGACGGTTACAACGAAGCGCGGAGAGGACTGAAGGTAGTGATGGGAGGTTTATCCCTTCTTCTTCTTCTAATACGACTACTAGTAGTGATGCTGCTAGTAGTGCTACTGCTGTTGATGATGCAGGAGCAGGGGCAGGGAGCGGGGCCGGCCATGTCAGCGATGAGGGATTGGATACTGTTAGTACGGAGAGGAAAGGGGAGACGACGGTAGAGGGGATGAGGGAGATGTTGAAAGTTGAGAGGGAGAAGAGGGTGAAAAGGGGGGAAGGAAGGCCGGAGGGACCGAGTGAGGGGTTTCAACCGGGGGAGTGGAGTCCTAAGGCTAGTGCTGAGAGGTGAAATCGGAATATATCACTTATTATTCTTTTTTTTTCGTCTCGGACGGTTTGTATATATAAGTAAGTACTTAAGTATCTATGGATTGGATGGCTTTAGCGGGATAAGTATATTTTTTTATCTCAGCTTTTTTTTGGTATTGAATAATCAATATGGTATCTAGCTTGCGAGACAAATAATCAATGTGGGAAACCCCTAAGTATATATGGCTGCACATAGTCGCCAATATCCCCAATATATTAATTACATCTCCACTTGAACGATCGACTACAGCCAACCTCGTCCCTAGAGGCTATAGCAATTGATAGGTATCTAGGTGTATAAATCTTGTTGTCATGCAAAAAGTCCCAAATTCGAACAATCCATCTATATCTACATCTAGCGTTTAACTCGAAAACCAAAGAGAATCACATTTGATATGTGTATTATATTTAGATCACATCAGAGAGATTGGGAGGGCACCGAACCTCGATCGATCTCAAGACCGAGAAATACAATCGAGCACCCAATCTTGACCACCCCTTAAATTTTGTCCCTAAGTGCCTTCTCACGTGATCACTAGATATTATCATGTACCTGCTCAGTTTGTGTCCTCTGGGTCTGAGATTATAATGTCGATATCACTATGGGAGGTGTATATACTGGCAAGATGCCCCCCCGCGAGGAGATATATAAATTCTCAGAGCCAAGTAGGTCTATAGATCTGATGAAATTTGAGGATAGAAAAACACAAGAGAGTGTGGATCAAAGAGATTCTAAAAACGAGGGGTACCTCCACATTCTGATCATCTCGATATCCAGCTAGATTTCTCTTCTCATTGCTACTACTGATTATTAATTGCGTACTCGTATACTCTAATTTAATGTCGAAATCAATTGATATCATCTCGGTCGAGAGATCATGCATGTTTGTTATAACGTTAAGATATATATATATATATGATGTCGACAAGAGACCTATTAGTAATACAGATAGTTTTGGGTATGCTGGCAATTAATTAAGATCTATCTCTTTGAGATCCATGAATCGATTTGCACGGAGCTCGAGTTTCGTGTTTAGCCGTGCGCGTGTGGTATTTTTGTATTTTTTGTAGTGACAGTGATAACTCGTGCATGATTTTCGAGTGTTTGTACAGATGTCGGCCGATTAAATTAATTGAGACCAGTCATAGCCTCGGAAAATTCGAAAATCAAACCAGTCGGCCGAGAATGATGAAAAAAATTAGTGTGCAGCTTTATTGGACTTGATGTTGAGGTTATATATCGGGCTGACTATAATTATGGAAGTCCTGTTGAGAATCGAATCGGCATGTCGGTCTTTCCTAACCGCCGTGGTAAAGCTAAAGGTGTGTACTTGTGGGACCCTCTCAGGTAGAATTCGGACTGGGGTTGGTTAGCCCGAGACCAGGGGCGGTCTGCGGTGCACGCAACAACGGAGGTCTAATTGGACCCCGCGTTGGGATGTGGATTCGATTGCATGTATTTACCACACTACACTACACTGACGTACATGATGGAGGTAACATCCGTTTATGAGTATTAATTCTAGATAACCAATTTCGAATTCTGGATGGTCTCGAAATTTGGATATAAATATGGTATAACCCTTTGAAAATTTAACCCAAAAATAAAAGAAAACCCAAGCCAGTAAGACTCTACGAATCTGCGAAAATCAGCGATGTCTGCCTCAGTTATTCAGAAAGTTGTACTCGTTGGTGTAAGTCTGCAAACTTTCATTCGATTCACATCTACTTAGTTAAGTAATTATAAGTAGACATCTACGAATTCCAGCTGTTAATAGATAATTCAGAGAAGAGATGCTAATATCTGATTTTCCACATTAATTTATAGGGCTCTGGTCACCTCGGCCCATTCATCCTAGCAGCATTACAAGCTGCAAATTACGATGTCACAGTCGTATCCAGAATGGACTCCAAGGCAGAGTTCCCACCAGCCACCAAAGTCGTCAAGGTTGAAGAAACCTATCCGGAAGAGCAGATGGTAAATGTATTCACCGGCGCCGATGCGGTCGTGTTGTCTCTCTCCTTCGTCGGCCTGGAGCACCACGCAAAGCTAGTCGATGCCTCGATCAAAGCTGGTGTCAAACGGTTGATAGCGTCGACATATGGCTGCAACGACAATAATAGCGCAGTGCTGGAAATATTCCCTATAGCCTACCGACATCATAATATTGTGGAAGATTTGAAGTCGAGAAAGGCTCCTCCTGGTTGGTCTTGGACGAGCATCAGCTGTGGACCTTTTTTTGAAATGTGAGTTTGTCATTATTATATTATCGATTCTACAAGAAGTTATAAAGAATAATCTATTATGCAAAATATTATCGTGGCTGATACTGCTATATTATTTGATTGTGTGTCTGAAAAAGGTGCATTTCAACTGGATTTTTCGGCTTCAATGCACAGGACCACACTGCGATAATGTGTGATGATGCGAGCGATTTTGCGTTCTCCACTACGACCCGCGCCACGATCGGTACAGCTGTTGCTCGCGTGCTCGCAAAACTGGATGAAACGGCCAATAGAAACATCTTCATCTCCAGCTTTGAAGTCACCATGAATGAGGTCTTTAGCTCTATCAAGAAGGCGACCGGGGTGTCGGATTGGAGTGTCACCGCCACTAGTACCGACGAAATGATCGTAAGCGGGCGAGAGATGTGGGCGCAGGGTAACATGTTTGGCATGGCGAAACTAGCGGTGGTGAGTCAATTGAGGGAGGAGTTTGGTAGTAATTTTAGGAAGCTGGGTATACTGGATAATGAGCTCCTCGGGATCGAGAGTGAAGATGTTGATGCCGTTGTCGCGCAAGCGTTGAAGGATGTCCCAAAATAATATAATAATATAATAGGTGTGTATTCACACTTATATGACTAGTATATAGATGCTACCTGAGCCTCTCATAGTATAGACCCCTCAGAATTACTTACACCTCACGTTATAACTTGCTGTACTCTTACGCTCTATAGATATACAAATCTGCAATTGTATTTCAAATTCCAAACGAAGCTTTTAAACTAGCCGCAAAAACTCTTAGGCTAGATTTAAACTGAGCTATTATATACTTACTTAAGTAAGTACTTAAGTACTTATATACCTTATAGAAATGTGTGTTTGGTACTGTTTAGACCTTTCCCCCTTCGCGTCACGGAGCGTGCGCACCTTCAAACAACCCCCGGTTGCCAACTTGGTGTACCTATAAGTTGTCAAATTCCAACATCAGGATTAAGTAATTGTTTCCGCCGCGTATTCAAAGTCAACTGAGAAAATTCCACGATGGGCAGGTTGAGACGTAAATCATGTAAGTGGAGTGAAATCCGTCGAATTTGCAATTACCAAATTCGTAGCCTCGATTTCCCAAATTCGCAATTACCGCAAGTACTGCGCTATGCTGTACAATAAATTCCTTTTTTAATTTTTAATTTTTAATTATTTTTTTTTTTTTAAAAAAGGATTGCATTGGCATTAAAGAAATTACTTGGTTTAAATATATATCCAGACGGGTGTCCCACGTTATATGTACATATTCGAATATATATTCGCTTCCTTCGTATACCATATATTAGTATTATCGCAATATTAATGCTTCGAGCTCTTTTCCTTGCCGCCGGCGTTGCTGCCGCCTACTCCGTACCGAACTCCAACGATACTCAACCTCTCGCGCAAAAATGCGGCCCTTCCTCCTCCAAGATCGTTTGCGTGCACAAATACGCGTCCGTCATGCCATACCACTTTTACCGTGAACCTTCAAACGGCAAAGACCCCAGTAGTGGCAACTTTGCTTCGACCAACGTGTCGGACCCATCATTCGCACAGGTAGCCGATGCGGATATAATAGTCTACGATGAAGCCGCCGCTTTCAAAATCCTCGGCGATAAACCATCCGTGAAGAAGATGTTTGAGATTGAAAAGAAAGGCCACGAAGCTCCGGTATACGTGCCCGGTATGGAGAAGATTTTCTTCGGAGAGCCCGCGGCGCCAGCCCCGCTACACCAATTCGTGATTGACCTAAACGAGGACCCGCCGACGTTGAAGCCGTATACCTTTGACCCACCAATCTATGCACCCAACGGAGCGACAATCAACAAGGGAAAGCTCTACTGGGCCCAAAGCGGGGGTAGCAAGAGCCTTGATCATGAGGGTGGTGGTGGTGATGGTGGTGGTCGCTTTGAAGCTCGACCGGGCATTGTCGCCGCGGATCCAAAGACCGGAAAGTCCGAAACGATCCTCAACAACTTTTACGGTTATTATTTCAACCAGATCAACGACTTGGTTGTAGACTCCAAAGGCGACATCTGGTTCACGGACCCGCAGTACGCGTGGTTCAGCAACCTCAGCGACACGCCACCGAGGCTGCAGCCGTCGACATATCGCTTCAGACCGTCCACGGGGGCTGTGTCCATCGTCGATGACACCTGCCGCCAGCCAAACGGAATAGCCATATCAGCAGACGAAAAGACAATGTATATTGCCGACAGCGGCAGCGTTAATGGTGATGTGTCGGATACGGTACAGGCGGCAACGAGTGGCACAACGTTCAACGGTACCACAGTTGGGAGGACGATATACGCGTATGACATTCTCAAGGGAAAGTTCCTGGCCAACAAGCGACCGATTTATGTTGCACAAGACTGGATTCCGGACGGTGTAAAGGTGGCCACGAACGGTTATTTGGTCACCGGTGCCGGTTTGGGGGTAGACGTTATCGACCCGGAGGAAGGAACGGTGGTGATGCGCATTCAAACGGATTATCCGGTGCAGAACCTCGCCTTTGCGGGGAAGGATAGGAAACAGCTATGGATGGTCGGTGCAGGTGGTGTCACGAGAGTCAATTGGGAGTTGGAAGGGGTCAAATTGGAGTA
The DNA here is from genome assembly GCA_012184315.1 of Arthrobotrys entomopaga. Lineage (NCBI taxonomy): Eukaryota > Fungi > Ascomycota > Orbiliomycetes > Orbiliales > Orbiliaceae > Arthrobotrys > Arthrobotrys entomopaga. Next base: position 277,598 of record LDDX01000084.1, on the reverse strand, counting down.
GATTCATAGTAGTAAATAGGTATAGTTAAATACATTAATGTGACATCGAACTCATTTGGGTCTTTGTTTTCTTATTTATCATCCTTAGTATACGTATACTGTACATATTATTCTTATTATTAGATAGATTGTTTCTTATTATTATATACTAATTATACTTATTTCCGATTTATTCTTTTGTATATATCTAAGTACTTAGTTCTATTTTGTTGTATTTATTTCCTTAGAACTGCATATATATTTGGTGCGGATATTGTATCCCGTCGACGTTATAATTGTTCTACAAAATTTATGTACAATTGCAATGCAAGGTGTACCTACTGTTCAGTTCCTACCGGCGTCACTCGTTTTAAATCTACAACAGTGCTAAAGGTTGGTGAACTCCTCCCAGAGATCCGAATGCTTACTTAAAATTATATACTTAGGTACTTAAGTAGCTAGATTGCATCGATTGGGGATGGATGCATATGGATGTGGAGAAAGTGAGGGAGGAGCACGAGGCGGACTTCGCTGCCGCACCGACGATATAAAAAAACCTCATCAATGCAACGGCATGTATGCATAAGTATATTGCATGTACTGTGCTTGACCACCACCCCTGCCTCTGCATCAGTGTGCATCAGGTCGAAAATATGATAGCTTCTAAGCTTGCGTGTTTGAATATTTGCAGCGGCTAGCGTCGTTTTCTCTCACCTTTTTTTTTTTTTTTTAATTTTCCTGTTGGATCGAATGGAATGCTTGTCACCTGTAGCGTCCCCCCACCACTACCCACCACTACCCACCCACCACAACGGCCAACCGGACAACCTCACCTTTCCCTTCCTTTCTCCCTCCCCCCCCCAATTCGATAGCACATTTGTGGTAAAAAATCTCCATGAGAGACAGGAAGAGGACACTTTAACTCTCATTTCTAATTATTATTCAAGCTGCAAGTGATAATAGCTAATATTTCAGTGCCTTACCAATCACGATTGATTGATTGATTGATTGATTGATTACACTTTTTGCTGCTGCGGCGGGAGAGTCGACCGAAAACAACACGACGTCACCGCAGCTTCCCCGCCTCGCTCCGTCGTCCGCCTCATCGATATCAAACCGTCCGAGATACGATACAGCTACCTCCCCATTCTCTCGTTACTTCCTCTCCTCGGTCGCAAGAAGAAGACGAAGAAGAAGAAGAAGCAGAAGCAGGATAAGGAAATAGGATATATCTCTTCAGCAATGTCCGCTATTCCGGACGAAGACCTCTCCATCCCCATTCCTGCATACCCTCCCCCGAATCAACAACAGCAACATGTCGCGCGATCGGATCCCCCGCCTCAGATCCGCAACCAGCAGCGCCTGGGCCAATACAATATCGTCAAAACCCTAGGCGAGGGCTCTTTCGGCAAAGTCAAGCTTGCCGTCCACCAGACGTCCGGCCAAAAGGTCGCTCTCAAAATTATAAACCGTCGCAAGCTCGCGAACCGGGATATGGCCGGTCGCGTTGAGAGGGAGATCCAGTACCTGCAGCTATTACGGCATCCCCATATCATCAAGCTGTATGTCTCACTTTCCTTTTTAAAAAATCTGCAATGCGGACCTTATTTCATCTGATATTTCTCTCAGCAATGGTTTTTTTTTTATGCATGCATTAATTACTATGACTAACGGGAAATGGTTATATGAAAATCAGTTACTCCGTCATCACGACCCCCACAGAAATAATCATGGTGATCGAATACGCCGGCGGCGAACTCTTCGATTACATTGTCAAACACGGTCGTATGGACGAAACCCAATCCCGCCGCTTCTTCCAGCAAATAATATGCGCTGTCGAATACTGCCATATCCATAAAATCGTCCATCGCGATCTCAAACCCGAGAATCTACTGCTAGACGATAATCTCAACGTCAAGATTGCCGATTTTGGATTGTCAAACATCATGACGGATGGCAACTTTTTGAAGACTAGCTGCGGCAGTCCAAATTACGCCGCTCCAGAGGTCATTTCGGGAAAATTGTACGCTGGGCCGGAGGTTGATGTTTGGAGCTGTGGAGTCATTCTTTACGTTATGCTCTGCGGGAGGTTGCCGTTTGATGATGACTATATTCCCACACTCTTCAAAAAGATTGCTCGTAAGTTATATATATGTACATCATGGAAGTATTTCTACTAAAGTCCTAGTACTAATGTTCTTATAGAGGGTACCTATCACATCCCTACATACCTATCCCGCGAGTCTGTCGCTCTTTTGAAAAAGATGTTGGTTGTAAATCCGGTCAACAGAATCACCGTCGCTGAGATCAGACAGGACCCTTGGTTTCTCAAAGATCTTCCCGAATATCTCTGGCCACCCGCTCAAGAATTTTTAAACACAGGCGTCGACCCAGCCAAAGCCATCGCCGCTTTACCGAAACCACTCAAACAACTACACGAAAATCTCGTCGACAAGCTCAGCGACAAGCTCGGCTACGGAAAAGACGACCTGGTTGATGCTTTGGAGCGCCCGGAACCCAGTGCCATCAAAGATGCTTATGACATTCTCAAACACAACGATGCTATGCGAAAAGATGGTAAGCTATTCATCCTTTAATATAAAAATCGGCATGATCTAACTTGTACACAGCTCGTGCTTCAAAAGCACCACCCTCTTTCCTGGCCCAATCCCCTCCGGCATGGCACGCCTTCCCTCACTCCCCACCGATTCAGGAGAACTTTACCCCTCTCAGTCCCGCAGCTCACTATCGGGGCTCTCCATCTCCCGGTCCACGATCCACAAGCAGCAGCAACACCGTACGCTCAGGCGTGTCGAGCATCACATCTCCAATCATGCAACTGACTCTCGGAGGCACGGAAGGTGTCACCAAAGACGACGTTGGCGCTCCAGCAAACAGTCTAAACAACCCAAACATCCCACTAAACTCCACCGTCTCCATCCTCCCAACAAGTCTCCCCGAATATCACCGCGCATTCATGAAGGGTGGTCCCGGAGCCGCAGCGGCATACCAACAGCAACAGGCCGCACAATCCGCCGCATCAGCTTCCATCCCCATTAAAGAATCACGGCGGATCAGATCCATCACAGGTCGTACCTCCAGCCGCCCGGATCCCATGACACCCCTCACACCCACGCAACGGAAATCACGTCCCACGAAATGGCAGTTTGGTATACGATCCCGGAATCAGCCGCTGGACGCTATTGCATGTATATATCGCGCTTTACGCAAGCTTGGTGCGGAATGGCTCGTACCATCAAAGAAGGAGAACGAAAAGGATGCAGAAGGGGAGAGTAATCGCAACGAAGGAGGAAACTCCAACGCGAATGATGATGACATCCTAGCACCGGAAACGCCACCGGGTAGTCGTAGCAGACAGAGCAGCGGTTCGTCTTCATCTTCTTCATTCCGACGGGATGGTGGCGGCGGATCGGGGGAGACGGATATACCCGATGACCCGTGGGTGATTCATTGCCGGTGGCGGAAGGAAGGGTATACGTATAAAAAACCGGGTAGACCGAGCTCCGCACACTCAAATTATAGCTCTGTTTCTAAAGCTAAGGGTGGACGCGAGGAGGAAGACGAGGACGCGGTGTATGTGTATATGGAGATACAGCTGTACCAGTTGGAGAGTAATTTCTACTTGGTGGATTTTAAATGTGGGGGGTACGAGAGGGTAGACGCCGAGGGGAATGTAGTTGTGCCGAAGGAGGTTGAGAAGGTGATGGATGAGCTGAGGAAGGAAGGTGGTAGCAGTCAAGAGAATTCGGGGAGAAAAGGTGGTTTGAGCGGGGATCCGAGGGCTGCGATGATGGAGAGGAGTAAGAGTACTAGGAGTACGAAGAGTGAGAGCGGGAGCGCGTATAGCGGGTGGAAGAGTATTGAGGAGAAGGAGATTTCGTCTCCTTTTCCGTTTTTGGATCTGGCTGGCAAGTTGATTATCCAATTGGCGGAGGCGGATTAACCGATCAGAGGTAGCTAGGGTTTTGTGTAAGCTTCTTGTTCTTTTTTCTTTCTTTTTTTAGAAGGCGGTGGGCGAGGCGGGGAATACATGCATGAATTGGAGTTTTTTTTCTTCTTTTTCTCGTTGATGGTGATACGGGCTTAGTTGATCTGGTATTTTTGTTAGATACTTTGTGCGTGATAGTGAGGATCCGGTGAGCTATCGTTCTAGACGGATAAAATGTGATAGAAGGATGATTATGATAAAAATATAGAATTTTGATTCAGACGGAGAGGTTCAAGCGAGGCATGCTAGTTAGCTTAGCTTAGCTTAGCTCAGTCGCAGAAATTCTGCATCGATATACCGGAATGGAAGAAAAAAGTTTGATGCAAAAGGTTTCCCCTGCACCAGGAAGGAGGCCGTGGCAAGTTGCTGCCTGATGGGTGTCTTGGGCTGTATCAGTCTCTATAGCCAAATCGTTGCTCCCAATTGCTACTATACAGCTCCTTGAACGGACGACGATGACGGTTCTCTCTCTGCTTAGTTTGTTTAAATTTATTTATATCCCTCCTTTAGATTAGAAATGGGACTATATTGTGATAGATCAATATGCGAGACCTGATCGATTGATCGATAGATATATTTATAAACGCCAGGAGGAGGAGGATATCGATATAGCACCCGGGAACAATTTGTTAGACTAATCGATATGTTCCTTCTTTAGGGTATTCTTCTTCTTCTTCTTCTGTTCTGAATGCTCCGTAGCATTGACGTCCTGCTCCTCCGTTTCCGTCTCTTCAGAAGTATTGTTTTCCAGGCGCAAGCGCCGTTCCCGCTCCAGAAAATTTTCTATATCCAGTCTTCTGTCCTTCAGATAGCTATATGTCGGCGACCCTAGGCTATCACTCACATACTATGCCGCTTTGCCGATAAACTCGCCGGGATAAACTGCCAGATAGTATGTTCTGTATTTCTCTCTGAATAGCACATCAGTGGTTGGGCACTCCTCGGTCAGACAGGTAAAAAATCCATCGCAGAGGTCGCGAGCATGTATTATTACTGTTTTTTTGTTTTTTTGCTGGTTAATACGCATTTTATATACGGCTAGATCTATTCAGTAAGGTTTAGGAACTTACTCCCAGCCATATTGAATCGTCGGAGTTCACGCTCGAGGCTTTGCGGATCATCAAAGTCAACGTAGAAGGGTTGGACATCATCATTACCCAGTGTATCAAAAAGGAAGATTCGGTCCTTAGGGCGCTGGGGATCGTTTCGCGGAATGTAACGGTCTTTGGTGGAGAGTAGGTTGCCCATTTTTTTTCTTTTTTTTGAATTCATGAAATGTTTTGGTAACGGTGGTTTGAAAGGGGTGGACACAAAAGTTAATTCACTTGAAATAAAGTACTGACTCAAAGAAATACTCAAGTAAGGAGGTAGCTTACTCCCACGTTCCAACACACATATTGTATGTAAGTACAGTAGCCAAGTAGTATTCAGCCAGGTGACTGCACGTGGTGCTTCAGAACTTAGGTTATAACTACGGTGACGGATATGATCACTCTCGTTAACATCCGTTATATATATATATATCTTACGATATACAATCGATCATTCCCCATTTATCTTTTGATAAATAGTTCTGGAATAGATCTGGATCCTTTTATATATACGTATAACTATGTCATGTGCAGATGCTACGAAAGTGTTTTATTTTACCGATATACTACGGTAGGTGACACGATCGTTTATAAAACTAGGACCTATATATATGTCCAATACCGTCAATTAATACTCGCAAGTATACTATTGGATCGATAGCGTCTAGATATCGATATCATCCAACATACATATATACGGATCGATCTGCCATTATATTGTTCGACTCATACGTACTTACCTACCGAAGATGTGAACACTGTGGTAAATTTGTCTGTCCTGAACATATATATATATGTATATATAGGTGTGAAAATGCAACGGCCATGGCCCGGGGTTGCTTGTATTGGTTAAGTATATATTATATATAGTAATTTTCAAATTATTGATCATCAACGTTAACGTGCCTCCAAGACGATCCTCATGCTGTCAGGTATAGATTTATATTTGAATGTTCGGAGCTGGTATTATAACAAGACAGCCTTTTTGGCCTAATACATGCAAGCTAGTGCACTGGCATCACAGAAAAAGAGCCTGCTTCGAGCGCCTGGATTCGAGGCTTGAAAAAGAGATCGAAGGAAGGATATTGTTTCAAAAAGGAATTCCATTTCAAAGCAGCTGTTCAAGGTTCAATATTATTATTATTATTATTATTATTAGGGGTGTTCAGATTTGCAGGAATTTGAAATATCCAAAATTTACAGAAATTACAGAAAAAAAAAATCATAAATAATTCCGAATTATTGCCGAGCATAAATTTTATATATGGTATCTGTAACTTCTGCAACTATTCTACAATTTCTACAAAACATTTCCTGCAAGTCTGGATGCCCCTAATATTTTCTTCTCTTCTCTTCCTTTCTATAGGCCCAGTTCATCATCATCAGTTCAAACTTAAAACCTTTTAAATCTCAATAAATTCATTCCTACTTCAGTTACATAAATCAAATCGGGTCCGAAGAAATATCAAATCCGAGGCTAAGCAACGGAAATCTGGGGCGGGATCGATCACCTTCAAGAACCGTGCGCGTACCTACCAAGCCTGCGAGTACGCCCGGCGCCGATGGAGCCATCCGACGGTAAAGACTTTCTTCTGCCCATACCGAGCGGCTGGTCGACGATACGAGGTAAAGACGAACCGAAAAGAATTTACGACGCTCACTCCCGATTCGCCTGGCCTGGGAGGTTAATGGAAAAAGAATTCCGGCTTCACTTGATTTATCTCGATATTCCGATTTTTATTATCCTATTTGGTTTTAATAAGGATATTCAAGCGCGGAAGATTACCGCCGTCAAGGAAATCACAGACCGACATCTCAAGGAGGCAATTAAGGGTAGAACCCAGGGCTACTGTAGCACCAAGGCGAACACGATTATGTGCAGAAAAGAGGATGAGTCCCGGAAAGATACACCCCTCGACGTTCGCACAACTACAAGAAGGTCATATTTTGATACAAGCCAGAATTGAGGGTGAGGTAACGGTTCGTGTAGATTTGACTACCTCACCATGGATTCGCGACATCGAATTCTCGGTAAAGGCGTTACTGGCTTTCAGGGGCTGTTCTGGCTGGTGCTTTCTGGAAAAGCTGGCCTGGGGCCACTTCTTTGACCGCAGTTGTAATATTTGTGGTCGGAATAGTGGCCTACTGCTGGGTTCGAAACTAGCTCTTGTACGTTAGCATGCATGGGAGGGTTGGGCTGGTGCCCGTTATAATTATGTTTCTGCCATATTACATTTTACTTTCATTTTTATGCACATCTCACCTTCCCCCTTCTTCCTCGACACATGGTCGATCGATCGGTATATACATAAACGGGACGAGGATATCGATATTAGCACCGGGGAACAATTTGTAGATTAGTCGATATGTTCCTTCTTCGGGGTATTCTTCTTCTTCTTCTTCTTCTGTTCCGAATGCTCCGTCTCTGTCTCTTCGGAATTTTTTTTTCCCAGCAGGCGTTCCCGCTCCAGAAACACTCCGATATCTTGTCTTCGGTTCTTCCTATAGTACTGCATAGCCGTACCAACTTCATTACTCATGAAAAACATGGCTCGACCTCTGTATTCTGCCGAATATACCGTTTATAATACGCGCCGTATCTCTCTCTGAATAACACATCGGTGGTCGGGTCTTCCTCGGCTAGACAGAAAAAAAAACCCGTCGCAGAGTCTATCGGCACCTGCGAATTCTATGAACACTTTTTGTTGGTTAATGCATCATCGATTTTAGTAAAAGTGATCAAAGTAAAGTAAAGTAAACAAGTAAGTAAAGTAAGGGGGCAAGGGGGAATTCCCGTTTATTTTTAATAATTTCCCGGGGACAAAATGATATGATATGATAATATGAGATGAGGATGGATCTTTGTGTATGAACATACTGCCGGCCATGTTGAATCGTCAAAGTTCACACCCGAGGCTTTCCAGATCATTGAAATCAACATAGAAAAATTAAACATCTATATTACCTACAGTACAATCAAGGGGGATTTGGGTTTTAAAACGTTGAAGATCTTTTCGTGGGATGTAACGCACTTCGGTGGAAAGTAGGTTGCCCATTTGAATTTTGATGAAGCGGAGCGATGGTTTCTGTTGAGAAAGTTTAGACATTCGGTGTATACTACTCCTCAAGTATACTTAAGAGCGTAGTTAACCCCTTTATAACCTTTATAATTAACAATAATATGGTAAATCATTCCAACCCAACACGTCCATATCGGACCCGGATCTAATTAGTTAAGTGTTCTTGCAAGTGAGTTAATTGTGTGAACCAATGTATAGTACGTATTGCAGCATTGTAACTTTTTACGACTCGCTATAGATCAATTATAACCAGCTTATAATATATACTTGAAATTCAGGATATATACACTATATCACATTAATTATTGCTATTTTGCGAAGGGATATATATATCGATAAGTTTAATATTATTATCCTATCGAACCCTTGGCCGTGAATGTAAAGATTTCGTACGTGGACATCTACTTAAGTATATATATATTATTGCCTGTTATGCCATTTTACTAGTCTGTCGTCTAATTTGAGGCTTGATCTCTCAATAGTTTTGTGGTCATCTCTCAAATCTGATAGAAACCCCCAGCAAATGCACCGCTGAGCTTAATGTCGTGATCTTAAGAAAAAGCCCTAAGAAGGCCCTAAAATTAAGACATTCACAAGCAGCAGCAATGTACTAAAGTACGCTATAGTCTATTTTTAGCACGAATGTATTATTTTTATATACAAATTTGCTTGTAATCAGCGATATCTATGGGAAGATTAGTCTTAGTGGGAAGATCGGTACTAACAATGTGAAAAAGGCATCAAAATAGTCATCCGGTTTGTTTGATTTAAAGAAGGCTCTTTATCGTCCTTCTTTCTGTCATTTCTCCTTCTCTTTCTCATCCTCCTCATCCTCTTCTTCCTAGATCGCACCAACGTTGCAACTCTATCTCATTAGTTTCAATCGACGTTTTTTACATTCAACCTAAATTTCAAATCTCATATCAAAGTACCGGCCAAACCAAAGTCAAAATGCAAACCAGGGCTGCTAAACTGCGACAACAGCAACATGGGGCCGGTTCTCCTTCCTGAGCTCTTGATCTGACGACAATGTAGCCACTAAATCCGCCACTGCGGCATCCGAAGAGGCAGGCCTCTCAGGATCCACAGGAAACGAGGCGCCGAGCGCTTACTCCGGCTCCAGGGAAGAGTTGTCAGATATCGACAATGTCAACCAACCTACACTTGATTTACTCACCTCCTCCCAAGTTATTGTTCTGGCGGAAAGGGGGAATACACGGTAGCCAGTTAAAAGAATTACATGCCGAATTTTCCGATGCTCAGCTGAAAGAGAGGATCAAAGAGGCGATTAAGGGTTTCTATGTCCCTGAAAAGATCACCATCGTCTCCAGAGGGACTACTATCCTGGAAACGAACCTGAACGTCATTATATTTAACGAAGAAGACTCCCTTTTGGTTAGAGCTAAGGAGTATGGACTGACTACCGCTCGGGTAAACCTAAACCACTCTCAAGGCGTCTGAGAAGTGGAGTTTATCATCAAGATGCTCGTGGCTCTTTCGATTGGAATCTCTGCTACTTTTGGAAAGAACTGGCCTTACAAGGCGTTTGTAGGCGTTTGTTTTGCATTTGTAGTTTCGGAGTTGGCCTACTTTGTGATGAGAATTAAATGAATTATCATTGCAAATGTCAGCCGTTGGAGAATGTCGTTGAAAATGTTAGCTATTGGAGAGTGTCATCGAAGATGTTAGCTATTGGGGTTTGGGTTGGTTCCTGCGCTTCCTATTTCTCCTTCTTTGTCTCTACTTTTTTTCCCCTTTGCTGCTGAAGTGTCAATACAAGACCACTTTTTTCCCTCAGCTCAGCAAGGCGTGTATATAAATACTTAATTCATTTGTGTTCCTTCCACACCCCCTTCTTTCTATCTTTCCCTTACAAAACATCAACCACCTCTCATCCTCATCATCAATTTTCTCTCTCTCTCTTTCCTCCTTCTTTTCCCTTCACGTACGTGCTAGAACGAGAACGATAACGGCTATTCGATTGCAAACTGTTTATTCCATCTTTTCCCATACATCTATCTTATCCCTTATTTAAGTTCTTCATCTTCGACAACTTCTTAAGCCTCCACCTGCTTGTCAGTCAGAGCCTTAAGTTTCCATTTTTTGTTTCTTACTTTTCCGTTGATTGGTTTACTTGATCGGTCAAGATGAGCGGTTGGGATTCTGCACCTGCTAAGGGTATGTATTAAATCCCTCTTTCTGTTTGAGCACCATAGACTGGGGATGGTCTGTGGAGAGCATTCTGCTCTATCCTAATGTTACCATCACGGCGTCGCCCTCCTGAATCTAGATCTGTCGACCACGAACGCTAACAAATATTTGTGCTTTAATTCAAACAGCCGAAGAAGATGAGTGGGTTCATCAAGAAATTCCATCTGCAGCTCCTGCAGCCGGTCACAGCGATGGAACTATAACCAAGGTCACCGCTGGTGACGACTTTTTCTCCGGTGGAGATGCCGACACAGGTGATCGGTATGTCGTTGATTTCTTTCCTTCCGTCCCCACCATTTACTTTTGATGCACGAGTTACTAATTCTTTGGATGAAACTGACAGTGAATTTCGTGGGCCTATGACTTGCCGCAAGTGTGGTGAGGAGGGACACAAAGGTGCCGAATGGTGTGTTTGTTCCTCGACTTTAACGTTTATTTCAAATTTGATGCTAATTAATCGATGGATATCAATGGACAGTCCGAACGCCAAGTGCAACTGTTGCGGAAAGACTGGTCATTCGGCCAAGGACTGTGAAAACCCAAAGTGCAAGCTTTGCCGCAAAGACGGGCATTTGGCTATCGACTGGTAAGAAACACCTACACTTCTCTTCATCATTTCATAATCCCTCCTTTATTTTATAGTGAGTAAGAACATACGCTAATATAAACCTTGGGATCAATTTTAACAGTCCAACCCAGACTTGTGATTCATGCGGGGAGGTTGGTCACAACCCTCGCAGATGTCCTACGCCGAAATGCTCGATTTGCCAATCCGAAGAACACATTTCGTATGACTGCGAGCACAAAAAGTGTAAATATTGTGGGGACGAGGGACATATGGTTCGAGGTATGCACCTACACTTACCTTAGAATGGTAATACTATGGCATTATACTAACGGATGATATGATTATATAGAATGTCCAAAAAAGGCGGAAGAACCATGTCGTAACTGTCAGGAAGTTGGGCATCGCGCCGCACAATGTACTAAGAACCGCAAGATGAAATTTGGAGAGATCACAATCAGTGCAACCGATGCGAGCACGATTGAAACTGTTTGGAATGACATGAAGAAGTCTGGTGAAGGGCGTGATTTGGACGGCTTCAAAGATGTGGGTTTCTCCGTCTCTTAAGTTTATTAAAAGAAATCACCTTGCATCGAGAGATTCGGAGATGCTCACGAATGGTGTCTGTTAGGCATTCTTCAAGTATGTCGGCTTGTGTCCTGACAGCACTTTCCCTCAACTCCAGTCTGCGTTCAGGGAGGGTGGTTTCGTTTATACGCTCGTTGCGGTTGTAAGTGCTCGCTTCCTCATATCCACCCATAGAATTCACGCCCTATGGCAACTGCTAATAAGATCGCTGTGATGAAATATAGAAAAGAGAAATCACGCCGACTCAGGTCATTGTTGACTTGCAAGGAAATATGGAGAATAAGGAATATGTTGTCACTTTCCAGACTTCTCTCAAAGGGCGCCGCACCAGAATTGCAAACAGAGAAAACAGGTTCCCTGAGAACGACGAGGAGAATGATCAACGCTTGTTCAAAGCGGGGTTCGTACAAGAGTCTTACGTTCCATTCTGCACCAATTGTAACCGTAAGTTTTTTGTTTTCGTATTCTTTCCTTTCATCTTGGTTTCGCACCATGACGACATCGATAATACTGATCGCAAACATTTGTAGAACGCGGTCACGGCGTCAAGGCCTGCACTGAAGAGCGTACCGCTGGCGAGTTCGAGGCACCAATCATCAAATGTGTCAATTGCGGTCAGGAGGGTCATCGATCTCGAGATTGTAAGTTTTTTTTTTTTTTGTCTTGATATCAATCTATCATAGAATTTTTCTAACAGCATATCAAATGCAGGCAAAGAGGAGCGCAAGAAACGTATGAACCCCAACGCTTGCCGCAACTGCGGTGAAGAAGGACACGAGTCAAAGGAGTGTACAAAGCCACGCGATGCCTCTAGCGTCCAGTGTCGCAAATGTGAAAAGATGGGACATTTTTCCAAGGTTCGCTGGTTCAAATATACTTTCTATCAAGTTTTGCTATCATACTTACGATCATCCGTATAGGATTGTCCCGATGCTCCCAAGATGACTTGCCGCAATTGTGATAAGGAAGTAAGTCTTATCTCCAAAGGTGCCAATCTCCTTCAAACAGAGCTAACCTTTTATCCTTCAAACCAGGGTCACCGTGCAGTTGAATGCCCCGAGCCCAAGAAGGGTATGACTTGTAACAACTGTGGTGAAGAAGGACACAAGAGGAGTGATTGTCCCAATCCTCGTAAGCTCATTTGCAACAATTGCGACGGAGAAGGTCATATCTCTCGTGACTGTGACAAACCTCGTGACCCGACTCGCCAGAAGTGCCGTAACTGTGACATAAGTAAGTTTTCTCCTTTTAAATAAATATCCTTCGCAGATTTTTAAACTAATACCTCCTTTCCATAGTGGGTCATGACGCTCGTAGCTGCCCGAAGCCAAAAGATATGTCGAGGATCAAGTGTAACGAGTGCAAGTAAGTCTACATGTTATTTCTCTAATATCAGATTAATCCGACGAGCTAACAATAATATAGCGAAATGGGTCATTTCAGCAAGAATTGTCCTAACAAAGGTGCTGACGATGGCGGGTACGGTTCCAAGTCCGGCGGTGGCGGTGGTGCAGATGGAGGTTACGGCTCCACCTCTAACGTTGATACCTCTAAACCAGCCTGGTTGGAAGACGAACCGGCTGCTAGCGGTGGCGGATGGTAGTATTCTCGTCTACTATTGATCTTAGGTTGCTTTATTGCGATCATTGTTGGTTTTTTTATCGCTTATTCTTCTCATTATCATCTGTTTACTTTGGATACTGATATCGCTACTCGGTGGTTTATTGCTGCATATGATTTCTGCGATGTAAAAAATTCACGAGATTCCACTGCTTGAAAAAAGCTTGCACGTGCGTTTTTGTGTTTTCTTTTCTTATTACGTGGTGGAGAAAAATATACGGTTGAGATTCGTTATATGGAGCTCAGGCTTGTTAGTTTCTCCCCTTTTTTCAACCATTTTTATTTCAGTCGGCGGGTTACCCAGGTTAGCTTTGGGGGATAGGATGGATAGTACGGCCACTTTCTGGGCTTTGTTGTATTCTATACCTCTTGATAATACTGGTCGCTCAGTTTTCTCTCCGATACAAAGCTTTAATCAAGTGCGCGTTATATAGCGAATCAACATCGATATCTAATCTTCGTATATGGTCGGCCGGTTTCGAATCCGGATGCTCACGCTAGCCCACCATAGCTATAATTAGTCCTTGGGTTTGAAAGGGCAAGGAAGTGTGTTATTTTAACAGTGTGTAACGTTGAAAAAAGTGTTGGCGAAAGGTTTTTGCGTCGCACCCATGATATCATGCGCATGCATATAATTTAACGAACTCCTTCGAGTCTGTTATCGACTGGTTGGCAATACAGACATCAGAGACGCTTCCAACGTCTCCAATTTTGTACATTCGCCTCAAGTTTAAGATGCTCCCATCGCTTTCAAGACGGATTGGCCCCGCTCTCTTCCGCGAATGTTCAGCGTGGAGCTCGAGTTCTGTGTCACCTCGCCTCCCCCGGCGGATAATACCAGTAGTAATACCATCCCGCCGCCGGATTCATAATATTCCTAAAACGCTGGAAGAAAATCCAAATATCGTAAGTCTTCCTATTGGGTTCCCATAAAAACTCTGAATCTCAACTCTTTAGGAGGCCCCGCCGCACTTATTTTATAGAATCGCAAAAAAAAAAACCAAACAAGAAAAACATCATAAATAATAAATATATATCAAAAATCAATCAGAAAACTAACATGTATAAAATATAGCACGTACACCAAAACCCCGATTCAAAAACCTACACCCTCTCCTTTTCCGCCATCCCAAAATCACACTCCGAACCCCTAGGCACGACGACTACAATTCCACCAACCCCGCAAACCTTCACCGAAAACCCCAAGTTTCGACAAATATTAATGAAAGTCATCTCCGCGCATGCCATTCACGATCCGGAAATCATATTCGAGGCGTATGGCACCTGGGGCGCAGCAATGGGCGTGAAACAAACAGTGGATAAAAGTTTGAGGAGGGATAGAAAGTTACATACTGATTTTGCCGGGACGCCCTCTGCCACTACTACTAGTAGTATTAGCACCACCAGTGGGAGTGATACAGCAAAGGAGGAGAAGAAGGAGGAAGGGAAAGAGGAGGGGGATAGTATACCCATCGGCGGGGTTCACCACGTTGTAGACCGACGAACGCCGTATTATGGCGGTATGAGGATTCCTGAAAGTCAGGATATCTTGGGTAGTTTGCAGGTCGACGGGACGGGGAAATTGTTGGGTGGATTTGTGGAATGTGAGAGTTATAGGATTGTGAGCTCGGATGGGGTAATGAAGTTGACGGAGTATCTGGAGGAAAAGTTGAGGGAGGAGTTGAAGGGGGAAAAGTAATGTAGCGTAACTTGAGGAGGGCGATTCAAAGCAGATTCTGGAATTCTACACACGTATGGAAATGTATAAATTTTGGTGGGTCGAAGGGTATAATGATGTTATAAGAATGCTCTGTATTTGATTTTATGGATTGGCGAAATCTCGACCAACTAAGCTCCACCAGCTCTAAGCTTATCCTTATCCTTTCAATTCACCGATTGGATGTATTTTGATTTCCCGATGACCATCGAATGATTCGGCGGGCTAGAAATTTAAAGCGGTTCGCGAACTTTGACGCATAGGTCTTATCCCTCCCGATAAAAGCATCCAGCACACTCGCAGACCTTCAGAGACACACCCCCCCATCTCACGAATCCCATACACACACTTCCTCCACCTCTTCATAACAGCCATTCTCTAATTTCCTCTGATTTTTTTGGTAATATCGATAACGCTCAGACTCACCTTCCACCATTCCATTCCGGTCCAGCTTTTCTTTTTAATCTGGAATGTATACGACGTGCAAACCACGCGAATCTCCAAACGTCATATTTTAGTAGAAAGGGGATGAGTACTCAAGTAATTACAGGGGAATTTTAAACCCAGAGGACGATTGGAGGTCCGAACATAGACATATTCTTATCATTGTTTTTGTTGTTGTTACCACTGCGTTTATAATTACGGATCCGAGGTGGAGAGGAGGAATCAGCATACTTCCATGCATTACTTTATATATCGAAGTACTTAAAGAGGATGTTATGTTGATCTCTCGAGGGTGCACTGCAGGGACAGGTGCCTTGAGGAACTTTGATGCGTATTTTTTTTAAAAAAACAAAAGTAAAATTGATCTGATTAGTGAATTAGTTACCCATACTATAAATTTGCACCCTCTCATGACTATACATGCAAATCATATATAATTCATGAATACATCAATAAATCTTTTGTCGATAATAATATAAAACAAAGAATCGAGGGCAGAAAGCTTAAAGGTATTACAATTAGTTGTTATAAAAATCCGTAAAATCTACGTATTATTCGTAAGTTTCTTCTAGCTTCTCCACAACATGTACGAAAAGAAGAATGAATATATTTTCAAAAGAATCGAAAGGGAAAAAAAGGACACCCAAAGCACATATGCAACCCGTTCCAATCTATCACATAAAAATGCAATCCGAAAAGTACAGTTGATTAATCACTAAAAAAAAAAAAAAGGGATAACTGTTAGCTATGTTACTCAAATCCTCAAACTTTATCACAAAAACATCAGGGTTGAAGAGGGAGTGAGGGAGTGAGGGAGTGAGGGAGGGAGGGGGAGGGACTTACTAAAGCTCAATCGGCGCCAACTGATCTATACTATACAACCAGTTCCCGCCTTCCGCCTCCGTGATCAACCACTCGTATGGCCATACTACCAAATGTCCGGTAATCAAACTCAACAACTCCTCCGCTGCGTCTTTGTCCATAACATCATCCGTCGCGTGAAACTCCCTCCTGCTACTTCTCGTCCCTGCTCTCTTCCGTCTTCTCACCGATTGCGCCGGTCCCACACTACTTCCATTGGTAACGCTCGCACCGGCATTACTACCGGGAGGGTTCGGCATCAATCCCGCCGGATGGTTATTAGAATGTCGCGACACCTCCCTCATAACCGACACATCCGAAGTTCTCGGATCGGCAACGGAATCGGTGGATTGCCGCACATCCTTCTCGCTGAGGAAGTTACTATCCAAAGAGGCTTTGGCAGGGTTCGTCTTGGCCGCCTCGTTCTTTTCCTTTAGCCCAGAAGATTGTTCTTCCAACCCGACCTTCTCATTCAGATCATCCGTCTTGCTCCTCTCCTTGCCCTTCTCCTCGGGTGCCGAATGATGGATGTGCAACTTTTCCGAAATCTTGGAGATAGCTTCCGTTACTTCCGAAGCCTTTTCGCCGACTACAGTTCCCGGCATACCTATACCAGGCGCAGCTTGATTGGACCGACCGGCCCTATGCTGCTGCGTAGATGGCTTTACACCATCCTGTGATGCAGCCAGCTTGTCCTGGTACAGCATATATTCTTTATACTGCGCCCACGATTTGACTTCGTTGTCCGGCATGCAACGGAATACCTCTCTAAAGATCTTGGTGTTGTTCATCGCAATCTTGTGCCAGGTGTCCAGGTAGAAAGAGTCGTTGAGGGGGTCAACGAAATGATCTGCATCAACGTACGGCTGTTTGATCTCGGAGTAAAGTGGATGCGATGGCTTCATGGGTGGTAAGGTTCCATCGCTCATTCTCGGCGCGGGTGCGGAAGGACCGCCGATATCGATGTCGCTGGTAGCAGGTAACGGTGGCAATTGACTCGAAAGCGGCAGACCAAGATCTGAAGTATTGAACCTGTGTAGTGGCATAGGGGGTAACTCGTTCCCCTTGTCGTCTACTTTCTGGTCTTCTACCGACGGTGATTTATAATGAGAGGTGGGGCTACGGTATTCGTGTGGGGGATCACCCGCGTTTCTCGCGATACCAGTGTCGACCTGGCTAAAGCTCGTGGTATACTCGTATCCATCCTGCCCCAGCTTGCGATCCATAGCCGTCACCGGTTTCCCCCCTTTCTTCTTTTCAAAGTCCTCTGTAGCCTTCATATGATCGAACCCCAACCCGGCTACATCCTTCTCCCGTTCTTTGATTCTAGGATCGTATGTGACCTTCTTATGTGCCTCGATGTTTGGATTATTCGCCTGTTCCCAATCTACATCGTGGTTGAAACTCGCAATCGTCTCAACACGGGTTACGACATCGATATCACCTTGCCTCGGAGATTGCGGTCGTTGCGCGGATGAAGGTCCCGCCCCAGCCGTGCCAGATTTTGGCGACATGGGCGGTGGACTGGTAGGTGTATTTGGTATGGAGGTACCAGGAACGGACCTAACCGAGTTACCGTCAACATCAGTTGCGCGAGTGGTAGCGCTATTTCCATCGTGCCATCTGTGTTCTGATCCTGTGCCTTCACCGTTTGTCTCCGCCATTCTCTCTTGAGCCATCAGCTCATCTACATCGATACCTAGATGCTCACGCATAAGACGGAGACGAAGGGTATGCGCAAACCGTCCGACAAGGTATGGACGGCCTGCCATGGTGGACCAGATTGTGTCTTGATCTCTAACCACAGCTGCGACTTCGGAGTCTCGGAAACCCAACATTGATCGTTCGTTGATATTGGCGGATCCGATGATTGCAATACGATCGTCGACAACCATGCACTACCATTCATTAAGCGTTAGTCAATCCTTTCTTTCTTATCTGAGGTTAGATCCACAGATTGAGGGAACAATATACCTTGGCGTGTATGTACAACTGCTCGGTGACCAACTGCTGCTGCGGACCAATCTTGCCCCAACTCCTCAACCCGTAGAATTGGATATAATCTTCGGGCTCGATGCCATTCGCTTTGAGTTTGCCGAATATGCTCCCTTCGCCACGACAAATACTACGATATTGGCACTGCATGATCAACCTAACACTGCTTCCGTCCTGCTGGTCGACACTACTCTGGAAACCAGGAAGTAGAGGCAAGACAATTATCGCACGCCAATCCTCATCATTCTTATAAGCACGAATGATACGCTCGACCAGAGCATCACCGATCGAATTCTCCATCTTTGTACCGTCCGGTAATTCGCCAGAGGTGATGAAGAACTGATTCTCAATGTACACCAAATGATCACTCGTCTCGATCGCCTTGAGGTAGGCGTTAAGGATCGAATGCTCATTCTTGTCAGGCGTACCCATTGACCAGGCGCACGCAGACCGGAGCATCTGAACTTCGCAGGAACCACTAATTCCAAGCGACTCGATCTCCTGCTGTGTGAAATCCGGCGGGGGTAGTAAGAATGGTGTGGGTCTTGACGGCGTTCGCTGGCGGAGAAGGTAGTTCCAGCGTTGGACAAAGTGACGGGTGAGGTCGCGAGCTGGCTGCCCAACCACTTGCATGGATATATCGTGCCACGGCATACGGGGGATTTTCTGTCGGTCGTACATTTCATCATACGGCTTATTAAGCTCGTAGAAGTCTTCGACACGAGGGTTAGAGTAATCCTTTCCCGGCCATAGCTGATATTTATCTGGGTCCTTGGGGCCAGTCTCGTCAAAACCTGTAAATTTATCGTCGACGAGAGCGTGTTGCGGCGTATCCCATCTTCCAAAGCAAAGATCTAAGCCACCCAGGAACACCACTGTGTGGTCTACGACTAGTAGTTTCTCATGGTGGGCCCAGAAGAAAGTATTCTGGCGGAGTTGATTGGGTGATCGCTGGACATAGATGTTGGGGTGAAGATCGAGAAGCGAGTACTTCGTGTACGCCGAATCTATCGGAATAGCTGCGCCGATATTACGATATACAATGACGAATATCTTGACGCCCTCGCTTGCCTTTCTTTGAAGAAGTCTGTCCAGTCGCCACTTTTGAGATACAGCCGCCGGCCGTCGCAAGTACTAAACGATGTCAGTCTTACTAAAAAAGAAAAAGCAATGAAGTATTACTCACGATTTCAGGGCTCAACCACCAATCGTGAATGTAAATCACATCTTTAGCCATAGAAACTGCCCTGCTCACGTTCCAAAAGTAATCTCTCCCATCTACTAGCCACTGAGCAAAACAGTACTGCCTCACAGGTGCAAAACTGTCGAATCTCTGTTTCTGCGACCAAACTGTATGTTCAGCCATATACTTGATACTGTCGTAGAATTGATTCAACTGTCTCTCATTCTTCGCCAGTAGCTTAATCTTTCTCTCTGAGTTTTTCAACTTGAGTTTGTGATGCTGCGGATGAGCCGGGTTCGCCGAAGCGCTAACCACCACCTTTGGATTCTTCGGTATCGATCGTTTCGCATCGATTTCAAAATCGCTGTCCACAAGAATGACATCGTAAATGTTCATCTCTTCGGGAGAATCGACGCAAACGATATAACTGTGGCGGACAAGAAACCACTTCGGACGATGTCCCTTTATGATACTTCCTGGCGCCCAACCTCGTCGGAACTCGGAACCCTTAGAAGACTGAATCACCAGATAACCCTCTTTCCCATGATAGCTATTTTCCGCTGCCAACCTGATACCAAGAGACGAAAGTTCAAGAAACTTGCACAAACGATTCGAATCGGGTCGGAAAATCATAATTCGAACCAGCTCTTGGAGATATTTCTCTAGCTTTTTCCGCTGCTTGATCGAAAACCCATCCCTACGCATCATCGGATTAGAACCAACTGCCGGTCCAGCGAGTGTCCCAATCCCTAACGCGATCCCAGCTCCGATATTCCCAGGTTCGATACCTTCCATGGGATGCCCGCCGGTAGAATTACGGCGAACGGAAGGTCGCTTCTGTCGCGAGAACGTTCGTTTGATCGACCCGGCGATACTATTCTTCCGGGGCGGCTCGTAGTCCTCACTATCATCATCGTATGCTGGTTCACGGGTAGATGACGCTCGTCCTATCCTCTGAGAGCCACTCGGCCCAGGAATACCCAGCATAGGGCTACCCAAGCCAGGTGTGCTTAACCCTGGTGTCATTGGTGAAAATGGTGCCGAAGAGCTTGGACTGGTAGCGGCATTAGCGGTAAGCGGCCGGTCAGCGGTTAGAGGACCGCTGTTCAGTCGTGTATTCGTAGCGGTTTCGTTTCCACTATCATCGGACGACAAGTCTTCCCCTCCCAGACCTCTCAGTCCCTTTAGATATGGAATCGATGCTCTAGGAAACTTTGGCAGGGCGTGCTTTCCACCTTCTCCCAACGTCGCATAAGTGTTGCTAAAATCTTGAAGACGATATTTGGTGTGAAGGTTGAAGAAATCGCGAAACTCCCTGTGAATGACCCATTTCATCCTCGTCAATCCGGAACCGTATTCCAATTCTATCCTGAACACGGTGTGGTTTCTAGACCTTGCGTTCAGCTTGGAATCTGTGATTTTGATCTTCAGCTGCTCCAAAATAATCGGTATTCTCTTGTTTCCATGTTCGTCTCGTTGGAACATACTGGCGAGAATCAAAGCTGCAGGAATACCAGCAGTCAACTCAGCGACTAGTTCCGCAGATTTCTCACGATCAATCTTAGCTTCTTCTTTCTTCTTCTGTCCGATCATACGAATTCCAGCTTTCAATGCTTTCCATTTTGCCGCGCTAGCACCTCCACCACCCGGTGAAGGGGCCGTGTTGATATCGGATCCTCTCCTGCTGTGCGCAAAGTCGGTTATACGGCGGAAGCTGCTAGGGCGTCGAGAGTATGAGTGGTTCCGACCTTTAGTATCACTTTCCGAGCCTTCCACCGCATCATTCATCGTAGCACGCCTTTTCAATCCTGGATTCCTCGCACCACGCGGCGTTCCCGGAGCGGTACCGGACCCACCAGCTGCCTCCTGATCTGTCTCTTCGCCATCTTCCCGGCCACCAGGAGAAATCGGGGCGCCACCCATATCCCCATCATCCACATCGCTGGTGCCCTGCGTTGAAGCCGTCCGTCCGTGTGAACCAGAGTGAGAGAAGGCCTTGAGCTTCGAGAATAAGCTCGGACGGGCACCTTCATCATCCAGCGTCTTGCTTCCTTCTTCCTCGCCTTCGCGGGAGTACTCGCCCGATTTTCGATTCAGTCTAAAGATACCGCTTAGCCTTCTAGGCGTGCTACGACCGGAGTTTCCTCCCCGTGGCGTACGTTCTCCATCTGTATCTTCGTCACCAAAGTATTCGGGTTGTGTAGCGAATTGAACGTCTCGGTGTAGACGGGAATCGTGGTGAGGTTTCCCCTGAGATGGCGGACGTATTTCGTCAAGCAGGAATGCTGGTCTGGGGGGTTGTAGCGGTTCCTCCGGATGCTCTTCGGGTTTCAATTTACCCTTGCCCTTGTCCTCTGTGGAGATTGGTGTTGTAGCTTCTGATGGCGGGCCGCTGGCGTTTCCGCCGCCGATTGTGAGGGCTTTGAGTATCGGACTGCCAGGGATAGCGGTTTTGAGGGTATGGCGCACGGTATCACCGAGGGTGAAGGTAGGAGTTGTAGAGCCGTTGGGTTTGTCTGGATCTGCTGAGACTTGAGGACTGGAAGGTTCGGACGGCGCCATTGGCAGATACGCGTAGGTGGCGAGAGCCAAGGGAGACGTGGATGTAAAACGGAGGTTGTTACGGTTGGAGAGGAAGGTCGACCTGCCACTGAGTGGCCGGGTGGACACCTGCCTGCTTGACCGGGAGCTCTGGGATGAAGCTGCAAGATGCCGTTTGAATTAGAGCTTGCTTCTTTGGTAACACTATGATAAGAGCTTACGGTATGGTTAGTAACGGTATATCGGCTTGGCGATTGAAGCTCTCTGTTGATTCCCAAGATATTGTGCACTGGTAACAATAACGGATACGGGGAGAGATGCAATCGAGGACGGTTTGATGGATGAAACGTTCGAACGGAGAGATGAGATTCGATGTCTGGGGAAACCGTGAAGCCAACCTCGCAGCAACACAACGCGTATCAATAAGAAAGGAAGCAAAGCCGCAGGGAAGAAGGATATGGGAAGACCGATTCTTCCGAAGCTCGACGAGTTTGGACTCGAAGGGGAGAAGATACACAGGCGAGGAGAGTCAGGAGTAACGAGAGTAACGAGAGGTGGAAATTGGGCACACTCACAGGAACGTCACATATGTAAGTCAGTCACAGCAATCAATAATCCCTTGGACGCAATCAATCAACAAACTAATCTTAAGCTTATTTGGCCGCTGCTTGGTTGGTTGGCACGTTTGGTGCCCGTATTAGTTATTACAGTAATTAACAGTTCGGCTGGACAACCGAAATCCGAAACGAGATTGCGCTCGCTGAAGGAGACAGCCGCAGGACGATGGTCTCGAAAAGCCTGGCCTCGAACGGGTTCCCCAACGGAGTTCTAGATATGAAACGACATGATAATAAGATCAACGGTTGGTTCGATTCTCGAAGGGGTAGACGGATATCCGGATGGCTATGTACTTGGATACGATCTTCCATTTCCCGTAGACATGCAGGGAAGAAACGCTAACTAATCCATCATCGTCTCCCTTCTAGCACAAAGAAAGGAACCGTTCATGATGACGTCTATTCTCCGCTTCGACGGAGAAAGGCGTATGGGGGTCAGGCGGGAACATTTGCTAAATCAATTTGTCCAGGTGTGAAAGCAACAAGGTATAAAAAAATAAAGCGGGTCCCCCGTTTTGAGCCCTAAACGCTACCAAAAGAAACTGGATGGAAGAGAACGTGGGAAGATTGGGAGAAATAAAATGCTAGTCATGTTACTAGATTGAAAAGCAGTGTCCAGATGACCAGAAATGTCAGAGAAAACGATACTTCGCAGAGACCGGACGGGCGTCTTGCATCCGATGCCTCAATTCGCTTCGGATCTGGATTCATGCGGGCGGAAGAAGATAATATCATGAAATATACGCAGAAAATGTAATGGATACGACATAACTGTGCAAGGTGGAAATGAAGGGCATCTCGATCGAGGACTGATGCTATCGCGAAATTAATTATCACAAAGATATCGTCACGGAAGGAATTCGCCTATTCTTTCCCATCATGCAAAAGAAGCAGTTCCCACAGCCAAGCTGCTAAGCAGGGTTGCTTCAGCACCATTCTCCATTCATCAACTGCTTTGACAATAAGCTTACATTCCCACGGTACCACCGATTTAGGTGTATTCTTTCTATGATTATATAATTATTTACTTACTTACTGAAGTATTATTATTATTTCTTTTCTAGTTCATGCGCCTTGCAATCAGGCATGCTCCCATCACGAGCGCGAACTTGCGGTTTTTTCAAGCGAAGCGCAGAATAGAAAACGGAAGATTTAACACCCTTGCATCGGTGTTACAAGTTCCCGCCCGCCGTTCGAAGAAACATGCAAAGCACGAGCTTCGCTTTAGGCTACGAGACTAATGGGAATGCATCAATAGAACGGTCAAAGGGAACGCTGGGATTCTAGAAATTTGCCTACCCAAAAAAAGAAAAGAAAACATTAAACATGCTGTCTCAAATATTGCCCAATTATGGTTTAATAAAGTACCTTTGCAAGAGCAACAAGAGCCGAAGCTTGAACCTTGGAAGGTCTACGGCAAAGCCGGAACGTTAAACAGAGCTTGCTGGTTTTTCGTACGGTACCTGAAAGCTGCCCCCAACAATGAACATCCTAGCCCCTAGTTGGAGGTCACCAATCTTTGGTTCCATTTAAGGTCGGGTTCACAGCTTCCACGGGGGGCTCCAGTTGTCCGAGAAGGAACAGTGGTGGAAGAACGTTCAGGAAATAAAGCCCAAAGCTGACTAGTTGGTCATGACGGCAATACGCAGTATCCGAATTGATGATTATGCCAATGTCTGAGCTTATGCGAGAGGGCCTCACTGCAACTATAATAGCCATGTAGACCTTCCTTATATGAGTCTTCCTCAAACCATAAAATATATATATTATGATTAACTAACCTATGATATGATATCAATGTAACGTAGGAATACTTATTCATTCAATCACCCGAAATACGGCAAATCTATAGCTGGATACGACAAGCTTAGAACTTATTTTGAATGAGATACTTTTAATCCTTCCAGAAATCCCATGCTTTTAGGTACGTATACCCCCCCAGTCGTGCCTGCCCGCTGCACAGGCTAAATAAGCTTGTTCACCTCGTCGACGTCAACGTTCCACAGATAATTAAAATTCTCAGAAAAGAAAATTTTTTTTTAAAAAAAAGCAAAGATCACAAGCCATCCCGACGTTACCGTTCTTCTATTTTTTTTTTTTTTTTTCTTTCTTTAAAAAGAAACTTTGGTTCAGGCGAGATATATATATATACTTATATAATACCAAAGAATAAGCCTCATCGGAAGATTGTGAGATCAAGCATCTTGAAGCATTCCATACCATCACTTAAGATCTTGAGGCAATTCGAAAATTTCTCTCCGTCAATATTATTAATATCCCGTCTCCTTCAACGACAATTCTGCAGGAATTTTCGGACAGAAATAATTGCCGAACACAATAATATTTATAAGAGCAGTCCGCAGATAACAAGCAGAATCAGTTGATTGCGGCTGACCAGAAGGCTTTCCATTCGCTGCAGCTCTTACCTTCTTCCTTCGTTAGCTCTTGCCTGTGCATAGTTGCATGGGAGGGGCAGTTGATGCAGTCGACTGGACACTGCAGCCGGAACAACAACAACAACAAATTAACATCACTTTCGTTAATTAATATTAGTCTCGAAGCCCACTTTCGTCAGAGCGGAACGACGCTAACTGGAAGCCCTCCTTCTTCTCCTCCTCCTCCAGTCTCCGCGATTGCATATTCAAAAGTTGAAAAAAGCGGGGGTTGGAACAATTGATTGATAAGAGCAGTCAGCCTTCATCGATTGATCGATCATCTTTGCGACTGTTACATTCTTCTAAATTTGATGAGGCTTACGTGGAGACTTCGCTGTTGAAGTCTTGGCCAAACGGGGCACTGCCGCATCATATCAGATCAATTTCCTTCCATCCGTCGGCGTCGTCGTCGCAATACTTAACGTTAACACACGAATACAAAAAAAAGGAGTACGAGGATCGAAGTATATTGGGAGGTATCTCAGCTCAATATTATTATTATTATTTATTATAATATAGAATTAAGTATATATATGATAGCTTTCGGCCCCTGGAGCTATCCGAATCCATCCATCAATTCGACCCGATTGATTGCATTCTGACACGACGCTGAAACACGAAACCAAACTTATTACCGGCCCTCCATTCAGCTCCGGGTTCCCATCTCGCGACTTCCAATCGATACACGTTCGAACGTTCGTTTATATTCCCATTCATTCCTCTGTCTTTCTGGAAACTCTCAGCTTATCGTCTGCTTTCCGTTGGCGAACGGACTGATCTTTCCCATTTCGAGAGCGTTCGAACCGGTACCCGACCTTGGAAGAAGGCCCTGCCCCGCATTCTCTCGTTGGCGTCTAGCTGCTCGTTTCGACGCGGTACCTTTTTCGCAATAGACTGGCCCGACTAGTCGACTCTCTCTCTCTTGCCTGTCCCAACAATATCCCAAAAGAATCCACAGAGAATCCCAAAAACAAATCCAATCTGCGCCGTCTGGTTTGGTGGGATTCGGTGTTTCCCCGTCTCTCGCTATATTTATCACTCGGATCGTCCCGGATTTACCTCCAACCTGGCTTCTTCAACTTAGATTTTTACCCTCTACCAATATAATCGACAGTACAAACTACCGAACAGCCATAGCTACGAGCTAGCCACTCAACTGTCGACGGCTACTATCCATTCGAATACCAATTAAAGCTTCTATCTTTTATTCGCTGCCCAGCCGGCATAACCGTAGAAAAACTGCCCAAGATGGCGATGGAGCAGCTTGAAATCCACAGCAGGGTCAGTACCCCCCTCCGTATATTTAGAGACATAGAAATGCCCATGTCGTCAGGATATGCCCTGTCGAAATCCAACGTTCCATGCTAATAACCAACCTGCCGCTTTTTAGTCTTATTTGATCCGATATGTCAATGTCGCCGGTGACCACGTCATATCATGGAGTATACAACCTCACAAAAAGTCAATGTACGTCAAATCACCATAATTTACTTTATATATCTCGGGAGACTAGCTTTGCCAACCCCGTGTCTTTACTTCCGTAGAAACTTCGGCCTTTTCAAACACATAAAACCACCTGGTGGGGCCACACCTCAATTATCCAGTTCCGTCGTCGGAGGCACCTCGACCACTCCGGTCACTCCCAGCTTCTTCACCGGCGACGATCTACCCCCGGAACGTCCCCGAACCCAACGTGCCAGTTCCACAGAGGCCGAAACGATCCAAAAGCTCGAAGCTTCCGGTCTGCGACAAGTTCAATGGTACGGTAAAATAGAAGCCGAGAAGGTCACTACAGGCAAATATGAAGTTCCGGCCTCTCAAGGTGGAGCGTGGGCGTTGGTATTCGACAATACGTTTTCCAAGCAGACCAGCAAACATGCGACGCTGGTATTGCTGACCTATCCGGCTAGCAACCCCGCGCCTGCCAGCCATCACTTACACCATTTCGACTCACCTGGTGCTTCATCTCTATCACTGCTACCTCCGAGTCAAGTCACCACGACCATTATTAGCACCTCCACAGAATCCGTACCGGAATCTAACGGCCTTTCGACCTCCAGCGGCTTCTATACCGGCCTTTTGAAGAAAAGAAAGAGGAAGAAGGGTCAAGGTTTCGCACGGCGCTTCTTCTCCCTGGATTTCACTTCCTCCACCTTATCGTACTATCTCAGCAAGGACTCTTCTTCCCTTCGCGGGGCTATTCCTCTTGGTTTAGCAGAACTTAGCGCCAACGAAAAGAATTTTGAAATTACAGTCGACTCGGGCGCAGAAGTATGGCAGTTGCGAGCGGCCTCGCTATCGGAATGGCAGGGTTGGAAGGATGCTCTCAACAGGGCTTCCCAAAAGGCGCAAAAACGGACAGAAAACGGGATGGGACGCGAGAAGGAACGTTCATTTGGCAGCTCGAGCAATCTGCCCATCTCAGCGGCCTACCAATCCGCCGAAGATGAAGGGTGGGCGGCGGTGGAGTCCCTCATGGGAAGGATCTCGGGTATCAGAGATGCGACGAGACGGTTGACCACGCTCTCGGCATCATCAACGAAACGAGGTAGTAGTACGGGTGAGGGCTTAGGTATTGTGACAGCTCCGACTCCCGGGCCGACACCCACGTCGGATGAGAAACGGCCATTTTGGAAACGAAAGGCCAGCGGAGGGAATATTCCAGCAATGGCGAATACTCCTCCGCTAGGCAGTGGCAACAGAGAGAAACGAGGCAAGTCTTTATCAGCGGGAGTCGGGATGACGGCCGCTGCAGTAATGCCCGTTTTGCCCATTCCCCCGCTACCACCCATGCCGCAGACCGATATCACGCCCCATCTCAACGAATTACTCTCCGATCTCGATACCTTCGTGGCAGATATTACCCAAATTGTACAAGAAGCCAAGCACCGAAGATATGTCCACAGACGACAAGCGGATCCAAATGGTGTTATGAGCTCTGCAGCTTCACGAAAGAGTCTAGATTCCATTGATGATCAGGAATTCTTTGACGCCAATGATGGTGACGCCGCAGCTGTCAACGAAGGTCGTATCGTCATTGTCGATAATGATAGTGAAGGGGGTCGTAGTGAGAACTATGCTACCGATGACGAAGAAAGCGGCGCCGACTCTGAGGACGATCAGAGCTTCAGCGGTCTGTCCGGCAGTTTCAATGCCTTCCCGCCCAAAGCTCAAGATTTGAGCCCTCTACCACTCGATATAGTGGCACGGAGAACAACAGTGAAGGGAACGACAATATTGCCACCGAGTCTTATCGCGTTCTTTCGGAAAAACGTAAGTCTCCTCGCACCTAAGCCTACCGCGAGCAACCAGCTAATCGGGTTCATCTCTAGGTTGGCAAAGATCTCAGCACAATTGCAATGCCTGTATCCGCGAATGAACCCCTAAGCGCGCTTCAAAAGATCTCAGAACAGCTCGAGTACTCGGAGCTCCTAGACTACGCTGCCGATGCGCCAGACCACAACGGCGAGCGTCTCCTGTACATTGCCGCCTTTGCCATCAGCAACTTTTCAAACGCCAGATCCAAAGAACGAGCGATCCGAAAACCTTTCAACCCACTCCTCGGCGAAACTTACGAACTCGTCCGAGAAGATAAAGGTGCCTCTCGCCTCTCACATTCCCATTAATAGCATTCACTAACATGATATGATTATCTAGGCTTCCGCTTTCTCGCTGAAAAAGTCTCTCATAGACCACTAATAATGGCGGCCCAAGCCGACTCATCAAATTGGACTTTCACACAATCCCCAATGCCCACCCAAAAATTCTGGGGTAAATCTGCCGAAATAAACACTAGCGGCCGTGTGCGCATCACTCTCCACCGCACCGGCGACAACTACTCCTGGGCTCCCGCCACCACATTCCTGCGTAACATCATCGCGGGAGAAAAATACATCGAACCGGTCGGTACGATGACGATATACCATGAAAACAGTGGCGAGCGAGCTCAAATCACATTCAAAGTAAAAGGCATGTTTTCTGGACGTAGCGAAGACGTGAGCGTCCAAGTCTTCGATAAGGACGGCAAAGTCAAGCCGTACAGTCTACACGGTAAATGGACGGGCAGTCTAGTAATTTTTGACGAGCACGAGAGTATGGTCAAACAACTGTGGCAAGTGGGCGATTTAGTTCCCGATGCCGGGAAGAAATACGGGTTCACAGAGTTTGCGGCACAGTTGAATGAAATTACGAATGTAGAGGAGGGGAAGATGTCAGCGACTGATACACGGCTGAGACCGGATCAGAGGATGTGTGAAGACGGGAGGTTGGATGAAGCGGAGAATGTCAAGCTGGAGTTGGAGGAGAAGCAGAGGCAGCGGAGACGGGTGGCGGACGAAGAGGGTAAGCCGCACGTTCCGAAGTGGTTTATGAAGGTGAGAGAGACGGCAGATGAAGAGGTCTGGGGGATGAAGAGTGGGAAGGAGGGGTATTGGGCTAAGAGAAAGAAGGGAGAGTGGCCGAGCGATTTGGTGGAGCTGTGGTAGTGGAGGGACTAGAAACACTTTCTCCTCTGGCACATGTGGATCCATCCACGGCGTTTGAATATTGGCTTGAGAGATGCTCGGACGGGCAAAGCTATCGTGAAATGGTGGAGGAGGACATTTGTGAAACTTATTTTTCTTTTTGGACCTTTTGCGCATTTATTTATTTTATGACTTTGGATCTTATCTCCACTGACGGCTTTTTGGCGGCAACCTTTTTTATTTTTTTGCACTTGGGGTCTTCGATGTATTCACTCCTTTTTCCCGTTCTAACCATAATTTTAGTTGGCTACAAGACATTAAAAAATTAATGACATTGATGGACTCACCCTATGAACTTATGATCCTTTACATTGCTGTTGTAAGTCTTTGAGGACACCCACCTAGCTTTGACATGCACACGGAGCGCACGGATGAAATTCACCCAGAGTCGCCAATCAGTTCTATGCTGTGCCACGACCTTACATTGAAGGATTCGTATGTTTAGACGCTTATCACACCATATATCACAAAAGGATGCTTTGCTTGCGCGGTTAATATTACAAATCACATCGGTTATCGTAAATTAACTGTGTGTTCCACTCCGGGTGCATCACCAATACGGATGAAAGATATGAGCGGAAAAGGCGCTTAGGTCGCCCGAGGATGTTGATTAGACCGGGGTTGCAATGCATGCGAGGATATACACGTAGGTCAATTGGACGGATTTATTGATTCCGAGCGTGCGTGAACGAAAATCATACATGAAATTTATAAATATGTCTCTATCCGCCGTCGTATCTCGTTCTCTAGGTGTGCTGTCCAGACTCACGCAGAACGAGATCTAAACAACTTGCCATATCCTATTTCCAATCTTTTCATCTAGAATTCTGAAGCAAAAGGTCTGACAAACCAGTACTAGATTTAGGTACCTGATAGCTATACCCACTCGCATTGTAGATTTAAAACTAATGTTATATCCTCCTTTAACCATTCTATCTAGTTCTTGTTCCGGATATATATTCCTAAATCATACAATCACATAGCGCGACATTTCACCAAGTATTTAAACGCAATGGTTTCCCGTCAACTCTGGTTCGTAAGATACAGATCTCGCAACCACGATATGAAAGGCCACCCCGACCGCTTTGACCATTGGTTCTTCTACCTCCCAGAGAAACCAGTGCGGGATGAAGACGACCTAGGAGCGGGAAGGGTACTCGAGGCTGCGGGTCATCCAATCACCGGGTTCTCCCAGAATGTTCACAATACGGATATTTCCAAGGAGGATGCACAACGTTCCGCTGATCTCCTTATGGAGAGTGCTGATTTGGATAGAGTCACAGAAAAGGCGCGCAAGCAGTTTGGATTTCCACGCTCGGAGAATCCGGAGACCGGTGTAAGTAAATAAATTATTCTTAATTCCTCCTTTCACCACTGGAGAAACATTTTTTCGTTGTAAGATGTGATGTCTAACTTTGGTTGCGTTTTCTGTTCTTAGAAGCCGAATTGTCAGGCTTGGTTGTTTTTGCTTGCGGTTTCATGTGTGGAAGATGGTATTATGGACGAATCGGTGGTTAAGTTCTTGGTGAGCAATAAACAGGACTAGAACATCTATTGTTTGGCACGTAATATAGTTGTTGTTGAGATTTTGATATTCTTAGGTGCCTAAGACTGTGAACTGGTGTATACTAAATTTCTGAACATGTCACATGCCGCGGTAATTTTTCTGCTGTACGACTTTGTTTCCTCATGTATTGTCTTCATCGACCTTTCTACAGCTCTTCAAATATTTATGATCCAATAAGAAACACTCAAGTTATTCTTAGTCATGGGTAGCTTTCATTCAAATATTCTTCTCCGGAAATTACTGTTCTGAAAATCGCTAAATACCAATTTTTTTGGAATGTCATCTAAAAATCTTTCGATCGCTGTTGAAAGAAATACAAAACATACTAACAGTTGAATCTAAATTCAGATCTCTCGATAGGCAACTGAGCAGGTAGACGTGCGGGAACGGTCAATGCTACCTAGTCTCAAGGCTCTGATGGTTAATCATGCAAATAGTATCATCTTTCATGTGAAATCCGAAGGACTCTTAACAGCTTCATTATAATGTTTCTTTTTATAGAATATAAGATTTCATCCGAAAAATCCAGGCCACCCGCCTATACGTATTCTCGACTTTACCTCAGAGTACCATTTCCCACGAAACTCATGTATGCTACCTAGAAGGTAGCTGCATGGGAAAGTAAAGCTATGAACTAGATTTCCATCGACCTTGCATACATCTGTATGCAGTATCTTTGCATAAAGTATCCATGTCTAGGAAAGGTATCGGTACTGTTTTAAAGAGATATATGTCGATATCTATAGCGGTAGGCAGCTAATTGTCTTTTTTTAGAAGAATAATAACCGTAGATTAAATGCTAATAATAGGTCATACGGATTCCACCTAGATCATAATTAGCCATTCCGACATTAATACGTTGTTATATTTGTAGACGGTACGATAAAAGTGAAGCTGCCTTAACAGCGCCTTGGGGTTTGCCTTGATATTTGTTATTGCCATGTGAAAATCGCAATATGTGTTGCGTAGGCAAAAATAACACACTTCACACCTTCGCGTTGAGCTTCTAGTTTTCAGGACAACTTTGCCGAGACTGACACCTTTTCTTTTCAGCATGCATAATTAATAATGTGTGATCGAGATATCAAGATTTCTAGGTTTACCATATATCCATATTTAGTGCCGTTTGCCATGTACCTGAAGGTGGAGACAGAGCCCGGAAACTTTCTCAAAATAGGCAAAAACTGCTAAGTTAAGCTAAGCTAAGCTAACAATGCAATATACATATGCGTATTCTCACTGAGATTGCGACTGCAATATTGATTGCGTCCGTGTCAAGCCCATATTAATATCACTTAGAGATAAGAGTTTGTATATATTAATATGTATTTTACAAAACAACTTATAGTATATGGCGGAATTTCCGCTCAAACTCTGGTCTCTGAAAATTTTGATATGCGTTCACCAATGCAGTCGCAGCATATATTACAACTTACGTGATCTAGATACTTGATTGATAGACCAACTATGTTATACATGTTATGTTTATATTTTTAAAGATTTAATCCTGTTGTGGCTAATTGGAAAGCCTCGGGAACAGTATAGCAACTGTGCTTTATGGGTAATTAAACAAGAATTTATTTCTCCTGTTAAAACACCAAGATATGTGGGATATTACTTGATGATCGATAGATGCATCGAGAAGGCGATATATTATTAAATCTCTGAGAATACTAGTCTATATGTTTCTCTATTAATCAGCTAACCGGGTAGTTTCATGCAAAAAGAGGCAAGCTTAACCTCAAGATTATAGGTAGGACCGATGGCGTCTGGTTTACGATATAAGGTGGGGCCCCCCTACATTTCACAGTTAACTAACTAAAAAAAAATAAGCTTTCACGTTAAGTGCGAAACCCGATGTCTAAGCTCTGATATAACTAGGATCAGGCTACCCACTGACTGAGTATTTAAATTATATTTTCTACAAAGCCTGTTGCCTGACATGGGTAGCAACCTGGTAACCGTGGGATCAGTAACCGTGGAATACCTTTCCAGGACGACCGCCGATAATTACCAGATAGCCATTCGAAATAATGTCACGGATTCTATAGATAGAAACCGTATGCTTGCTTGTCTCATATATGTAAAGTTACCAAATATATTAACCCTGCCGGCATTGCATTGCTTAACTGTGGAAATCTGCAGGTAGCGGAATGTTTATTTTAGAAAACCATTTAAATGTTAATAGCGATATTTATTTCACCTAGGTATCTCTACGAGAACCGATGATGCCTATGGTTCATAATGAACACGGGAATGGTTGAAGTTGGTTTCGCTATCAAGGCCGCCTTGTAGGCTAACCAAGCACATGCCGTGCCAACGAGTAGTAACATGTGTTGTCGATGTCGAAATACCACACATACTTCGCTTGTCAAAGATCGCTGCTGGATACATCATCGCGCATGAAGATCCGCATGGCGATTACTAGACAGGTCGCCTAGATCAACATCGACAAAATTCCCTCGACGTTCGAAAATAGAAGGCTAGCTTGTAAGGCGCCCTAGATACGCCCACAGTACATTCGGACCCAATTATCATGATATCACATTTCTCTAGCTTCTGCACGCGACACGCTCTGTGGGTAATAATGTTGATCGCGATTGAGATCAGAATCCAAAGGTGGGTAGATCTTGTCGCCTTCGTTGCAGCGTTGGTGTGCATCTAATCGACGACCGAAGACCACTAGCCACTGATAGGCAGATTCTGGAGATTTGTTTTCAATATGATTGATTCTAAAGATAGCAAGGATCAAGGGTGACCTTCTTCGTCTCCCGTGAATTCGGTCAGGCACCTAGCTATGTTTGAATTTCAAGCTCGCAAAAGAAGCCTTCCGCAAAGGCCAGTCTAGTTACGAGACTGAGCCTGCCAGACTGGCTAAGCTTGCATGTTCCTCGAGATGTGTTGCGAAAGGACCTACGTGCGATATTCTGGCTGGACGTGCGGTAGGTTTTGTTCTTACCCCTTGCAGCCCTGTATACGTAACTTCACAGACTGGTAACAATAATGTCGAATGAACAGCCTTGAAGGTCGGCAGCGAAATTGCCTGGCCCTCCTGGGCGTTGCGCGACAAGCTTTCACAAGATCCATGGTGGATGCGGGATATCTCGAGGGAGTTGATACTTACTTAGCTGTTTGCATCAGAGATATTGCTGTTTGATGGAACATCCCTGCTCAAAGGCTCCTCCAAGGCCGATTACCGTTGGATGGGGTTTGTCAGCAGATTTTTGTCCAGGGCTCGTCGGCTCCCTCTCGTACCGGAAATCTGAAGCTCCATCTTCTGCAGGTCCAGTACTGCCGTGCACTTTCACTAGCAAAATGAACACAGGCTCAGCTCGGTTTCACAAAAGGGTCCGTACCCCACCTTGGCTCGCGAACTACATGTACGTCTACAGCAGCATTCTTGTGGGCTCCGTAGACTTTTCGCATCAAGGACCCTGGGAGGAAGATTATTGATCAGACACCTCACGTTAAACGATCCTGCGGCTTACTTTGCCAGTGAATCAACGGAAGGAAGTGGGCAAGTTTCCGGAAACAGGGAAAATGATCGCCCTTGTGTTCTTATCAGAACTGTTCCTTTGCATGCATCTTTTCAAGGCAGGTGTAACGTAGGCGAACTGGAGGCTGTGCACACCAGCAAGGAAAATCCGTCGAGAGGGAGTAACAATTGCGAGCGGGTCCGCTTGCCCAAGAAGGGTACTTCGCGAGCTGACAATCGTACAAACACACAACCAAGTTGCGAGTTATAAAACAAGGCATGAGTACTTGGAGTACCTCAGTACTTTTCGAATTACGAAGTAAGCTAGGGACTAATCCCAAAGAACTTGATTGCGATCATTGAATCTTTTGAGACTCCAGATATGACTCTGTTTCAATAGTGGAAAACGAACACC
This sequence comes from Arthrobotrys entomopaga, assembly GCA_012184315.1. Classification (NCBI taxonomy): domain Eukaryota; kingdom Fungi; phylum Ascomycota; class Orbiliomycetes; order Orbiliales; family Orbiliaceae; genus Arthrobotrys; species Arthrobotrys entomopaga. The sequence goes on along the minus strand of LDDX01000084.1, from coordinate 242,682 downwards.
TTCCTGCAAATACTGCCCAAATTCAATTAATTTTCTATTCGTTGACAGCTTGGGTATATATAGCAGTTATTATGAGATACACGGATCTGCCCATTTCTGGTATTGTTACGCAGAAGCTGTTCGCGCCACCGCGAACGTTTTCCTTCTTGGGTACTCAACGGCGAAAGGTATTTGATATGTACCTAGGCTTACGAGCTTCACTGGCGATGAATATGGTTCGGCAACAAGCAACCCTCCTCTGCAAGTGAGTAAATATAGATGTTCCCAGTTGCTTTAGCCGAACTGGGGCAAATCAAAAATGCGTCCGTGGAGCTACATGGGTGTCTGCCCTCTAATTCGCCATGGACAACTCCTGTTGGTGTGTCAGAGGGGAGAGTACAAATCTTGAGAGCCACCCACTATTGACTCTCGGAAGGCTCTTCATAAAAATAGAGGGTCGCAGGATTTTTGCTCTTCAACTTCCTCCGTGTAACGAGAAGCTTGTCAATATTTGTCCATCGAAATTGGAATTTCTGTTCGAATCGATCATCCCGCCCGCTCACGACATGACTTGCCTCGATTGATTACGTTTCTTTCCCACGGTTAACGATATCAGCTTCAAGGTTTCTCTTACATGTCTCCTTCTATATCTACTCGGCTCTAAATGATCGCCTTGTCGGCAGTTCGTTTGAAGCCCTTTTGTCAACGAACGAGTCAGCTTCAGCTTCCGGATCCCGAGTCTTAAAATCTGCGACCAACATCCCAAATCACCTTCCATCCGATACTCTAATGAGCTATATTAATACGGTCTTAAACTCCGAAAATTTCGACAAGAAGGTTTCATATATTTAGCCCTGTTGCACCTTGCTGGGGAGCCTTTTTAGGAAGTCCCTCAGCGGTTTTCTTCGTGTTAGGGTGGTTTTCTTGGCTTGCATCAAGCCCTCATAAGCAACACTTTCGCCGCAATCTGCGAATAACACAACTTCAACTCAAAACCTGGCATTCGCATTCACCAGCAATGCATCGACGGCATATATTTGCTAGCATAGCAAGCTTGGTCTTGCCGCTCTTGGTTTTTGGGGACCAAAATCCTGGATCTTTCCCTGGGAAAAACATAGTGGAAAACCCCGGAGCTAACAATGGGGGGTCCGGTACTATGGAGGGGCCTGATACTACCTTAGCATCATCTATTCCGACCAAAACTCCGATACCAATCCCTTCACCGGTTTCTTCCTTGTGTCCAGATGGGGTTAAAATCCTTGGGCTCTCAGCTTTTGGAGCCTACTTACCAGTCAACATAAACAATATTTCATACAGGCTCGGCATTTCTCTGACCGACACACATACATATCTATTTTCACATGACTTCTGCCAGGGAAATCTCAAAAGCCAGGACTGCTTTGATGCAGAAAACCAGAATAGCATCAGCCTAGGAAATGGGGCTAGCGATGTTCTGAATCCAGAAGATGGTTTCCAATTTCAATATACAAATTACAGCCTCGACGGGACAATGGGTAGCGATGGTGGGAGCATTCCTTTCAGCAACTATCCTTTTAAGGTTGTGGACTTTTTATCTAGGGGCGATAAGCCCTCGTTTGAGAATCGATATATAGATAATCAGAATATACAAGGCATCATCGGGCTAGGGGCTTCCTCCGATTTCGTACAATGGATGTCCGAGAATTGCATCCAAGGTGGGAATGTCGGCTTTGGAGTAAACCTGATAGCCAATTCTTTTATCTCGTTCGGTGGTGTGGACCCTGGTGTAAACAACATTAAAACCCGTTCCGGCGCTATCAGTTTAAATCCTCAGAATACCTACGATGCTATGCTAACACCAAATATCCCAGGAGGGTTCGGCATAAACCAACCGATCAAAAACGTTTCCGCCGTATCATTCGATCCGCTGAGTTCAATTAATTTTGTTCCAGGTAACATTATGGATCTTCCCGGGGAGTTAACCGATTCATCCAGTCTCACAATTGTCATCTCTGGAGTTTCGTTTAGCATACAGTGGGCAGATTTGAAAGGAAACGCCGTAATCTCGGACGATTCAAGAATTATCCTCGGGTCATCTTTCTTCAAGAATACATACACAATTTTGTCTCCAGACTCGGAAACGCTGCTCCTCCCGCTTAAAAATACACCAGAGACCCAAAATGTCGTACCATTTTCTCAGACAATATATGGCAGCTCGCAGAAGACAAACACCGAAATTATTGGTAGCCCGGCTTCCGGTGCTCCGCTCCCCAGTACGAGCAGCTCGAGCAGCTCAACGCCGACTCCAACAGCATCCTCGACTGTGTCGAGGTCAAGTTTGAACATCGGGGCAATTGTTGGCGGCGTAGTCGGAGGAATAGTCTTACTCGTCCTTGTTGCCTTAGGTGTTTGCTGCTTCTTCCGCCGCCGGAAACTCATGAGCCCAAGATCACGCGGCATCGAGAAGGAATACGAAGCAGATTTTGACGCAGAAATCGGACACCACGAAGTTGGATTTTTCCCTCAATTCAAAGAATCCGGATATGCGAGTCTTCCAACTCCGCCTCCACCGCCTCCTTCAGGCCCCCAAATCCCGCCTCTAAATATTGGGGATTCATCTATTCAAATGTATGATAGCCATGGCGGAGAGTATACACCAACAATTGAATCTTACCGCGATGAAATACCATCTAGGTCACTAAATTCTACCCCCAAGCCTGTCAACACCGATGGAGCTGGACTGTTATTCCCGCCACGGCAACGATCAGAAAGAACGGTTTCGACCGCCACATCAGTATCTCTAGAACCTCCGTCACCGATATCCAGGAATGTCACAGCAATCTCGCGGCACAACTATCCCAGCATACGACAAGTCAGGGCGAGAAGCTCACGGTCGGTTGTATTAGAAGAAGATGACGACGATGCTGTTAGTATAGTGTCTGTTCCTGCCTATAATTCCGTTCATACATCGACGGAAGCATCGTCATCAGCCCCAAGGTTACCATTTAACCGAGGTGGACCTGGTGGTGATGATATAGGCACCGCATTCTAAAATACATTTTTAATTAACGAACTGAATTCACTGTCGCTTCCACAAAAATAAGCAATTTGATTTACTATTCTTTATTTTTATCATCTTATCAAAATTCACTCGTTGGAATAAAGGTTACTCACAGGGGCATATAGCGGGCGTTAGTAATGGATCTTTTTTGTATCATTTTTCTTGCTTTCTGGCTTCTTCATTTCTACTGTATATATTCTACTATTTTGGACCCCTGGCCAATCATCTTTATTCTAATGTCTTACGATATCAGCGTACTTTTTCGTTCCTTAGCGCTCGTTTTGCAGGACTCTCATGCTTTCTATTTATGTTTATTGACCGCAAGATACCCAACCTTGGTGGGCTCAGTCCTCTCGCTTCATATACAACTATCTTCTCCAGCGTCGTTTTAATTCGATTCTAACCGATCTTGATTTTTCGGGGCTGATATCGGCCGTATCAATTGGCAGCTAGCATGGTCTAGAGTTCAATACATCCTGATTACATAAAAGAATTTTCAAAACCCTCGTATTCGTAGCCGATACGGAAAATCCGCACCGAAAACGAGACTAGCCAAAAACCTCACCACAATGTTTGTTTTGTTATCAAAAAATTTAAATGAGCTGTATATATATCACGCATACACGAGCTGCAGTAGCAAACTTCTAAAAACAGATACCAATTCTAGAAGAGGAAAAGAACCCATCAAATTCCTGGATTTATCGGTTCGAGGTGTGACTTTTTGGGGCTGTACAATGCAGCAGACTGTTCGCTTCGGCTCTGATATGTGGGGAACGAGACAAGTTGCAAGTAAGCGGGGGAAACATATTTCTATCGGCTCGAATCAAAACAGAGTTTGATATGCATGCGAAAAGGACGGGAAAGAAACTAAAGCAGTTGTGCGATTATATGCATGAAAGAGAGGTTGGAGAGGGGTGAGAGAAATGTATAGCTTCACAAAAAAGTAAGTAGGAAAGTACGTTTAATTCAGGAACACGCACGGAACGGGTGGGGATTCGGCTTCAGCTCAATACAACCCTGGTGCAGCAATGACAAATAACCATGGGCTCTTTGTCTGCAGGGTTTGCATATATCATTCAATTGGAAACTATTTCCTGTGAGTTAATTTCGATGCTTGAAGAGACGGTGCAGGCGAAAAACCAAGTCCCACAATTCATTAAACTCAAGGTCGCCTTTGCTCTCGCTTTTATTTATTAATCTTGGAAAGACGAGCGAAATGTAAACTAAAAGAGTAGTATAAAATTTTAATTCTTTTAGTAGGGGGTAAAAGATCTTACAGGATATACATATTGTGACTTATTCTTTTTTTCGATCCCCGCTGGTCACCAGGTTAGCTCTATTCTGGGAAGGCCATTAAGACTTCAAGACCGCAACTATTTAAGAATCTAATTGCAATATTGGTTTCCGTTGTCATACTGGAACCAGGTATGCGTATACGGCGAACTGCTCATAGAGAGCGACGAGCCTCACCGAGGTAGATTCGATGAACTTCATGTACCCCTGAGAATGAGCCAATATAACTGATCTTTGGTCGATGTAGCCCAGAAGAACAATAGTTTATATAATTATTTAGTCAACTTTTAGTTAATTACCATATAGTTACTTAATTGTATTTATCAATTACCGTTATCGATGATGAGAAGTCGCATGTAACCTTTTAGGAAGAGTTACATGCCGCCGGCCGGGTAGGATCAGCATGCAGCTATCTTGCCATATATTCGAATATTCACTACTCTTATACTATTTATACCATATCAAAAAGTGTTTTCTTAACGTACACCTGCAGTCGGCTCTTCCGAGTAGTACATTAAAAAGTAAATGCATAATCTTTAGATATTATAACATATCTTTCAGCATGCGCAGACTTGAAATCCAAACAGTGGTTCGACCTCAACTCAATTATATGCATTATTCCTGCGAGCATACTATATACTCCGTTTATTCTTTCGGATTGCTCCTCCTGCAGGTGGGCATAAGCGAAGTTGAGCGGGGTAAACATATACGTGTTTGCAGCACGCGATATCTTAATTGATCGTTCAGGTCAAGTTTCGCCAGATCTTTAGCTGCGAGACAGATATCGCAGTGTCGCCGGATGAAAACTCCATTAGGATATACACGCCTAATTGCTATATTTCGCAGTACGGTACTCTAAAGTATATCTTTTTAGCTATATCGCATAGCAATGGTGTGTTGTATTTTGATTTTCCCAAGGGCGATAAGCTACTAATGTACTTCGCAGGCTGCCTCGGATACAGGTCTACGTGTTCTGGTTGAGCCTGAGGACGATCCAGAAATCGAGTACGTAAGCATTTGATACCAGAATTTACCATTGTCACCATTAACCCTTTCCCTAATAGTATAGTAGCCGTTCATGGCCTAAACTCAAACCTAAAGACAACATGGGTCAAATTCCACCCGAAAGACTCGCCTGCGGCTGGAACTGGTTCTGTTGGTTTCCACCCAGGGACCATGTGGCTCGACACTCTCTTGCCGAAATATACTCCAAATTCTAGGATCATGCTTTTTAACTTTGACTCGAACTTTTTTGTCGACGCCCCGAATGTAGATTTGAGCACGTTAGGAGAGCAACTAGTATATTTGCGAATGTCTATTCGCCGATAAGGAATGTTTTAGAATTTCTAAAAGGATAGCTATCGATAGAATCTCAGTATTTTATAAATATTATAAATGCACTTATGGCGAAAGCGCCTAGTCTCGAAAGCGCCTGGTCCCGTTTCCAGCCTGCCTTTCGATGGCCCACAGAAAGCGCCCTCACTCGTTTGAACTTTAGAGATCCTAACCTAGTCGCCGGGTCCTATCCTGCTGTCGCATACCAGCTGTTGCCACGGACATCGGGACAACCCTTCGTATCCAAGCCGGTTAAAAATGGGCAACGCACTCCGGGTTAACATTATCAGGGTTACACACCGCACTGCTGGGATCGGCGCTTCACTTTGGAGGTGGATCGGGAAAGAGATCTCCTCTGTCTTCGAGATAAAGAAAAGAGGTTCGTTGGCTGAACAATCTCGATACTTGCTTGTAAATCCGTCGGCAAACACTAAGCAAATGATTTTGGTCTCGCTTGGGTATTAAAAAAGCACTCGTTTGTTTGCAGAAGCGATTCTGCCTTCCCGTTGGTACAACGACGAGCCGGGTTTGCATATGTAAAATGTACGATCACTAATACACAAAGACGGGAGGGTTGCAAATAGGGACATATGCATGTCTACAAAACCAAAGCATCCAGCGTGTTTTAGCAAGGCAAGAAGGCGGGAATCGTTAAGAATAAGTCGGTTGTATGAGACAGTGGTTCTACTACAGCAAAAAAGCGTTGGAAAGATATGCTTCAATATCCCTTTCGAAGGCACTGGAAATTTCATATCCATGATCAATCGCACAAATGGTGGATAGCAAACCCTTTATATGGAGCATGGAGATAAAGATATTACGATTCTGGTCCTGGGTTGATTTCCTCTTCCCGCTATCGATAATTCTTGTCTTCTTGTATCATGAGAATTTGGTGTGGATTATCTCCGGGTTTTCATGCCAGTCGTCGATACTAACCCACATCTGTAAAGTGAACCAAATTAGCATATACCTCTTTATCACAAGCATTGACAAAATTAGATCTAATGCCGCAAAACTGTTAAACGACCACATGCCCGAACGCCACTAGCTACTACGGGTGGCAACTTGCGAGCTTCGCTAATAGCTTCGAGGTGAGAGCTATAATATATCGGTTACGTACCTTTCTAAACGTACTCAAACCAGCCAAAATACTGCCACCTATCCACGTGCTATATTTCCTTTCTGGCGGAGCTGTTATTCGAATCTTCATCTCCTTTACTGCGAGACGGCGTATCTCGGCCAGCAATCGATCGCCAAATCCTATTCAGTTGTCCGTCAGTTGCTTGCTATTTCGGTTAAAGCTTGTTGCGACATATACATACCCTTTGTTAATGTCGAACCGCCAGAAAGAATGATATTCCCATAGAGTGCTTTTCTCAAGTCCATATCCGTACGAGCTATTGCGTCAACCAGGATTTGGTGGATGCCCTGATATTCAAGACCGATGATTTCAGGATCGAAGAGTATTTCTGGAGCTCTGAATCTTTCGGCCCCGAGCTGCATTTCAACCACAGTTAAGTCAGGATACCGCGCTTATGCCGTCGTTCACCCAATCAAGCTTACCTTAAGGATATTTCCATCTGGCAGCTTGTAGTCCTCACTTTTACCAACACCACCGCCAGCCCATTCTTTCTCTTCCTTTTTTGGATCCAAAGCGATATAACTAGTTCTTTCCTTGATCGATCGGACTACCTCCTTCTCGGCCGATGTATGGAAGACTGCACCAGACTTTCTCAATAATGTCTGCAAGTGTTCTGTAACGTCTCGTCCAGCGACATCTATTCTCCGTACTGCTGATGGTATCGCAAATCCTTCGTATACAGGAACGGCATGGGACACTCCATCACCAGAATCCAATACAATACCAGTTGTACGGCCAGACGCGTAACTATGAGAATAAAGCAGCAGACAGTTATTAGCTACAATCCACTTGCCCACACAGAGTGCGTTAGGGGGGATGCCCCATTCTTACAGTGACAATACCGCCTGAACGCTCGCAAACAACGCGGGAACGTTGAATGTTTCGAAAAATATCTGCGCCGCCATGTCTCTGTTTGCGCGTGGATTCAGCGGCGCCTCCGTGAGAAGTACTGGATGCTTAAACAGCTCTAATTAGCCACTTTTATTCGTAAATCCGGTTCCACAAACCGCATCTGCCAATCCAGCAGCTTCATAAGAGAGCCAATAATTGGGCAAAGCTATCCTTCTTCGTAACCGCTATTTCCCACTTTTCTTTCCCATTGAGTATTTATTTTTATTTTTATTTTTATTTTTTTGATAAAAGATGCCCTACCTCCTCCGATAAAGTCTTCAATTCGTCGCTATAAACGTATTGCCATATCCTCTCCATATCATCCCAATCCGTGACGATTCCATGTTCTAGAGGGTATCGAATTTTCAACAGACCCCTGAGGTCCTGTGCACGGGAGCCGATGAAGACGTCGCCTTCGAGAGCGCCAGCGAGCACGCGTGGGTGTTTGGGACGGCCAACGAAGGAGTTAAAGTAGCATTTAGGGGTATCCTCGCCGGCGAACCCGGCCTTGATTGTGCCCGAGCCATTGTCGATGACCACCGGCTGGTTGAGGAGGGAGTCGAGCACCATGATCGGTCGATGCGAGGTGACGGCGCTGAAAGGAGGGGGTGGTTGTGATTATGGTGGGCGAGCTTTGGTGGAAGGTGAGTTTGAAGCTTCCAGCTCGCGAACTGAAGTGGAGCTTCTTTCCACCGCAAGCTCAACAACACAAACATTCAAATTCCGTGCAGCTGTCGCCAGCCCATGGATATGCATACCTCGATATATATATTGACCGGAATATCTACACAATCGATATGGGTGTAGCTAATTTTCAGCTTGACAAGATATCAGCGTAGCACATGATACAATCTAATTTGATGCTCTCAGGAATCTGCTCGTTTATATGTGTGAATTGTTCGAAGCTAGTAGAATACAAAATTTAAATATGCCTCGAGCTCCGATGCATGCGAGAAAGCTATAAGGGCGAGAATATTATACAAGGTCGAAAAAGCATCCCGATCTGTAAAGGCTCTGTAACGGTTTATAAGCTTCGAGACCGATTGTTTGCAACAGGTTTAAAAGTTTAAGGTCCAAATTAATAACAAATGGAGGACCGGGTGAAAAAAATTTTTAGAAAAAAAGTAGGCGCGCTCACACAAGCTAACATACAGTCTCATTGCCAGACGCTGATTTAGCTGCAGGCACACGAGACTAAGTAATATGTAATAGTAGGTGAGACCAAATCGACTACCAATTATGTCTCTTACCTCCTCTATATCCTCCTCCTCTGCCACCGCCGCCTCTGCCACCGCTTCGTCCCCCACCGTGTCCCCCACCTCTTCCGCCTCTATTCCGCCCACCCGATCCAAGAGGAGGTGGTGGTGGGGATGGCTGACGAGGTGGAGGGCCAGGTGGAGGGCCAGGTGGAAGTGGCGGTTGATGGGAATTATAAGTACTTTGAGGGATAGATCCTTGGATGGACCCAGGCAAGCTCCACCCACCACCAGACTTGTTACTTTGCTGAGGATACTGCTGATCATTTAACGATTTTGGAGGAGGCACAGCATGAGTGTTCTGGTTTCCACGAGGTGGTGGTTGGCCATGGCTGCGGTGGAAATCATGAGAACGGTCTCTGAAATTTCCGTGACTAGGTGCATATCCGCCTACTCGATCGCTGAGACTAGGCCGTCGCGGGCTCCTACTTCGATCCCGGCGAGAGTGATCAGGACGGTAGTGATTGTCACCTCTTGGGCCGATCCGATCCCCAGAACGGCTTGCGGCAGGTTGGAATCTAGTGAAGCTATTACCAAGGTTGCTATTCCCCGAATTCTGCCCGGGTAAGCTTCGAGGTAGGTTCATCTGAATGTTGCCTCTTTGATTGCCACCAGGACCACGGTGCGGTGGTGCATTTCTACCATAATCTGGCAAGACGACCCGCAAAGGAAAGTCTCTTTTGAGGTCTGAGTCAGGAATCGCGGCTTTGGCGTCTTGCAATCTTGTCTCGAACCAGCTAGGCTCATCATCTTCAATGACTTCAGGATTCGATCGGGTGTTACCCAACTTTTTCGCATATCTAGAATCCATATTCATAGTGGTCCATGTCGCGGCAGATCTCGCGTTCCAGACAGAACCCGATGAAATATTGTCTCTTGCTTTTCCCAAGCTAGGACAGTCGTCACCAAAATGATCATCATCACCACATTCATAACATGCAATGGGGATTTTTGCCGCTTTCTGTACGGGATGCATTGCTCTCGGTGGGAGAATCCTCCAAATCTCAAAGTCTTTCTGACCGGCGGGTACGTTGCATATCGGCAAGTCAGAAAGGGATGTATGAGCGGAAGTTCTAGCGGGGCAATTAAAACTAAAATGTTTATTTGAACATTTGCAAATATCACACTGTATCTACTCTTAGCAAATTGAAATCCTCGATTGGTTGGTTGAGAACGTACCTTCAACATGTCACATTGATCGGTGAGATGTGGCTCCATACAGACATCGCATATCTTTCGCTTCTTAGGCTCAGGTTGTGCTAAGACGTTCTTCACGGTCATTTGTACCTCAGCAGGGCCAGATATATGTTCAGAGAAGAATCCTTGGGTGTCATCTTGGAGCAAAGGTGGGCTAAGCTGCCTAGCGTAGTATTGTTGTTGGAACGACCAGACATCGTCATCGACTGATGAGACGGCAGATCCATCGTCAGATATAGCACCTTCGTCGTCTTCTTCGTCTTCTTCGTCTTCGTCGTCCTCTTCGTCTTCGTCATCCAGTCGAATAAAGCCATCGTCTTTCTCTTCATCATTGGTATCTTCTTCCTCAGAGCTCGTATCATCTTCATCACTATCATCATCAGAATCCGAGTTCTCACTCTCGGGGCCTGCTGGTTGTTTCCCCGCATTGGGATCTGAGATCTCTTGTGGCATGTCAACTGGGTCGCTAACTAGGTCTATAACCTCAATCTCACCATTTGAAGCTGACTTTTTCGAAGGACCCCCTGGAGTCAAACCTTTCAATTCATGTGGGTTTGCTGATGCTTGACCGTTGCTCTTTAAATTCGAATAATCGACCACTTGAATCTGACCGGCATTAATAGATTCAGCCAATGGTCGCCGTGTGATTTTCGCAATACCCATACCAGCTTTGGCGGATTTTCCAAGTTTCAGGCCCGTTGAGACAGCAATAGCTCCACTCGGCTTCGCGACCTCAGGCGTGGGGTCAAGTACGGTGAAAGGGCCCGACCTCTGCACCTTCTTAGATCTTCCCTTGGACAAATCTTCATCATCCGTTGATGAGTTGATGGTAATGGTCTCAGGTTCTTCTGGTGGAGCCTCGTTCTCCTCCTGGAGATTCAGAGTGATGCCAGAATCATCCACCATATCGCCATCATCATCGCTGGAATCGCTGGAATAATCGGGAACATGCCTTTTCGGTTGCCTTCTAGGCTTATTGTTTCCCTCGTTCCCGTCGGCAGCTAGTGCTTCAAGCGATCCCTGTGCGAACTTTTTCATCTCCTGCGTGCCTAACGGATGCTGCTTAGGCTCTCCATAGTCTAGTGTCGCAGAAGAATCTGGCGGTTGGCTGGAAATACTATCGGCGATAATATCCATCATTTTGTTTACTTCTTCCTTGTTTATCGGGGCGCCATTCTCGCCGCCACCCGCGGCGCCAGGTAGACTTTCCATCTTGACTTCGTCGCGTCCGAGATCGAGAATTTATGATGACCAGCGGCCCATTTTGGGAGCGCGTTTACGGTGATTGATGGGTTTATATCGGGAAGTATGGAAGCGGGCACCCGGAGTTGCGAACTTTCATGAAATAAGATATGGCGGGACCGTGAAGGAGGTGGTCTGGAGGATGTTTTGGCGATGATGCGGTTACAACGGACGAATGTTTCGGGTAGTTGCTTTGCTCATCGCAGAAAATGTGTGAAGTGCGGCAGCCGAACAACGCAGATGCGCAGTCTCGGCACAAGCTTGGCAGATGCGGCAATCCTCAAATCCAACTTATTCCAACACATTTACATAACAACACAGTTTAGACTGAGACGATGCGACGAGACACTGCAAGACGAAACTATGTGGGGAAATGGAAAAATTGATAGTTTTAACTGACGAGAACCACCCAGTTTCTTGTGGGAACCTCGCGCATACTATATATTCAAGTTGTCTTGCAAACTATTTCCTGCAAATTAAAACAGGGCTCACTAGAAGCAGGGACAAATCCTCAGATATCATCCTCTCGCCAAAATGAGTTCTCATTGCATTGTTAATACTACAAACTACTTATATAACATAAGATGATCAATGAGCTCATGAACATTAGTTTTGGCACCACTTTTTCAAATTCACAAAATGCAAGTAGCAATCAAACTCATTGACATAGCTAAGCTTCAAATTTTCTTTTAAATTATTGTTGTCATAGATACATAATTCAATAAAAGCTGCCAATAAACCACAACAACCTTAGAATTCAAAGTTACATCTGCAAAAACAAGATTGATTTGGTCAATTTTAGCTTTGTGCGCTTCATTTTTTTTTTTTTTTTTCGAATCATACTCACATATACGATTAAGTATATCTGCAAAAGTAATAGCATCACAATGAAGCCTACTTTTGTCATAGTAACGTGTAATACAAGAACAAATGTTTAACATTCATAAACGCAAGCTAACTCGTTCTAAGAGTACAATCGTGCCGCAAGAATATTACCGCGAAGTACTATAGTCGATTGTATACTGCGAATTGGAGTTATAATCCCCTAATCTGGATTATGCATTGTGGAGGAAATCGTATGTTTCGAAGTCAAATCAAAAGCGAATTATATATATTTCAGTTAGGTATTCAGATGCTCACATACGCAATGACATGGCGTACATATTTACCATGCATAGATGGATAACAACAATGGAGCGGCCTGGTGATAGGTTGGTCTACCCAGATAGCAGAGCTCTGATAAATCGATAAAGGTATTACTCATTACTTTCTAAAATAATGATTCCACGAGCATAACCCCCTCTCGAGTTCCTTTCGGACAGCTAGCCACGAATTCACGAAAGGCCTATTGGCCAGCAAAGCTAAGCATTAAATGTTTTAGTTATGGCAGGAGATACATGCTCCTTTGGCGTCACAAGGGCCTTTGCATCCCGGCGATTGTGTTGATCATGCCTGCAATGCATACCTTCGACACGCCAAAATCGGAAATGCCACAGATTGGATAAGTAGTTGCCATGCATCATGCAGATGACTTGTGAATTACGCAAGACAGTTATCACATTTTGTCATTGGGAAAGATTTTTTATGAGGGTGGCCAATATAGCATCATTGTATTGATATATTCCTCAAAGGTAAAAAATATATAAAAAACTTATAAATAGTACATTCATTAATAGTAGAGAGTAGAAGGAAACGCCTGTATAACATGCTAAAAGTGCGATAAACTCGATGAAAAAAGAAAAGAATAAAAAATAAAAGTATTATAACTCCGCGTCCAAAGATAAATATCCCTGCAAAATACTCCCAGCAGTAACTTTTTGTGAATTTTTTTTTTCAACCGTCATTTGATGAAAACAATCATCATCCAAATGAAACAATAAAACGCCGTGAGTTGGTTATGACAATAATCCGTGGTCGTGAACAAGACTCGAGCAGGTATGTATCCATCCGTATAGGATATCAGCTTCGAGCCTCAAGTAGTATCCAATGCGGTATTATTAAAACAAGTTTATAGAACGCCGGTTGTTGCCGTTTGAAAAGCAAACAGACTTGGGTATAAGGCCGATCAAAAGACAAAGACACTTTAGTGTCGTCCGAAGTTTCGAATCTTGTTGACGATTCTGTCGGCATTGGATGCGATCGATCGTGTAGAGTATGCACTGTGGTTCGAGCTCTCTGAGATTCTTCGGACCGATCCTTCGAGGCTGACTCTGTCTTCTTCGGCCTCGCTATCATGACCTTCCTCCTCGTGAGGGACAATGTTGCCAGCACCACCACGGCCTACAGTGTACATTGGGGCGATGGTGTCGCGTCTCAATTTGTCCCTTTGGAGTTCTTCGTCGAAGGAGAACATGGCGCGCTCCGAAGCTGTGTGAGCATTGCCGATACCTCCACGGCCACCGTAGAATGGACGAGATTGTGGCTTGACGTCGTGGGATTTGGTCTTTGGAGCAGCGAGCTCAGCAGCAGTGAGTCTGCGATAGTTGCCGGCGCCGCCAATGCCGGTGTGATAGTAGGCGGTGTGTGGAGCTGGTTCGTAGGTGGTGAAGCCCATTTTTATTGATATGGTTTATTTGTATGAAAAAGGTTATTGGTGAGGGGTAACGTATAAAGTAATTGGAGGTACTTGTCGATTGTCGAAATCAGACGGGAAGCTTGAAAGCTTTCGGTTAGATAAGAATTCTGTTGGAAAGATGCGCTTAAGCTTTGATGTCTCGCTTGATGCTGGTGATGATAAGGTAGAAAGATCATGGAATACACCCAGGAACCAGGCCCTTATATACCATTTTCTATTCTAATACAAATGGGGGGATGGATGGCGAGTTCAAAGGCTTTGCTATGACACACCACCTTCATCGAAATAGTTAGATCGTAAATAATAGTGGAATGCTTGCTCAGAGCCTGGTAGGAGGTGGAAAGGACCCCGGGAAGAAGCAAAGACAAGGCATGACCCTGCCCTAGCGCGCATTTCCCCAGATTTTCACAGCGGATGTGGCCCGAATGAACTGCTGGTGTGCAGCCTGGCCAACCAGAAGGCTGCAATCCTACCATGAGTCCAGCTTAAGTTTTTTTTTCCCCTTCGCGCTTTGTCCACTGGGTGCTTTTTGGTTGTCCAGCTTCGGCAAAAAGCAAAAAGGTAACCCAAACAGATACAAAAAATTTTCATGCAAAATTTTGAAGAGCGCACCAGGTGATCGATCCAAAGGTCCAGTTCGCACAGGTAGGGCTGGCTCGTGTCTTTGCTTTTGGGAAAAGCTAAAACGGAACAGCCGTGTGATGTCGTCTTCCTGCGCTCCAACCAACCTGTCATTTGTCGAGGAGAAAATTTTTCTGCGCCGGGGAGGCGTTCCTCTGGGTAATGGATCGAAAAGCTTGCTCGGGAGAATCCCAGCGGCCCGGAATGGAAGCAGCACTCGACAAGAGTCAGCACATTATGTAAATCTCTCTGCTAACCGACTGTGCCGGGAACGGCCTTCTCGTTTTTGACTGAATCTCTGGGCTCGAATTGCTTTGCCAATTAATTACTCAACCGCCGCGGTGTTTCTATATTTGTCCGGCGCTGGATTTAAATCGATTTTTGCGTGGTGTCGGTAGCTGACCGGCCGCGAGCCGGCGAACGCACGTGGAGAAGTTTCTTTCGAGGAGCGCACCGCGCTGAAACTCGAAAGGGAGACAGAAAGACATAACAGACAGACACACATTAAACACCGAAAGACACCACGAAACGCATATTTTCTGAGGCTGGCTCACCATCAGCTGGGTATACATAGGTCACGATCGTATAATTAACAAATAGATTAACCAGAGACATTCCGTGTGACAATGCGAATCAAACAAAGGATTCCCGAGGAGCCCGATCGAATATATATTACCATTTCAATTTGCATTTATTAAAATAATAAATTTATCAATTCGAACTCGAGTTATTGGAATGCGGTAGCACAAACATTCATGAATGTTCGATTTCTATATAAAAAGTTGCAAGGCAGAGATACAAAACGTAAGAATAATATCATCATTCCTTGATTCTGAGAAAGATGCAATACGAAGGTATTCTCTCACACCATGGAGACTTTAAATTGTGTTAGCCCAACGGCTCCCCGGGGAATATTACGTTATCCTTTTTGCTGGAATTTCGAATATTCTCTGCTCCCCGGCGGTGTCCGACAAGGCCGAGGGGTCTTACTTACTCAAGGAATGGAAGGGCTTCGAAAGTCTGAGTCAGGTGGTCTAGACGCTCTAACACTGAAAAATTGGCCTCTTATGTAAAAGTTGGCTAAAAACAACCTGATCGAGACGCCGATTCTTGGTTTAGCTCGTTCAAAACTTCCTGGGGAGACCCAGACGATTAGAGTGTCAAGCCCGCCTTTCTTCGCTAAACTTTGACCGGGGAGAGTGTGTCCTCCGCGGAATCCAGAACTGGGTTCCCATAGGCAAATTTTGCCAAATGGCGGCGAATGAGTGAGCTCGTCACCCAGAATGGACGGTTTGAGTATTTTTATTACCCCCATTTTATTCAATTGTAATTCACATAAGAACTCCAAATTGCTCCTTTTGACAAGTTTTCTGGCTTGGAAGCTTCCTCTCCTGCCGTCTCACTCTGTAAATTTTTTCGAAAAATCTGGGAAAAAAAGGATGACGAGGCAAATTTACCCTTTCCCTCACCCCCTCGAAACGCGGAAGCCAAATTGAATCATGTCATGATGGGGTAATCGTATCCAAAAACTACCGTATACCAAATACCGTGAACCGACCAACCAGCAGCAGACTTTCGAGGGGTTTTCAAGATGGCGGGATTTTATAGGTGGATTTCGACAACAGCAACAACACATCGTCCCCAATGAGCTCCGGTCAACCAGTCGGATGCAAGAACGTCGAGCGGCGTTTCATCAGGTACAACTTCGACTTCGACGTGGACGAACCGCATGGAGTTCGATAGACCACAACCTACTATCCGAAATTAATATGGCTCATCAGCATCACAAATGTCGTCTTCGATCCCACATTCCTGAGCTTCCAGACGCGAAGCTGAACTGCAGTACTGTTAGTTCCCCTGACCTAAGCTGGTGAATGTTTTACGAGACAATTAATCCCTGACCTTATGTTTCCACGTTACCCAAAAAAAAAAAGTACGTAGACATGACATTTTTGTTTTCCACCACCTGTTCCACAATCACGTCTAGCTATGTCCAAATCGGCGTATATCTCCGTTATGGATTCACATCACCTGGAGAATTCGATCCGGATCCATCACGAGTCTCACTTGTGAGAATTGAAACTAACCAAGAGTGTATTTTTTTTCGTGCACAATCGATTCGATTGCACTGAAATCCACGATTGTACAAACGGCTCAACAGAATGTTATTTTAGCTGTTGCTGGCGTTTGGGATCTTCGATGCATCTCATGTTCGAGCACCAGCTCCCCTTGCAACTCTAGCACTCCCTGCCATGGCATGCCAGTTAACCTGACAAGATCTACCAAGTGAAATACTCTATCCAAATGTTTCGTAATATAATATGCTGTTATAAGTTAATATGTTATACATACTCAAGTACTTCTCTGGCACAGTCAAATTCGCAACGCCTCATGAGCTCAGTTTGTTATACGAATCGACCAATTTATCCGTAATAAAATTTAATCACCGACCAGATCCCTGCTGAGTGATGCTCACGTATTTTTTTTTTTTTTTTTTTTTTTATCGGCCTGACCCCGCCTCGTTAGCCTCAAAAATCCGATACCGACGCGAGACAAAAACGAGTCAATGAAAAATTTTTAGCGTTAATTCCCCATAATATTTTCTTCTTTCTGCAAAGCGCATGCATGGCTTAGAATTTAGCGGGATACCGAGATCCATCCACCAGCATCGGATTTCCCTTTTTCCCTCCCTCTTTTTTTCCCCAGATTTCATTTCGCAGAAGAAGCTTAATTAATTTGCAAGGGGGAATCGGCAGTTTGCCCCCCCAATCACCGCAAGAAGACCCAAAATGTTGCGAAATGAAAAAAAGGGAGACCGAAACCAATCAAGAGTGGTCACCGGTTTTTCCGGTCCCCAAAAATTTATACACAGCGACCGAAGAGCTCCTGTATATTTTATATTTTTATTATTCCGCATGATTGTGTAATGCGACCTTAAGCGAGGAGACGTGTGAACGTGGAGTTATCAACAATTCTAATTTGACTATCCTTCTTCCTTGTGTCGACATAAAAAGACTTCTTGCCAGCGGTTTCTCCATGTATCGGATACCTTGCCCGCCGAGCCAATTGGCCAATTTAGAGGCAGCCCGATCCGCGTGTCAAGCTAGCAATTGATGCATGGATACCTCTCCTCCCGAGCAAACTTGTGGTGCATTAAATGCCTGCTGCAGGCCGTTGATGTGACAAAAACTCATCGGATTGCATGGACCCAGATGTTTTTCTTCCAAAGCTAGAGATCTTTTGGCTAGTCTAGAAAGAACGTGTCCAGACATATTTTTTGACTTCAGGCAAATGGGATGCGCGGTGTGAAAAAAAAACTACCCAACAATGCAACGACACCTCTTCATCTTCAGTTCTAGATATCTGCACATGATACGCATCAGATTCAACATTCCTGCACTGTGAAAAGAGGAGCGATTTAAGTGTTTTTTAAATTCTTATAACGTAACCTCAACATCAATCGAGTTCGGATCCGCCATCTTTCTTATTTTTGTATGTTCAGACAACAACTAAACCAAGCTACGGGGTTTCTCCAAATTTGGCAGCAGCTCTGGTGTTGCCAATATTCAACCACAGTAGCCTTGCAAGTTGACCGCTAGGCGTCCGAAGTTGATGGAAGGATTACACCTCTGTCGACCGTGGTAGCAGTTCTTCCCGGCCCTGGATATACCGCACTGGGCAACTAGGGTCGATGCCTAGAGGAGATGTACCGTTGTCCAGTATATGGATTGATTTCGAACCACAGCTTGAATTTAGCTTATAGGCTTAGCTTAGCCGGTGACAGAGTATTACGAAACTATAACCACATCTCCGCTCAAACTCATCACATTACGGGATTCCGGCTTATGTCCATCGGATATATTTGCTAATTCTCTCCTGAAGGGAACTTGCCCTTGCTTTGCATGGAACTTGGATATGTATTAATATTTGTGATTACGTCCTCATTTGCATAATTTGTATACATCATTGTTTCAATGGGATAAATCTTACTCGAGTATTTGTGGTTTCTAATTGAAGATCGATTCTGTTGAGAAAGGGTCGTGATCGCTAGTAGGATGCACGAGGGAAGACGTCGGAATTCTTAAGTTGATTATCGAGAAGATATATAGTAATCTTACGATGCTATATTCTGAGTGCCTTTTGCAGGCTTGCTTTGCAGGCCCCCGCTTTCTGCGTGTTCAGGACGGCATCTGGCCCGCGAGACAATATTCTGGGGTAATTGATCCATTTTCGTTAATATATACTTAAGTACTCATGTACATATATACCTCTCGGAATAAATTGATTTTCATGCATGGATTCATGAACGGGCGCCGCTGGTATCCGAGCCGCTGCTATGTATCAAACTAGGTCTCATCCTGGAGCCCTAGAACCGAAATTTTAAAGCAGATAGTTCGATCAAGCGTTTTTTCGATGATATAATCTTGGATATCGTAGCATGCTAGAATGCACTCAAATAAGCGGTGCGCAGCAGGCAACGACATTCCCAACCAACCCATCAATCAAAGCACGTCGGACCGAAAAGCCATTCTTACTTTAATCTGCATATAAAACCCCTCTGAGTTTCTGTGAATCGAAGAACTGTCATTTGTGAGCTTAAAAATGGTCACTCCTCTACCACAGATTGGGTTCTTCAAAGCCATACTTTTCCAGTCTTATTGCCAATCTCGAATATGATATATTACCTGAAACCAACGAACAAGAGACTTTTTGACGTACTCATCCTAGAGAGGAAACCGCTAACAATCCACGGAAACCTCACGTAACGATTATCAAATACGCGCTAGCCCCTGCCATCGGCTTCATACGCAGCCTCCATAGCTTAATCGGAAGAGCGCCAGACTTTTATGACGTTCTAGAAATCTGGAGGTCGCCAGTTCGAGCCTGGCTGGAGGCGGAAAAGATACTAAAGGATTCAACTTTGTTCCATGTCGGCATATATATGTCCAGGACAAGGATTGTGAAAAATTTTTACTTTT
The DNA here is from genome assembly GCA_012184315.1 of Arthrobotrys entomopaga. Classification (NCBI taxonomy): domain Eukaryota; kingdom Fungi; phylum Ascomycota; class Orbiliomycetes; order Orbiliales; family Orbiliaceae; genus Arthrobotrys; species Arthrobotrys entomopaga. The sequence continues at coordinate 223,133 of LDDX01000084.1, read as the reverse complement.
GGCAGGTACTTATACATGAGTCGTATTACATTTGTGTTGTTTTGTTGGAATTTAGTGGTCGAGGCCAAGGAAGACTAAGTAAGTATTTATTCTTCAAGTTAAATTTTTAGTTATTATACGTTAATTAAGTATAATATTCTAAAGGCCGAGGAAGACTAAGTATTTATTCTTCAAATTGATTAGACAAGCCTGAACTCAGCAATTTCGTTCCGATTCCTTGAGTATGTTCAAATCGAACGTGTGATGTATTGAAACACATCTGCCAAAAATGATTGCTAATATTATCGATATCGGCCTTAAAGGCATTGACGTTAAATTGACTCTTTAATATATTTATAATTTTCACGGGATGATTTAACTCTCAAGTCCCAGATAGTTAAATGTTCTCGGATACATCATGGGTCGACCAGAGTGCACAAGTCTTTCTTTATACCTGGTATTTTATACCTTTAACTAGGCTGACTTTGTACGAGTATTGAGTTACGAATCGCTTGGCAATCTCGTCACGTTCACTGCATATGCGCATTCGTGATTGCTTCGATTGATACTTTTTAGTCTGCTAGTTTCATGGTGCCACGTCAAATTTAAATAGACCGGGTTGCTTTTGAGGAATTTTATATGATACTTGAATTGTTTTGAAATTTTGATATTTAGAATCGGTGAACAAGATCTACCTAGATATCATCGTATACGCGTAGTCTAAGAAATATTCAATACTTTTCTAATTCTACTCGCTTCCAGTCTGACAATCGCATCATGAGGTTTATTTATATCTACCACCTGCGTATACTTAACGAGTTCAATCCCTCGTGCGGCCTCGCAAACTCCACAAGAGTTCACTCCAAATATATAAATTAGGGTAGAACACCTCCCAAGAACACGCAAAAGCTTTTTAAAAGTGTGTTGCGGTTTTTGAGCATCTGTTCCTAATTTAAGCCGGGTTTCTTATTTGAGGTGTACATAAAACTATCCTGGGTTATGTCAACCACAGATCATGGTAAATCAAACTAAAAATAATTACAAAGAAAGATGGCCATATGGCGTATAAGTAAATCATGGGGAATCCCCCAAATAAATAGATAAACAAACAAACAAATAAATACAAAAATGATTGAGAGAATCGTATAATTTCACCCGGTGGATCATTCATGAAGCGGCGTCATTTCCAAAACCAAGTACTACAAGTATTTCGTATATATGAACCTTATAAACTTATACCTATAGTTTTATCTTTTCTCTACCTTTACCGCTTATAAGCTTATAATTTTGCTAACAGCGAAAGCTGGTTTACGAGGTAAAAATTAGCAACTGCAATATAAAATCAGGACTTAGAATCGATGGTACTGCTATGTATCACAATGGACGACTATATATCGCGATGGAGGGACCGAGATTATATTCAGTTCGAGGCTTGATTCGTCTTCTCGTATCCTTGTTCCCGACTATTCACGTTCTTTCCACTCTTACGATCACAAAAGCCGATGTGGTTACTACGACGATATTCAAGACGATACCCAATACAAACACCGTTACATATTATTTGGATATTCAGGATCCTTTTAAAAGAATCCAGCTCCCGTTATGTAATCAAGTAGTATGGACAATGGCTTCCAACACCTCTACTTTCGCTAGCAGTACGGGGAGTTTAACTTCTGGCTCTAGTACATCTACTTCTGCTAAGACTACTAGGAGTTTACCATACAATACCTCAACTTCTCCTAGCAGTACACAAAATCCGCCCTCTCCGTCGGATTTATCTCAAGGTTTCGTTCTCGGTGGAACTGGTAGCTTCCAGGACCTTTATTTTGAAATAGATTCTACTACTGGAAAGCTGGTTCTCGGCAGCCTTGGAGACAAAAGTCTTGCGCCCCTCCGAGTGGATACTACGACGGGAAGGCTCGCGAATGCCGACGACCCTACTCAATTTGTCATATTAATATATGATCCTGATGTGCGGGAATTCGTCCCAGAGGAGACCGAGGCGGTATTGGAAGCTATTCGCACGTCCCAGTTTGGGACTATCCAAGAGATGACTTCCATGGATTTTTCGCGAGTATGGTATTGGAACTATACAATTGATGAGCCAATACTTTCCCACGGCGGCCAATCTTGGCGATTTGTTGTTCCTAACGTGTCTCCGTCTCAACTTCGGTTGCGAGATCTCATCAATCGTCGCTTTATGGCAGACACGGCTGGCGGAAAGGACGTTTACATGTTGCCGAAGAATGTCACTCTTCCAGGGAATAGCTCATTCCAAGAAGTCAGCGTTGTTGCTTATCCGACTTCAGCCTTTGATAGAAGCTTGTTCTCTATCCCCACAGTATCGAGCACGGCTCTGTCGACGTCCAGTACCAACTCCGGAGAAAGTGGAACGACAACTGTTTCTGCCTCTGTCACTAGCAAATCAAGTAGTACCTCTGGTAACACCAGCTCGAGTGAGAGTCAGTCTGCGAGCAATTCTTCCACGAGTAGTTCTAGTGTTAGCTCGACGACATCGGATGCATACGATGTGATTACGGAAAACGCCTTACAAGACTACTGTACCACTTTTCTCGGATACTTTAGTCCATCGACAGTGATATCTAGTACTGTATACACATCGACCTCCACAGCAATATCTACCAGCTCAACAACAACCACAAGCACAACAACCACAACATCAACGAGTACAACCTATTATACCACCACATATACACCGTCGACTCATCAGCACCGTAGGCAGTTCGAATACGACGGGTATATTTCCATCATACATGAGAGAGACCCTACTACTACTCCATCCCAGTTGGCAAATTATCCGTCCTCTATAATCGCATCGGGGTGTTCGAGAGCAATCGCATCACCAACGGACACCGTAACAAGCTACCACGTAACGTCTACGTTCTCGACTACCTCAACTACCTCCACGTTTACTTCCACATCCATAAGTGCATCTACCATCGTTCCAATTTCTTCAGCGATAAAAAATGTCTCCGGATACCAGGCTTACGCCATGTGGGATGCGATCGATACCGGTGATGAGGGCCCAACACAAGGGTATCACTATATCGGTTGGGAGTACCAGTACTATTCTGTGTCATCTGATGTTTACCAATTCAGGATGAACAATGGGGCCGACAGGGTATCTTACATGACTATCAACTATGATCCCAGTTCCGGATATTGGTACTATACCGCCTCGATCTCCGACAATACTTTCTACCTATGCAAGCAGACGATCCAGGAATCGATGTCGGATTACATGGTACTCTTGGTGTCGGATTTTTTGTTTCAAGGTGGTACCGTTGACTATGCTCTGCTGCTTTTTAAATATGCACCGGCGAATTATCAGGGGACTCTTGCTAATGGTGATTTTTATTCCGATCCTTTGCTTTTGCGGTTTTGTGATGATGTTGTTTATGTTTGGCCTAGTTCTCTTGATTCGACGTATAATACGGGGGATTGTAACAAGTTGGGATCGATTTGGTCGATTCGTGGGATAAATACGGATGGCAATCCGGCGTAGCTTGCAAAATATTGTGGCTCGTTCTATTCGATCGATCAGGTTTTTGGATTTTAGTGTTGTAGTTTATCGACCAGTGTGTTCTGTATTCATGTAGCCAGCTTTGGTTCTATTATCATTATTTTTGAATGAGATCTTTCAAACTTGGGAGGAGTCGCTCAAATAAGCTTCACATATCATCTTCAAACTTCAAGATTCGTTCGTACTGAACGGATTATGTTGATATAATGCAAATTAGTGCACATGGTAAGGGTGATATTTCACAAAAGCCTAGCTAGCTACGAATATACACAAAAAAAAAAAAAAAAGTCGTGCCCAGAATGAATTTAGAAAACTAACGACTTGAAAAGATTTCGGACCGGCACATCGCCTATTTATTACTCTCTCTCAAATTCACCTCGTTTGATATTCGACTTAACGTCTTCTAGCCTCAAGTTGACTCTTCAGGTACATTAGGCCTAATAACCACCCCAAAAATTCATGTTAGCAAACCGCCACAAACAGTGATCATTTATCCATCTTGAGAACGAAAAAAAGGAGAAAATTGTGAGGAAACGAGAGAGGGTGATCGTGTCGTACCGAGAATGGTCGCAACATACTTCAAAGCCACAGTCTTGGCGCTACCGCCACCGAGTGACAGGAACCATCCGAGCCAGCTGGTGCGTGCTTTGCCGTCACGTGTAAAGCTCGGTGATTTTTCGAGAAGCATGCGGTATTGCGAGAGCTTGGATGGAAGATAGGGTGGATATCGTGCCTATGTAAAGTAGTTTGAGGATTAATACAGCGTCGAAGAGTTGAAAGTTTTTCAAATTAGATGGTATCCTACCTCCAAAACCTTTTCAAACCAACCGCCTGCTTGTCTGCAAGTGGTTCGATGGTGAGAGAACTGGTTGAACCCAAATTTATCTATAAAAGGAAATTATTGTCAGTTTAGACTTATCAGCGTTTGGGAATTGATAATTTTTCTTGCCTCTATAGTTGCCCATGCCAGACTCGCCAACGCCGCCGAATGGTAGCTTATAAGATGCGGCGTGCCAAATACAGCTATCCATGATATTAGCTTGGTTTTACACTACTGTTCGATCCGTGAGATTGCAAACTCACTCGTTTACCGTGGCACCACCGGATCTAGTACGTTCCAAAACTAATCAAAGGTTAGCAAGGTCCTATTTTTGCCCATCTAAAATCCGAGACTTACTGTAGTCTGCTTCCTTTTTATTGTTCGTGAAAGGATATAATGCCAAAGGCGTATCGCTAACCCGGTTGATAAACTCAATACCTTCATCAAGATCATCGATGACCAGATATGGCAATAGAGGACCGAAAATCTCATCTCTCATCAATGAATCATTCTCGTCTTTAACCTTTACCAGCGTCAAGTCGATATATTTCTCCTTCAAATCTGAGTTACCACCGACTTTGATCTCACCGCTCGATTCGTCGAGCATCTTTTTGATTCTGTGGAAGTGACGTTCGTTGACGATGCGTGCAATATCAGGGGAAGATTGCATGCCCTGGGGATAGAACTTGCGCCAGTTGTCTGCTACGGCTGCGACAAATTCGTTCTCCTTGGAAGACGGGACGATGACATAATCTGGTGCGAGACAGACTTGGCCGCCGTTGAGTGCTTTACCCCAGCAGATACGACGGGCTGCAAGTTTGGCATCGGCGTTCTTGGTGATGATGCATGGATTCAAGCCACCTCTATTATTTGGTGGTATTAGCATGTTGTCTTCACAAAGATCTAAGGGTAAGGTCGGAGATTGATTATGCGTACAATTCCAAAATGGTTGGTGTAAGATTTTTAGCTGCCGCAGTCGCGATGATTCGGCCGACGGCACCGTTACCGGTATAGCAAATCTTGTCCCACTTTTGTTCCAGCAATTTTGTGGTTTCAGGGATGCCACCGTTGACGACAGCGAAAGCATTAGGATCAAGGCTTGTGGTGATAATGCTAGTGAGAACAGCTGCAGAGGCCGAAGAAATCTCGGATGGTTTCATAACAACAGCATTACCAGCAGCAATGGCGCCAATCATTGGTGCGAGCGTGAGCTGGAAGGGATAGTTGTAGGCTCTGTGTGTTTATTAGCAAAATTTCTTTCTACATTATTTATCATTTTCGGATAGAAAGAATAATGTACCCAATAATCAAAACGACACCGAGAGGTTCCTTTCTGATAACTGGCGAGGATGCGATGCCTAACAGATCAACCTCCAATTTTTCTTCCTTCACCCATTTGTCGATATCGGCCAAGGCATCGATAATGGCGTTTTTCAGCCAAATTCCATCGCTCTGCAGGGACTCATGTTCGGATTTCCTCAAATCTTGGGCTAGAGCGGCTACGATATCTTTCTCATGGTCGTGAACCCCCCACCAGAGCTTTCGGAGTTGTTGTTTACGCCACTCTACGGGGTATGTGGTGTGCGAACGGAACGTAGTGCGCAACCTGGATACGATGGCTGGGATTTCGGCGACGAGAGTGTCGGCTGGTGGTGAGATTGTTTTCGACATGGCAAAGCAAAATGATAGTAATCGGTGGTTCAAATTTACCTGGTGCTACGCAACTCCGAGTCTTTCGATGTGCGAGGTCGACTCTTCCAGACGGAGGAGTTGGTTGCAGATAGAGTTTTGATCTGGAGCGCGGAGAAGAACGAAGAACGAACCCTGGCTTTATCAGTTGTTATTAAAATACTTTAATTATTATTATTATCAGACACCGGCAATCAGCATGTCGCACGGGTAATTAATAACTGTCACTCGGCTGCCCGCAGTAAGTATAGCCAGCGATAAATCTTTTCGATAGGATTGGAGGGAGCTACTCGTTTCAACCGAGGTTCATCTCGCGGACTGTGGAGAACCTGCGACCTTCCCAGATAGACTTGTGCTACCGACGCCTGGTCTAACAGGGAAGCTATGCCTAGGCTCCGGATTGAGAGCAGTTCAATTGCAAGATTCGAGATGGGCTGATATAATAACCCGCCCCCCCTTTTCTGTCCGCCGGAGATGGTTCATTTGTTCTCCGAAGAACAGCCAAAAAGGCGGGGGGTTTATATCAGCGACGGATTACCAATTGGCAGATAACTGGAATATTGTCTCCACGTTTTTGATGCCAGCCGGTTAGCTAGCTTTCGTATCACATGCATCGATCCACTTCATGCACCCCGAATATTTAAACCAAGTAAATTTGTTCCCAGTCGGCTTCCCGTCTTAGCGAAACCAACGGACAAGGGCGGCCGCCGCTTTGGAAATGTTGGTTCGCCTGTACGTTTTCCTTCGTATCGCCAAGCCGCAATGAACCGAGAAAATACGAACTAAACGGAAAAAATTTGCTTCGTTGACGCAGCGCGATGGGGTAGTCGTCATTCGTCGCGTGATTGGGCTTGATTACAAGTTGACAGACTATGAGATCTCGCCACTCTACAGACGGCGAACTAACCCAGGGCTTGATACGCCGTCTTAATGATGTATTTACAAAGCTGAAGATCTCAATCTCGTCGTGTACCTTACAGCTAGCACCTGGTCATAATGATGAGCTCATAACATATCATGATATCATCACCCTCCTTCATCCCATCCTTCTCTTCGCCAACGCTAGATCTACAACCCTCTTCCCCGCCCCGGTATCGCTCCCCCAATCGAACCCTTCTAGAAACTCCTCCAATGCTGCTTCGTAGCCCAGATTTAGCATCTCTTCGTCAATCTTCACGTTCGCTTTCACCAGAGCCCGGATCACGCATCCAATCCTTGCGATCTCTGCCCGGGTCTCCGGGGATATCTCCTCGTTCACATTCGAATATATCGCCTCCGATGCTTCCTCCTCCAGACGCGTGATAGATACACTCTTGCTCTCAACGCCACCCTCGGTTAACGGCGTTGTGTGCTTTGCAATATAGATGTAGCCGTTGACACCAAGGTAAATGTCGACTTCACCGCCACCGTTCGATGTATTCATCGTTAAAACATGGCTCTTCATCCGACGTACCATCCCAGCATCGATAGTCATGAAAAACCCGTTCCGTAGCTTTCCGTACTTCAAACTTCTCGTGTGTAAACTCGCCTGGCCGTCGCTATTCAGCGTCTGCACCTCTGCAACCAACAAATCGCCCTCTGAGAAGAATGTACGAATTTGTAGTTCGTCCGTCGATGTACGCTTGCGTAAAATACCACCCGGTAGATTTATAGATGAGAGTAGAAGAGCGGCAGAGTGCGGCGCCGCAATATCTACCCGCCATCGTTTCGTCTGAACTTCAAGAATCCGACCGACAACTAGATCGCCTATTTCTGGTACGTATCGAAACCGTAACGCGCGTATCGAGAGGAGTTTGTTTGTTTTCGATATCGTGCCGGCGAGTGATGATACTATGCATTGGGGTTCGCCATCTGCTGTCGGTGATGATAGGTATGTTCCGTGACCGCTAGACTTGTACAATCAGCATACGAGTCATCGGATGGCATATTCGCGATGAATTGAGTACGTACCGCATCCATTGAGGGTCATCGGTGACGACTTCGCCGGGGGTCACGATACCAGCTGCGGCTTGTCCTCCTTGTTTGCGTTTCGATAAAGCATCACCATCCATTGCCGTGTCGCCATCATTATCGAAATCTAGTCGGACTCCTCCTTCCTCTTCTTCAACTTGAAATATTTCTTCTTCTCCTTCTTCTTCGGCGCCTATAAATGGTGCTGGTGCTATTATCTGTATCGGCATGGTGGGGGTGATGTCTTCTTCAAGTTATGTTGACGCAGCTAAAATTCTGCGGCTCTTCTGGTCTCGCTGTAAGGCTCTTCTGTGTTTGGTCTCCAAAGTTTTCGTGCAACATAGTAAACAACACACCAGCTTAGTCTCGCTAACCCACCCGGCAACGACGCCAGCTACCTCTAGTTTGGTCTCGTAACCAGACCCTATCTACTAAGTAGTTTAGTTACAAGGCTGTATGGGAAACAATACGCGCTCGAGCCTACGATCTATTATATATGGCGTGTGCAAAGGTGCAAAGGCGTTATAACTCTCTCTATTTCTCAGCTTCATTCTATCTTATAACCCACCCTGCGTTATAATTCCCTCGTATACGTATCGATACGTATCCCACGCCCGGATATCCAATGGAAGCATGCAGACCAGTCTCGCCACCGATACGTGTCCGCAGGCGTGCTGTCTACGAGCGCGAGCTGGCAGGAAAACATGAAAAAACTGAGGTAATATGCAGACCGTGGCCGCGCGGGGTCAATACTACTATATTATATATCCAGAGCGACCAAATTAACCCCGCAATTGTGTAAAACCGGACGTACTTTCTTTCTGTAATCAATTGAATTGAGCCGGAATATTTCAAAGCTGCCAATCTTCAAAGTTCTAGCAATTGGAATAAAATATATCGATTTGGTATACCGAAAGGGTTGAAGTATTAAATTCAAGATGTCTCAATTAACGCAATTGCAGCCTCCCAAAATTGCAATTCCCACCCAACTGGTACTAAAATCAACACCTCTTCCAACCTCACTCCCCTCGCAAGACCTCCGCGTTACAAAACCAGAAGACGACTCAAAATGCTGGCTGGAAGCGAAAACTAGATTCAAAACCAGAATACGCAAATCAAAAAACCCGCCCAGTCAGGAGAATATCAACGATTTTCTCAAAAATAATGTCACAATCTCCAAGGCGATTTTGGAGTGTGAGAAACTCAAAGCCAAAGCTGACGCCCGCTACGATGGGCCGTTGGGAAAGCTTTTGGGGATTCTTAGTACCGTGAAGGATATGGGTGATGCGGTCTTGACCTGTGCTCCTGAATCTGTTAGTATCGCTTGGGGGATTATTAGTATGCTTATCGCTGTGAGTAACATCATTCATCGTATCGGACTTCGAGCATTCCTTTGTGAACTTACATGTTATCTTTTGCAGACTGGTGTCAATGATATGGAAAATTGCGGACAAATCTCAGAAGCCTCAACGAATATCGTAACGATAATTCTGAACTGCAGATTGTATGAGAATCGGCATGATGGTCATTTGATAGCAGAGGTGGAAACAAACGAACTCGCCGGGAGGGTCATGGAAGCTATAAGGGAGCTCATCACCGGTGTATTGGAATTCTTTTGGCACGCGAGTCGGAAATTCCGTGAGGACAATAAATTGAGTAAGGGAAAGAGCTCCCCTAATGATATCATAATGCAAATGGTTAATGTTGGATCGCACCTGCAGAAAAGTTCTGCGATATATTCAATCTCAAGTCCGCCGCCAACGAGAAGTACCAGGCTCTCATTGTCCAGTATAAGAACCTTAGAAGTATGGCACAAATCGAATTTGAAGATAATGTGATAGGGTGTCTGAACAGTAAGTTTCTTTCTTTAGGGATACAACCTCAAGATATATTCTGGTAACGAAATAACTATGCGAATATAGGTATCCGAGCTAGTAATGCCAAACTGGCTGCAAGGTTGAAAGAGGATACCGCAGAGACTCTCAAGGCTCTCCTACTCCCTGGATTACATGGTAATCAGACATCCTTTTTGCTATCAGCTCCTTATTTGTAGAATATACCAAACACGTGAGATGTACTGGCTAACACGTTTTTATTTTGGTATTAAAGAAATTCAGGATCAGCTCGAAGGCCTTCAGGCTGATATGTCTGAAGCCAAAGTCGAAATAAAAGCCGCCCGGGCTGACATCCAAAAAGGGGTTACCGACATTAAGAGCATGCATGAGGAACAAAGACTCGAGAAACAAATCGAGGAAGAGTTCCTTAGAATTTATAAAGAACTTAGGCCATCGGATACACACTATAACATTCTGCGGGACACGTTAGAGCCGTTGAAAGGCAGGTCGGAGCCTTCAAGCCACGTATCGAAATGGCTCTTCACTCACAAGCACTATCTCGCATGGAGAAATGGATCTCAGTCCCTATTTTACCTCAAGGGGCAAGCAGGGTTCGGCAAGTCAACCACAATGGCGGTTGCAATATCCAGACTACTGAAAGATACAGAGTACTCGACTGAACGACTACTCTCTCCAACTTTTTATCGAAGGTCTTATAGAGATCGCATGGCTGAAGTCGAGATAGAACCCAATACATCTATTAAAGGGTGTCCCGTCTTGTACTGGTTCTTCAAAAGGGGCGATAGCAATACAGAACTCACACGAAGCGCGTTCTCTAGTCTGGTCGCTCAAATATCCGAACCGGTGCACCCAAGATCATCCGAGGAACGGACAAAAATTATAGAAGTGTTAACTTCGACTTCAAAAGAAGCTGATGCCCCAGGTGACGAGGGCATTGTTCTTGCTAGCACAGAAACTGGAGCAGCAGATGTTGAAGATTGCCGCAACCGCAATGGTCTTCTGAATCTCAGTGGAGGTGACAGGCGGCCAGTAATTGACGAAGACGTACTTAGGCTCGAATCACTTGGGGAAGCTTTAGGAAGGACAGTTTATATCGTCATAGACGGCGTTGACGAATGCACAGATTACCAGACGGCTGATCTTATGGCAAAGCTCATCAGTCTTGGAAGATCTAAAAGGGCTACTTTCAAGATTATGATATCTAGTAGAGAGGATCTAGACTTGGAGAGGCACTTTGCTCAGGATCAGGAGAGTATGGGGATATTCACGGCCCCAACTAAAGTTGAAGCGCCCAGCGCTGGCACAGTCGCAAATTCAAGCGATAGCACTAAACTTGCAGGTTTAGACTCGGATATGGACAGCTTGCATTGTATTAGCCACGAAGATACAACGATTATGACAGTGACTAAATCCACAAACGGAGCGGATATGAAAGCATATCTAGAAGATTCTCTCACCGAGCTGCTAAATCCCGCTGCGGCATATATGAAACAACTAACCGGGGATCGGTACTCTGCACGAAAAAAGAACATTAGCCCAAAACAAGTCCAAGAAATTCAGAGAATGGCAAGCATGATCCAGAAGAGGGCAGCGGGGATGTTCACATATTGTGCCATGGCGATCGCAGGTCTTAACCAACCATCTCCCTTGTCGATTGCGCAACGGGTCGGACGACTCCCGGTCCATATGGATAGTCTATACACGAGACACCTCGACTCACTAACATCAGCGCAAAGAAAGTTGGTGATGCTAGCCTTGGAAATGGTCATGTATACAGAAGATCTCAACACTTTGGAAGTCATTGAGCTATTCAAAGGAGAATATATCGACTCACAAGATACCGAAGAGAACACCATATCTGACAACGCAGATGAAGAGGAGCCGGATCACGAAGAAAACGTCTCCGGCCTCGGGAACTTTAAAACTGACCGAGAGTTTGTACTTGGTCTTGAACGCCTGATTGAGAACGAGGCGCAGAAGCCAGATATAATATACACGATACACCACCTTGAAACTGCAGGTCGACAATTTTTCAAATTTGCCAAGGGAAGAATTGATGTTGTTCACAAGTCAGTCCGAGATTGGATCGAGCAAGAAATCAAGAAAACAGCGGAACAACAAACCAGACAAGTGGCTATAACTGATATTTTCCAGCGAGACACTTCTGGTGAAATCAAGATAGTTTTACCTAGTAAGGCATAAACCTGTCGCTGATCGAATTACAGAAAGTTCACTCACACGAAGAATTAAATTGCAGAATCATTTGTTGAAAATGTTTCAACCAGGACGGGCTTCAGGAGCAAAGAGGATTTTCACCTGGATATGTTGATTTACACACGTAAGTTCTAAAATACTATTTTGTAAAAATAAACGCTACCTTGCTCCTAAAAGATTAACAGCGATCATGAGAATAATAGTTGAAGTTATCACGAACCAAAGGTTTATGGACAAATATATGCCAATATCGATGTACAAAGTTATATCAAAACATTGGCGCAAGGCCAAGGAACATGGCGAAAACTCCTTAAAATCTTCATCAACAATCGAAAACTCGGACTCGAACGGCCGAGATCAGGACACCAATTCAAAAGAAATCCAACAACCTGATTCTAAGAAAGGCTCAGAGTCTACGGATTCTAGTATCGCCGATGATGCAGAGTGGGGAATCGACGACGAGAAGACAAAAAATTGGCAACGATGCAAGAGAGGTGAAATATATGACTGGAGCAACCATCTCTCTTGTGTTAACAAATTGTGGCCCCGAGAGAAGAGAAAAGGGAAAAAATGGGACAAGCTAAGAATCCTCATTCAGAAGTTTTGCCGACCAGAGATTTGTAGACGGTGGGCGAGCCATGTGTATCTGCATTCACCTAGGTACCGTGTCCTCTGGCCAAAGCTCGAAAGCCTATCATACCCGGGGTTGATCGCCGCCAACTTTGTGGAGGCCGAATTATTGCTGGAAATCCTGCTTGACGATAAGAACCTAGCATACGATTTCCGGGCTGAAGCAAATGCATGCCAAAAGAGTATTCTTCACGGTGTTGCGACTCTTTACTGGCCGCATATCGTAACACGTCTCATTAGCGAGAATACAGTGGATATGAATGGCACCAACATGTTTGGGGAAACACCATTTTGGAAGTGTGTTTCCATACTATACAATGAAAAGGACACTGCAAAAGGACTACAATTGGTTCAATCACTGAAAGCCTTGTTGAAATCAAGCCCAAAATTGGATCTAACGACGGCCATTCACACCCGGATGGGACCGGTGCCAGGTTTTACTCATCTTGTTCGAGCCAGAGACCTAGAGCTATTGGAACTGGTGATCAAGAATCAGGGTTCCAACCCCGTATTAGACATTCCGTGTCCAAGGGGGAAAACGGCGTTGCATTACATGTGGGCAAGCAGAGCAGGTGATAGCCCTTCCGAGAAGCGGATAGACGTTGAGTTGGCAAAGCGACTCCTAGAAGCAGGATGTGATGTTAACTATCAAACTGTATCCAGCGAGGGTCCGCTCGTTTATGCTGTTATGTCTCTGAATAGAGAGGGGATGGAGCTTTTACTAAGAAATGGGGCACAAGTCGACGATGATGACTCTAATGGAAACACGGCATTATTATGGTTAGTGTTTTCGACGCAGAGAGCCTTTATAAAGCCTGCGACTGGAGAGCCGATAAACCTAACCTCCCATCAACTGGACGACGAAATAATAGCTATCATTCATATACTCAAGGAAGCAGGAGCAAATCTCAACATTCGAAACAAGTCTGGCAAAACGGCGCTTCATATTGCGTTGCGCAGATCGCGCTGGAGAATTGCCAGTGTTCTAGTGGAACTCCATGCTTCTGAGCAGCCGGATAATCACTCCTATTTATTACAAAAGGATGTAAATGAGAACACTTTATTGCATCAGACCCTTGAATATCTTCAACGTGGTGGCTATATTCAAGATCGTGGCGAAGGGCTTTTTGAGTTTGTATTATCCTGTCTTAATGCTGATGAACTCCTTCCGTTCTTGGAAGAATTGGGTTGGGATGGAATCAAAGCAATAAATATGGCAACGATAAACAACAATATCAAAGTTGTGGAGATATTGATTCGATACTACTACAAAGCCCAAAGAGATGCGGCCTTTGTCTACTTTCAGACGATGTACCTCGGTGTTCTTGAGCACATCAAGCTGCGGGAAGAGTTCTTCACTAACCTGAAGGAAACTGATACAGAGCTCTTCAATTTGCTGAGCTTTCTCGACTTGCGAAGATATCTATTTAACGGCGAGAGTTTGGAAGTATTGTCTCAACTTGCTGCCGTAGGTGTGGATCCCTTACAACTGGATGACGCAAAATGGGATGCTTTCGACTGGGCATATAGTTGCGATACCCGGGAAAAACTAGCCGAAGCCTTTCCAGAGCACTCAAAAGAGGTCGACTACGATGCGCGAAGGCAAACCTGGGCACAAAGGTTCCCACAAATCGTTGGTTGGGATGTTGGTACATTTACATCAGATAAATCTATCAACCTAACTGAAGATAAATCGTTCACAGCTCTCCGATTCGAGGAGGCACTCAATGGTGATAAGCTCCCAGTCCCATCTCATCCGTACCAAAAGTTCATTTAGGAACTAATGCATTGCATGAGGGCAATATTATCTAGAATCCCACCAACTTCGGAGAGTTGGCGTATGCACTGAGTATCCCATTCCTCCTTACCAGGAATTTTTCTATTATGAAATTACTATCCTCGACCTGAAGAACAACGAAGAGTGGGTCCTTCTCTAATCAGAGATCTGAGCAGCATTAAAAGTGGGACTATACGCTCTAACATGAAATCTGATTTGATTAGCACATGTCATGATTGTGTAGGAATCGGTCTTGTCTCAGACGGCATGGACCTCCGACTTATGCCAGGCTGGGATTTGAACGGCAGAGAGAGTTATGGGTACCATGGTGATGATGGTTTTTTCTACGGGAAATCGAGAGAGCATCCAATGCAAATCGAGAAAGGACCTGATCATTCCTTATTTGGGGTTGGTGATACGGTTGGCTGCGCATACGATCAAGTCCAACATGAAGTGTTTTGGACATTCAACGGGAGGCGGATTAAAGGCGGGTACAAGAATGTACGATCGAGATTATACCCGTTCGTGGGAGGAGGGTGTGAGTTCAGTATCAGGACGAACTTTGGAGCGGATCCGAATATTCCTTTTAAGTGGAAAGGTGAGGAAGCCGAGGATACTAATGAAGAAGCCAGGGATACTGATAGGGAAACTGAGAATACTGGTATTTCTGCCGTGGAGGGTGAAATATCTGACAACAAAGCGTGAAATGATATCCGGCATGAACGACGTGCTAGTTGTTTTAAATTGGGTGAATATTGAGCATATTACGAGTTAAATCTATCTATATATATTCTGTTAAAGATCTTGAAGTCTCTAGATTTGATTGCATTGCATAGATTGTGATTGAAAGTGAATCGTACATTGCTGTTCATTCTTCGAGCTTCCTTCGTCCATGCATGCGCCTCAAGCTCGTAACGTTACTCTGGTAGAAGTGCTAGTCTCGAGGAACCCTGGTCGTGTGTTGCGCGCAGGAGCCTGGTGTCCGCCGCACAGAATGCGCCACCGCATTGCAACACTGCGGCAAGTTTGGCGGGGTTGAAAATTACAGTTGATTAACTTCCCTAGCCTGCAGCACACCTGCACAATATAATACTAATACTAGTCTAATTCAAATATTAGATTGCCAACACTAATAATCCCCGTCGCCCGCCATGACACTGAAAGACCATCTACCTCACGTCCATCTCCACGGATCGGACCATGAATCTGACAAAGCTACGACGGAATCGGCCGAGTCTTCCAAGGGTACCAAGAAAAGCTTTCTCCGGCGTATCGTATCTGGAGGATCGAAATCAGAGTCTGAAAATGAAGAATCAAGCTCTACTGAAAAGCAAAGGTCGGATATTGAGCCGGAAATCGTTATCGAATTACCCCCGGCAGCCGATTTTCACGTCCATTTACGAGATGGACCTATGATGGAGACTGTGACACCAACAATTGAGGACGGTGGTGTCAATCTTGTATACGTTATGGTGAGGAAGAGCTATAATTTGATTATATATGTCACATCTTGGTATCATGAACTGCTATTAAGACCGTTATACATAGCCAAATCTAGTACCTCCGGTCACAGATCCCGAAACAGCTATTGCATATATGGCAAAACTACAAGCTCTATCCCCAAGAACTACCTTTCTTCCTACGCTATATCTCCACCCATCGATTACTCCAGAAACTATCGCACAAGCCGCCAAACTCGGAATTGTTGGTGTAAAGTCTTACCCTCGGGGTCTGACTACCAACTCTGACTCCGGGGTTCTCTCATATGAACAATTCTATCCAGTCTTCCAAGCCATGTCCGACCACGACATCGTTTTAAATATTCACGGAGAATGCCCTTCAACTCCAGCCGAAGATGTCGCAGGAATCGAAGACCAAGATATCACGATACTCAACGCCGAAGCCAAGTTTTTGCCAACATTACTCTCGATTCATGAGCGGTTTCCTAAGCTGAGGATTGTTCTAGAACATTGTACGACCGCAGCGGCCGTGGAAGCCGTACGAGCCTGTGGACCGACGGTTGCGGGAACAATCACAGCGCACCATCTCTTCCTCACAATTGATAACTGGGCTGATGATCCGTTCTGCTTTTGCAAGCCTGTTGCAAAGTTACCGGCGGATAGGGCGTCACTACTCGCCGCTGCTTCTAGCGGGGATCCAAAGTTCTTCCTAGGGACCGATTCCGCACCTCATCCGAAATTTGCAAAGCAGGGTCGGTCTGGGAATAACAAGACCGTAGCGGGTGTTTTCACGCAGCCTTATGCTGTGCAATTGGTTGCAGAGGCCTTTGATAAGGTAGGCATGGCGGATCAGGAGACTTTGGAGAGGTTTTGTTGTAAATTTGGAAGAGACTTCTACAAAGTCAAGGAGAAGGGGCTTGAAGTTGAAGGGAGGGATACAAGGCGGATCATACTCATGAAAGGTATGGGGGAGAAGGTTGTGAAGGAGATTGGAAGCGGAGATTCGGCAGTTGTGCCGTTTAGAGCTGGGGAAGATACTTGGACCTTGAAATGGAAAGAATAGAATTTAAAATGGGCATGGGTTTAGTATTACGACTGGGATTTTTTGCGGGCATAGGTTTCAAAGCTCGGTATTCTTTATCTGATAATCATGTATTCTGTAATAAGGCCACGTTCTGTGATATATCGATATTCGCTAAGCGGTAGAGGATCGGGGTAATATATTAATTTGGGAGGCAAATTAAAGGTCTATCTCATTATAATTATCGTGCTGATCGATGAGGGAGTATTATGACTCGACATTTACATGTCCATATAAATATCGTCTTCGGCTAGGTCATTTTATAAAATTATCTAGTCTCGAAGCCAGAAAATTATCCAAAAACAGCAGCGTCATATGATCATAATTCAATTCGCCTTTTGGTCAATTCGATTCGTTATATGGTGTTGAGGTAGACGCTTACCAAGCCACATTCCTGCTAGAACATTCGTGTGGCTAGTGCGCTAAGCAAAAAAATTTCCAAGCAGACAACAACAAAGCTCTTATCTGCTCCACAAGACTGACTCAACCGCACTTTTTCAAAGAAATCCCACCTCCTCATAAATCCACCCCGACGTCCTTCCATCCAACCTTCAAGACCCACCTACCATCGCCAACGTAGCAGCTCACACTCAATTGCAGCTATCAACTATCAAGATCGAACGGTTAAGAATAATCTAACAACAGCGTTCAAGCTAACAGTACCAAGATGTCGGACGAGGAGGTATTTACGCTCTCTCTCCATCTGCTATCGTTGCTTCTTTCCCGCATTGAAAGCTCTCCCAAGCATCTTTTGCCACATATTTTGGATGGACTACTGACATGTACTGTTTCTTCACCGCTTTCGAATAGCAGAAGAAGTCGGTCGCCTTTGGTGAGACGACAAATATAGAGAACGGAGAGAAGGTTGATGTTGTAGACGGCAACTCTGCTGAACAGCATACAGTCACCGGTACGTACAAACTCCATACATACCCTCGACTATCCTATTCCGGAGAGGAATACGCTCTTCGAAATCTCAACTCGAAATACCTGCCGATATTGATGCTAAATGATATCACGGGAGATACAGAGAACGGTGATGCCGCCCCTGCTACATTCGACCCCAGTGCCATGAAGAAAAAGAAGAAGCCAAAGAAGGAGAAGGAAGCTACGATGGAAAACGGAGAGGAACCCAAGGAAAACGGAGAAGTTGAAGCATTTGACCCAAGCGCTATGAAAAAGAAGAAGCCCAAGAAAAAGGCGGAGGCCGAAGGCGATGCTGATGCGAACGGTGCGACATTCGATCCGGAAAAGATGAAAAAAAGTTCCAAAAAGAAGACAAAGAAGACAGAAGGTGGCGGCGATGATGATTTCCAAAGGCGTCTCGAAGAGCTAGGGCTTGAGGATAAGAAGGAGGAAGCAGCTCCGCAAACCCAGGAGGAGATCGAAGCCGAGCTCCAACAAGGTACCGGAATCTGGGCTCAAGATAACACTATCGCGTTCAAGTACAGCCAGCTTTTGAAGCGATTTTACATCAACCTGTACGAAGACCACCCAGAGCTGTCCGGTGACGGTCGTCTCAAGAACTACAAGATTCCACCACCTCAAGTCGTCCGAGAAGGCAACAAGAAGTCGATTTTCGTCAATCTACCCGAAATTGCTCGCAAGATGAAGAGAAATCCAGATCACGTTATTCAGTTCATCTTTGCCGAATTGGGTACCAATGGTTCCGTCGATGGTTCCGGTAGATTGGTTATCAAGGGTCGTTTCCAGCAGAAACAGTTGGAGAGCGTCTTGAGACGATATATTGTCGAATACTTGACTTGCGTTACCTGCAAGTCTCCAAATACTACTTTGAACAAGGAGAACAGATTGTTTTTCGTCAGTTGCAATATTTGCGGATCGAGGAAATCGGTTTCGTATGTCTTACCCTCCATCTTTTCTTTCACGAGAGCTATACTAACAAATCTGTTTAACAGTGCTATCAAGACTGGTTTCCAAGCCGCCCTTGGCAAGAGAAAGAAGCAACAGGCTTAAGCGCAATCTCACTATCATTTTTACTGGTGATGTTCTACCCACGTCACTATATAACACCCGGTGTCACCTTATTCGGCTTTACCTCTCGACTAATTTCCTGTACAATTCCATCTTGTGACCGACTACCTTTTTCCCCTTGATGATATTCCATGTATTCACGATCGCCCTAGGGCATAGTTGTATGGCTATTCGCTACTCTCTACGCTTTATGATGCCGAAATCTGAGACGAAACCTTTCTCCTTGAATCATTCTATCGGGAGTTCCTTTTTCTTTCCCTCTTTCGTTCTCCCGCCTTCCTTCTTCCATCTAGGGTTCTCTTAATGAGCATTTGATGGGTTTTAATTTGTGCTATCCTTTTTGTCGTTTTACAACTTGCTGGCAACATTGTTATTTCGCTTTGACTTTTTTTTTGTTCTTCTTAAATTTGTTTCGTGGTATGTACCTTGAGGCATGGTTTTTTTGTATGGGCTTTATATTTTTTTCAACGTAAAGCTTAAAAGTCACTCTACTGTTTGTGGAATTGCTTCGTTTTTCTTTATATGTATCGCATATATAGGTTATGATTATACATGCACACCTTTATTCACGAATGTTATTACTTTTCTCTATACATACTTTAGTAGTTAGATTCGTAGATACCCCGGTGACTCTATTGTAGAAATAGGATACAACAATAAGATACAACATTAAATGAATGAATATACGATCAGCTAGCTAAGTAAGTTTCTTACGAATAAAATTATCATATATTTTCTAAATCCTCCGACGTATGCACCGCCGTACTTCGGGAGATAATGAAACTATCTGGGACGAGCTTAGTGATTTGTCACCAGAACCCTGCTCGAAGCTCAAGGGTGAGCTTTGGGAGTCTGGCCTCGTATGCCAAGCGAGCGGCTGAATATACCTTTACCTACATCCAGACATGATACCTAAGTACTTAAGTACTTAAGTAACTATCCCCTGTTGGAAGTCAGTTCCGCCTCTAAAAATTTGTCTCTGGTCACCCTACCACGACGCTTCTCGCTCATGCAGGTTTTTTTTTTTTTTCGAATTGGAAAGCTTCGAAAGACGTCAAGAGTTGAGATGAGCACATGCTGTCCCGCCCATGCATGCCATGTATTGCAGTGAGATTGGGAGACTTTACTTTATCCATGCAGAAAACCCCGCCCCGCTTCGTGAAACCATATTAGAGCTACGGAGTACATACATCAAAAATTTCGAAGGATTTTTTTTTCAATGTTGGGAGCTGCAAGGCGCTAGACATGGGCTCTCCAATGGGTAAAATATGCCCCCTAATTAAGCTTCACAGCCTCCAAGAGGTCATTGACTTGATCCAACGGTTTCAAAAAATAGAATAAAATATAGAAATGGAGTACAAAACTGCTCGTGCCCGGCCATGGCAGCTGAGAGCTCAAGGCTTGTTTCTGCCACTTTGGACAAAATCTGCGATCTGTATATAAATTGTACGACTTGCGCTCCTTCTTCTTCTTCTCCTTTTGTTTTACTCGCCGTTCGTTTTCTGGTTCAGCAAGTAGTGTATTCTGTAGACACTTTGAAGGTCGAGCTTTTATTATTGTTATTATTGCCAGCTGCAGTATCCGATCTTTGGTGTCTCATAATTCAGACAAGGTTCGTATGCTCGAGTCCCGTTCATTGGTGGAAAGCCCAGTTGAAAATAAGCGCTGTGATTTGACCTGCGAAGAGTTCAAGCTGCCCTCCCCGCCGCCGCCGGATGCTCCGTCGCTGCTAGCTTGATTAATATTACCATACCATTCGTAGAACTCGTATTGAAACTTCGTTGAAAATAACTGTCGCTTTCTTATTCTTTATTCTCCGGAATTGATTCCAACTTCTTCTTCTTCTTCTTCCCCTGGTTTTCTTTCTTTTTCCGTGTTTCCGTTCCCCTTTTCAAGCTCCATTCGCAAGTATAACGTGATAGTTCATGTTCTCGCCCCCCTCTCCCCTCATTTCCAACCCCATCGCGTCGCAAACTGCTCCCTTTGCGTCGCTGTTCAGCTCCAGCTCGACTTGAGGTTTCCTTTTTTTTGCTTGCTTCAAAAATTGATCATTACCGTCCAGTTAAGCCTTTTCAGCCTCGCGAGCCGTTTGATCTTGCTAACCAAGGGGACGTCCTTTTCTTGATTCAGGCACGGGTTCCCGCAATCGTCCGTTCGTTCATTGAAAGTTAGCAGCTAGTCCTCGCCGGCGCAAGCGACAAAAGGCAAAGATGTCCGGTTTCCAAGGCTCTCCTCCACCAGCACCTCAGGGTGGTTACTATCCTCGTAAGAGTTTTCCCCCCTCCGTCGTCGTCGGCTATATTTTCCTCTGTTCTCCTCATCAAGCTCGTCGGATCGCGCTCGCCGAGGGGAGGCGAGATGGGCAGATACGAAACGGGTGTTGGTGGGATCCATGGGATCGGTGGCGGTTTCCGCATGCATACAAGTTGTAAATGACGAGGGAAAGGAACCAAGCCGTTAGATTGGCTCTTGCGAACCCTCGATCATTGTTGGGGCATGTTATATTCGCCGAATACGTGGCAGATAAACGAGAATGAATTGAATCTTGGAGACCCATGAGACTGACAGAGGAGTTGTTGGTTCTATAGCACCACCCGAGAAGGGGAATTACCCTCCACCATCCGGCGCGCCGCCCCAGCAATCCTTCGCCCCACCACCAGGACAGACACAGTTCTCCCCTCCACCGACCCAATCGTTCGCTCCTCCTCCCACCCAGTTCAGTCCGCCTCCTCAGGATTCGCGAGGTTCGCAGCAATACTTCTCCCCTCCGCCTCAGAACTTTGCTCCTCCCTCAGGACCTCCACCACAGCAGCAGCAACCTGTGCAACAGGCCTTTCAAGGACCTCCACAACAGGCAGCTAGCTCGAGTGCAATCAGCCAGGAACTCGTCGGGCAGTTCAACGGTGGGAGCTATAGGATCGATCACAGAGATTCCAATACCATCTTGACCATCAATCTAGCCCATGGCTGTCCTATTACCGCCAAGCCAGGTATGCATGAAAGTCTACGACCCGACTATGTTATCATGAAATTGTAATTTCTAAATGTTCTATATATTTTTGCAGGTGCAATGGTTGCCATGGCTGCCACCGTAACCCTCAAAGGTTCCGTCAAAGTATCCCTCAAAAAGCTCATCAGCGGTGGTGAATTGGCCCATTCGACCTACACCGGTCCCGGAGAGGTGATTCTCGCGCCTGCATCTCTCGGCGATATCGTCCCCATCCGTCTGGACGGAAACCAACAGTGGACGATGGGTAAAGATGCATTTTTGGCAAACACGCAGGGTATAGTCAGAGACTATAAGAGTCAAGGTCTTGGGAGCGCCATGTTTTCGGGTGAAGGGTTGTTCGTGTACAAGATTACAGGACAGGGAGTGTTGTTCGTCACGAGTTTGGGGGCGATTATTCAGAAGAATTTGGCACCGAATGAGCAGTATATTGTTGACAACGGACGTGAGTACTCAATTCAGGATGAAAATATAACACCACGAGGTTACTAATATGTTTTTTTTTTTTTAATGGTATAGATCTCGTCGCGTGGAACTGCAAATATGTGATCGAGAGAATCGCCAGCGGCGGTATTATCAGCGCTTTATCGTCAAACGAAGGTCTCGTTTGTCGCTTCACGGGTCCCGGAACGGTCTTCATTCAGACCAGAAATCCAGGCGAATTCGGGGCATGGATCAGATCTCATGTTCCTACAGGAGGTGGGGGAGGCTCTATCCTTTCTGCTTTCTAATTTAATCAAAGAGAGAAAGCAATCGTTCACATGCACTTCCCATTTTTTTTAACCTGTGATTTTGGATATCCTTCTCCAAGCTTGCATCTACACATTGAGGCTGCTTGATCATGAAATCAGAAGTCTTCCCTTGCTTTGTTTGATTCCTCTATGTTTTTCTTTTTTCTTTTCGAGTACTACGGCACGGGGTAGTAGTAGCCTTAATGTTTCTGTTCCCTTTTTTTCTGTTCTATTTCATGTACGTGTGACTAATGTGTGTGTTTTGGGGGTATCCTAGGCCGTTAACTTATGATACGCAAGAGAGCGAAGGGATGTTTTATTTTGGCTCGATTGTATTACTTTTTTTCTTCTCCCTTTTCTATTTTTTTCACAAGTTTTACATATCGATGCCACTAGGGGGATGGAGGATTCGAATATTCTAGGGTGTTTCTGGAGATGGAAGGAATATAATGAAATTATTGATATTAGCTAGTCTGGGTTATTTTAGGCGCCTATACTAGTTGAGTAGATGTTCTGTTGAAGTGCACGTGAGATCTAGAAAGTGACTAGAATTATCATAATTTTAGGTTGTAAGATTGGAGAAAAGGAATATATGCGTTTCCGGTGACATGAGTTTGATATGTGTGATATATTTTGGTCGTCAAAGTTGAATTTTTTTTATGAATTAGGAAATGGAGACTAGTACTTTATCGACGGTTCACGTGCACACATGTGAGTTGTAACTATATCATACAGCCATGTGGGTAGCATGCACGAGAAACGTCCCGAATCCGTTTCTTTCTTTCTTTCTTTCTTTTTTGAGAGGATACGGGTATACGGCTCGGTTATTCTAACCATATGAAAGATCTCATGGTATTGAAAGTTCTGGAGGGTTGGTATCATAATAGGAAGTATCCTGAGTGGAATCTTTATGGAGTTATGAATGCATCGATTAAATAGATAAACCTCTTCCCTAGATAAAGATGCTATTAGAATATTATATGAGACATATATCAGCTATTTTATTATATATATATATATATATATATATAAAAGGGGGGGTGGTTTTACAAAGATCCTTCTTGGCATGATTGATAATTCTCAGGTATTGATCCATAACCGGTCAAGTCGAACCATAACTTTGAGCTTGGATTCTATTAGGATCGTTTTATTTGATCACTAATAAGATATGATAGTATGTTTTTTATTTGCAGAATTACTTAAGTAATCATTAAGGGATCAAGTGATCAATTGTGCATATATACCCGTTAAAAGGGGTTTTTTTAGTATGGCTATTTGAACGATATGAACTAATTTGAACTAAATGTAAATTCTACTAAGATCTATCAGTATATCACCGGATCTCCTAAATATATTAATTGCATATATCGATAATTATAATGCTTAATGCTTACTTCAGGAGGCGCTCTGCAATGTTCAGGAGGTAGTCTTGGCTCAAGCGGGACATCTATATTCAAAAAATAAAAATAATACCATTTAATCCGTATACATGTATCAATAATAATATATGGTGGATGGATGGATGGATGAGTCGGAATCGATCCGTAAAGTTACGCAGCTAGCTAAGCTCCACAGGCTCCTGATTTCTTCATAAACGGTTACCCGTGGATATGGATTATATTATTTCTTTATCTCCATTTTGTTAATTTTTCTTTCTAAAAAAAATATCTCGAGCAAGCCTGCAACAAAGCCGAGGAATGTCAGCCGCAGCGTCTATAGGTTTTATAAATTTATTATAATATCTCAGGGCCTACTATAGGCCTACTATAGGTGGTGCATGGGGTTTTCCCAATGCATATGATATGGATACGATTCTATAGCACAGTCTCGAGTCTCAGCCTTGCATTATATATACTTGAGTATATATATATAATGCAATATTATTATATTGAACGGGTTTTATTAGGCTAGACCTCCCCATTACACTCGAGCAACCGTTAACGTTAGTCTCGTAGCCGCAAAATGTTGAAATGATTAGACGATACAGTTGAGAAAGGTGTTTTGTTTTATGTTCTGGCTAGATTGATCACGCGTGGATGGATATTGATATCCGGATGCGCATCGATGGCTTGACTCTCTCGAGCCCAGAAAGCCTTCGGCCCACGGCAGCATAGACTTAGCTCATAATAGCTAGCACATCCATTAAGAACACTTCGTCAGCACTGAAAACCGGTATTACCGAAGTGTAGGGAAACCAATGGAGTCAAATGGCGAAAAGGAGGAGAGGGGTTATTCCTCGTCCGGCGATTCGAATAGTTCAAACTGGTTCTAGCTGTCGGCAAGAACTGCTCTGCAGTTGTGTCGAAACCGAGCAAAGGTAAGATGTGGCGGGTGAGGTTGATTACAAGTCCCCAGCTGAAAGATCAAGAGACATCTGCAGGTTAAGTTGTAATAGGCGCAAATTCCGGATTTGAATCGTGAAAGAGATACGATGGGAGTCTCTGTTCGACCATCTTCTTCATCAATGGTAGTAGATGACCCAGTTTGCAAAGATATGGTGTCGTTTCTATGCAATGGATATCAACTCTGGGCCTTCAAAGTCAGGTTGGAATATTAATATGCCTCTATTCGCGGTAGTCCATTTGGTCACGGATGAGAAAAAAGACTTGAGGATTTGTCATGTCAATTTGCAAAACACCAAGCCGATGGTCACACCTATAGGTCTAGGCTATTACCTGATGAAATCGAAGATCGATAAAATATCTCTCCTCGAATAGATACTCGTTTTGATATCTCTTGATGCATGAGGCTTGGCAGGGCCGGCCGACCAACCGTTTGTGGTGAGTTGTCCCCCGCGCTGTCCAATACGACTAACGGGACTTGGGGGAGGCGTGGGAGGTGGTTGGCTGGGTTCCCATGTTTTCGCTGCACCGGTTGTGGTTGCGTGTACGGAACCCCTCAAAGTAACCCCCCAGCATCTCTGCCATCCTATCCCCCCTCCTCAGTCTACATCATATTATAACTCATATCAACAATACCGGAGGACGTCAACTAAGTATACCGCCTATTTTGACCCCAAGTATTGGACATCCTACACCGGCCTAAGCCAAGGGCTTGTTCGCTTATTAACGATTCATGGAACCCAAATGTTCTGGCCGTGAGTTCACCACTACCTGAGTGTCTCAATCGACGCGTCACGGAATTTGTACACTTGCACCGGCAAAATTGAGAGGAGAACGGGCGTTCGAAATCAAACCAAGTCCAGAATACATGTCCATTCGCCCGAGACTAGTCGATTCGATTATAATTTCTTCTCCCCAAAGATCGCAATCCAAGTTAAAACAAAGGAGCCAGATGGAAGCCAAGAGCGAACTCCGAATAGGTGGTCGGCCCCCAAACAATTGGCCAAATTTTGCCAACTCCTCGCCAAAATCATGCAGGTCTCGGGTTCGGGGGAATAGGCCTCATGTCTCAGCGATGTCTTCACTTCTTTTTTTTTATTTTTTGAGAAAATGCGACATGTCAGATTGTCTCAACGATAAAAAGCTAGGGAACAATAGTCACGCAACTCTGTGCCCCTTGTCCGCCTGGACTCAACGCTAGCAACACCCTTTTAAAGGAGCCGTCAACGTTACTCGAACCAGCTAAGGAGCCTAACCAAGGGAAAAGGTCGAGACTTCCTGTTCGGGGTTCGAGGAAGGGCAAAGTAGCAAAAGGTGGAACGAGCAAAAAACAGCAACATCTGGTGATCGCTCTGATGCCGCAAAAAGATTTTTCGCGGGCCGCATTTCTCATTTCATTAGTGGAAAGGGAGAGACTTTGCGTTAGAGTCAATTCGACAGATCTCTTACCCTAATGCTCGGAATGGATTATCCACATGGTGGCTTCGGATGCGAATACATCGGCAAGAGTCTATTCTATCCCGGAAAGATGGGCTGTGTGCTAAGGGCACCGATGGGAACGAAATTTTGCTCAAGCGAAAGAATATCATCGAGAGATTGATACGCTCGAGACACACTAGCCAATGGAGGGGCGATAGAACGACGATGCTGACCGATAGTAGGATTGAGATCCGATATGGGCCTCGGAGCTGAACACCAGAGAATTGTGAAGCCTCGGAAAGGACGAGCTGGGGAGTGGCTTGAAGATTGTGCGTCCACACCCTCATGGCGGTGGAAAGCGCTCTTTTTTTTGCTCAGCCTTCTCAAGATTTCTTGCTAGTCGGCCTAGACGATAGAGGACTACCAGCCTTTGACTGCGCTTGTGACGACTTTGGGATAGCTCAAAACCCTCCAAAACCTCCAAGCAGTGACCCCAAGCAGTGATCTCCTGTGGCAAATGGAAGCGCTGTACTGCTGCTGTGAGACATACCCGCTCAAGGCGCAATATATTTTTATGGGCATCTCCTCTTAGCATTATGCAGGAGACAATTGAAACGAGAGTCAGTTCTAGGTCCTCCACCAACATGAAGCGAAGCCTCGTGGTGTCGACAAAAAAGCCAGCGGGATGCAACAACTATCTGAGCGTGCAGCCTTTCGTCCGTGCAACGAGGAATGTGGAGCAACAGGCGCTATGAAAATGCCAAAAAGAAGCCCCACTACCGCTCCCCTGGAGGTGGGAGCACCCGTTCGAGCCTTGTCTGCCGAATCCCCGCCGGAAGAGTATTCCTCTCCTGGAATGGATTGGGCAGTAGCGAGATATTTTTGATTTGGAGATCGTGATCATGGGCACGATCACTGAAGCCAAGACAGCTTTGGCTCGCCGGAGAAACATGGGTAAGATAATAGGGCTATTCGCTCGTCTTTCAAACTACAGTTCTAGCCATTCAAACACGTCATTGTCCTCCCTGTAGGCGTCAGGAATTTTCGACGCCTTGGCTCCGATACACCCCGGGGTTTCATGCTTTGAAATGCTCCTTTTCCGGAACTGCAGCTACCTGGAGAAACCAATGTTGATTTCCCTTCTCCTGTGTGCCAAGTGGCATGCAATGCCCATATCTCCGTCGGTATGATTTTCGAGTGGAAAAGTTGTATAATACCATAACCGGACACAACCGGCGGGGTATAGGGGGGGATTTCAAGGAGCTCCAACGCTGGAATGGCGGGATATCCTGCCAGTACGGTTGGAGGTCAATAAAAGGTGATCCCACGGAGATTTCTGGACCTTTTCCCGTGTCGTTCTTGATGGACGCCGAAGAATCTGGGATTACGTACGCCAGAATTCAAACACTGAGACGGAAAGAACGTTGAGCCATGAACCTTTCATTTGGATAATTTCCTAGAGGAAGCGAGTTGGCTCATGTGTCTCTCGTATGTAACAATTGTAACGAGAAGAAGCGAGCCGAATTACTGGTGCATCCAACAGAAGGCGAGTTGGGTTTGATGCCAAAATTGTGACGGATGTGGTATCGCCGCTCTAGTAATGTCTCTGTCCCCAATGAGGGTTTTGGGCGGCAATCACATTTCGCTCAGCGGGTGATAAGATTTTTTCGTATGGCACCTGGGAAGTCACCTGTCCTATTCAGCACCGAGTGGCCGGTCATTAGCCCTGGCTAGTGGCCCCGACGACCAGAATCAGCATCATTTGAAAGACGCGGGGTTTGTGAATGCGTTAGCGGGGGTCGATGCTCACAAACTCTGTGATGAACAAAATACAGACCAGAAATTATAGCCTGGATGGAGAAGAGACTAGCAAGAGAGCAGCATAACTTGCCTTGATATGGTTTATAATTTCTGTATCGATTCTTGAGCGAAATGGGCCCGCCTCGGAATGGTGCGAGAGGTTCGCGGTCCGAGCTGCGACAGCCATAAACTCTCAATCCTGGGAGTATCTTCGATCTCTCACAGCCGAAAGACAAGCCCTAGGAGTGATCTGTGCAACTTTCTTCGATGTGGGAAGCGAGTGCCGTTACCCTAATCCGTCGAGACATTTGGGCGATAAAAACAGGGCGAAAGATGTCAAATTTCTGGGAGCCTAGCGGACACCATGGAGTTCCCATCCGATGGATCGAGTGAATTTGCCATCATGCTATCGACCTCAGGTATTATTACCTCAACAGTCCTTTTTCCGTATGGTCAATGCCTATCTTCCGTGCTAATTTCGCGAGATACTGTCTAGGAAAAATAGTCGAAGCCGAAGTTTCACGCAACGACGTCGGTTGGAATTTTCGTGTTGCGTGTTGCATATGTGAAGTATCTTGATATTCGAAAATCGACGGTTTCAGCGAACCTCTTCCAAATGCAATACTGCAAATATTGCTGAGAATTCGAGCAATCAAGAGATGATGTTTTTTTCGGGATCATACGAAACGGTAAAAGCCCTGTACCTGGTCTCTTAGCGAGCTTCGCGTGGCAGCATCTTATATTCTGGAGAAAAAGAGGGGGCGGTGGGGCCCTTGGGATTCACCCCGAGCCCAGCATTCCAGTAATAGATCATCACCATGTCAACATATTTGGAGATTTTTATAACTCCATAGAACCAGTTTCCATGGAAGAGCAATCGAATTCAGAATGCTTGCGGTCGAAATTACCAGGTATGTTGTTCTATAGAACAGTCCCAGTCATTCTCCTCTGGTTGCCTTCATATGAAATTAAACTATGGATCATGCTTCGGTAATGCTGACGCTTTTGTTTAGGATCGCGCCCCCGCACCATAATGGTCGCACATGTCGGTTATTATTTCTGCACATCATCAATCGATTCCTCATGGGATGAATGCTAGTCGCTATGCCTTAGTGGTCCTGTCGTGCGCCGAATACTCAATGTTGCCTCGAAGATCGCAATTGCTTTATTCTTTGCACGGTTCGAAATCTTGTTTGAGCGCACGATAAAAGACAAGAAGAAAAGAAAATTCGACTATTTCCCTTTTAGAAACGCGATAACCTGCGTAAATTATAGCTGCACGACAAAAAGAAACTGCTTTTTTTTTAAAAGAAAAAAAGAAATATGATATATGCCCAAAAAAATCCCGGTTCGATTCCCTCCACAGAAATCGAGATGATGAGTGACGAATGCGTCCTGGTAAACTCGGATAGGAATGCATTCTTTGTTCTCCCGGCATCATCAATGATATGCTTAATTTGTTGACCCGAACGGTTTTATCAAAGCGCCCATACCTATCGGAGAAATTTCTCTTTTAGCATAACGGATTGCTGCACAGAAAAGCAACTATCAGCTGACATGCACAAGACCTTCCCCCTGCAGCGTGCAGCAGTCCACAAGCCAGGTAGCGCTGTATTGTTCCCTCCAGATTATCAGGCGCTTCTGCTTCAATTCCCTGGATAGGAAATTTTGATGCATTGGTCCACGTTCCTCGGAGTGGCGCGTTGGCAACGACACTTGAATGAATGCTCTAACAATTTAGATTCACACACTGTTTCTCGGCCTTCTAATCACATCATCGCCAATATCATTAGGACCAGGAATCTTCTCTGCCATGGGAGCCTGTCGCTAAAGACCGTGAGAATCAATGAAGTTTCAGAACAACCAATATGAGCGATCCGATGAGAGGCTGGATACACAATACCTGCTATCATGATTTGTTGATATCCTTCATGGAATGATTTCAAGATCCTCATAAACAACAGAGAACCTCAGGTCGAAGAAGTCTTTTTTGTTCGTCACTGGCATTGGCTTGTGTGGACCAGTCTCTTCTCCTAGGTTTCAGTCGAGGTTCTCGAGTTTTCAGTAGTCACCGTCGACAATCTTCGCCGCCCCTCCTTCGACGTCAACCTACCGAATATCGCCAATACCTAACCACGATTCTGGGCAGAGAATGAAAGGATATCTATTCGACTTCCGAGTAACTCTGGAGTAGAGTTTCTGCTTTGAGTTTTCGTTGGGGATCGACTCGCACGTGTTCGAATCCTCCTCTAACAGCCTCAAAAAGTATCTCTCTCGCTCACTCGGCAATCTAGACTACACGAGGTGAACACCACTTCAAACCTTACATTATTGACTGGAGAGCGACCTGAAAGGCAAGATCTGCACCTGCACGGCCTCTGCGATAGTGAATGAAGGTTCTCGGTGTGTTGTCGTCACGGGCATCGACGTAAAGCTCGCGAAGGAACGGTCTTTCATCGGAAGCTGCCGCTATCGAAGAGATAAAATTTTTCAGTCAGCCTTTGCTTCGAGTCTTTGCTATTCGAGGCTTAGAGAAAAAGGAGACTGAAAAGACCATTTCCCAAACCTGGGGGGTGCATCCAGAGCTGATAAGTGGCCTTGATTTCCCTTATCCCGTTTCGTCTTGACACATTCCTGGGCGGTATTCGGGGCCACTTGAGTTCAGATGTGGAAGCCAAACGAGAGTAAGGATGCCTACGCTTCCGAAAACGGTGTGTCGACTGAATCATGGTGGTCGAGGACTCCAGCGTCTGGTGAACAGATGGATTGTTTACTGACCGAGTACTTGCACTCCACGGAGGGAGGATCGGAAGGAAAAGCAATTGTAGAGGACGAGAACCGATCGTTCAGGGCAAGATTCGACCATCCGCACTCGATTGGTCCTCACATACCACCCCAAGTCCCTGGGATCGAGATTACCATAGGTGAGGGCCACCCTACCTCGCCGTGGCCTAGACACGAAGGCTATGAGACAAGCGTACCATCGGATAACCTTGATGGTGGTAGCGACGCTCTAAGAGTTTTCAGGGACGACGACGTTGCGAAGGAGGTTGGCGATGATATTTACGTTAGCCAAACTCAACTTGATGGTGGGCAGGCAAGCGTGGAGGGCGATACTGGCACTTGCAGGCATTACAATCCAGATGCCAAAAGGGAGGGAGAACTAGAGGAAAACCTTAGCCCGTTGGAATCCCCAGCGGACTTTCATAAGCCCGACCAATTACGAACCTCTACCTCACCTCCACAAGGTTCTTTAGTGAAACCTGAACTTCCTAATAAACAAGGCTCATCCTCACCATCTCCCGTGGATATAACTTCTCCTCTTCACCCTCATTCTCATTCACAGTCCCGCCGTCCTTTGTCACACGTTAAAAGCCAGACACTTTCCTCGATTCCATGCTCTACTATCTCTAGAGGCAAACAAGGCTACTTCACAAACTCTATCACAAAGCGTTCCTTGTCTGCAGTGCAACAATATCGCCTCTTAGACGAGCGGCAGGTTAAAAGAGCTCCACTTTGGAGACGACGAGTTAATTATAAAAGCTCATTACCCGACAACGAAGAAATGCTCGCAACAGCTCGCACCCAAGCCCACGATATTTCAGGCTCTATTTCAATGACTGAATCCCTCAGATATCAGGCCCAACAGGAGCCCTCATATTTTCTACACAACAGGGAGCAGGCTACAGCGGATCACGGAGATTTGTTCCCGCTTTCCCCGCCGTTATCTAGTGCCCGCTCGAGCTTTTTGTGTCCGGTGGTCAACAACAATGTAGCACCTCACCCAAACGGAAACTATAACCTGTCCACAGAATCCCTCCCTTCGAACGTTGAAACCAATGCTATCAACTTGCTTTCTCGACCTCAAAGCATGCCACAACTTCAGGAGCAAATGGAAAACCACTATAGCAACACACCTGGTCGGCCATATCTACATCAGTCCCCCAGTCATGAGTATCTTTCCCCGGAAAATAGTTTCGAGGACTCTGGTATCATGAAGCCACAGGCAACGCTAAGCGCCTATTCTAGCTTCAACCCTTCTTGCTCCCTGACGGAGACTTTAGAGCTGGAAAATGGCGAAGATTCATCTCCGTCGGCTCAAGGATCCTCCCCACAGACCTGGTGGGCCCAAGGAGGCAATTTTGAGCTCGGTCAAGATGGATCTACTATGATCTATCCGACGACATCTGCGCCGAATACTAGTACTAGTGCCTATGCCTCTTTACCGAACATGTCTCCCAAGCGTCGGTTCGAACAAACGCCTTCGAGCGAAAACCTTCACAACCAGTTACTAATGCTTCAACACCAACAGCAACCACGATCACCAATGTTCGAGCAAGATCGAACATACGAGTTGATGAATGGACAGCAGGCCCATTCTGCCATGCCATCCCCTCCTGGATCTCCAGGCTATTATTTCGCGCCCCAGATTACCAGCGATGCATTTTGCCCACCAACAGGCACTAATGGTGTTAGTTTTATTGACCCATTCCACAACTCGGGCCATCATCAGCCTCAACCACCACAGCATCAACAATACAACACCTTTCCACGGAGGGCACTCCCGAAATCACTTTTGGGATACGATGCACCTTTGCAGTCAACACCACCGATACCCATCCGGACTGTTCCATCTCATGGTAGCCATTCTAACGGCATTACCAGGTCTTCCTACCTACGGAAAACTGGCAGCCTCGGCAGGTCCGCGCGTATGCCAAATATGGGCAAACCCGACCCTAAAGAAGTTTCCTTTGTAAATTTTACACCACACGATGCCACCAAGATTCTAAGTGGAGTTGCACCAAGCGGCAGTTCCAAGACCAAAGCACGACGGGAAAGAGAAGCACAAGAGAAGAGACGAAAACTCTCCGAGGCAGCAGCAGCGGCCGTCCTCGCGGCTGGTGGTGACCCATCGACAATTGAGAATATAGAATTCTAACATCACCCATGGATCTGGGTGATCTTCGCGTTTTCTTTTTTGCTCTCTCTGTCGTACCTAGGTGTCTTGGATTCTTTTAAAAAATCTCCGCGTCATTGCTTTGGTAGCTTTCCTTGGTGTTTTTGTATACCCTCTTTGCGATTATTAAAATTTTGGGCAGGTTTCTGGTTGGACTTTTTACTCCTTTTTTTTACCCTTGGGTATTTGATTATATCTGGTGTTCCACGTTTCACGGAGAGAAAGGGATTGGAAACGGAATCGGGATCAGACTGGGCCTTGTTCTTTTTGTTTTTTGGTAGTATCGGTCTATTCTTATATACAAAACCCTTCTTTGTATTCAAATCTCGGAGATAGCTTGCTTGGGGTGTACATGTGATCTCTCTGCAGCTTTGGAATTTCTCCCATTCCCGCTGGACTTCTAGATGGCGGTGTTATCGTCTGTACGAGTAGACGGGTACATTGACATTCACCACCAAGTTTCATGGCATCACTCATCAATGGCGTTTCAAAACACATGTCCCACGATTTTCATGCTTTTTCTCTATAACTCATTCTCGGTGGCTAGAAATGTGCCGACGACATTACGATCTTCACGACCCTTCAGATCAACAAGCTTCGTCTACTTCCTCACGCTTTCCTCCCGTGGCACCCACCCTTTTACTTCGAGCTGGTTCTCGCCACTCCGCTTCCCACGCAACTAAAATGGCCATCCTACGGGACGAAAAGCGTGTTCTCTTCGTATTTTTTTTTTTTAACTCTCTTGCTAGCTACATTTAATCGCTCATTTGGTCTCTTTATCCGCCCGAGTTTGCTTTTTTTTTTTTTTTTTTTTTTTCTTTATTTTTTTGAATTTCCAATATCATTCTCGTCAGCCTTTTCTCACTGCCAGCTATTTTTCTACGGTAAATTATAAACCGATAATGCATACACACTGGTCTCTCACGAAAGAAAACCCAAAAAATCTTGTTTCCATATTATTCAATACTGTTGAAGATTCCTTTTTTTTTTTTAATTTACAAAACCTTGTAATAGGCTTCTTGGCCACATTTCAAACTTAAAGGTTACCGCGAACCATCCGGTACCCCCTGGGTTTACTTTTTTTTTCTTCTTCTTCGATATTTCTTTTTTCTTCATATATAATAGTATCTTCTATCATTCCGAGTCGAAGACTCTGGATTTCCCCGCTATTTTTCTTGACTTTTGTAGTGTTTTAAGTTTTTGAGCGAGATTAGTAGATGCCTATTATCATGTCTCTTACCTGAGCAACCCTTCGAATACTGTATTATCATGCCAAAAAAGTACCCAAAATCCGAATGATTAACTGAAAGAGGCTAATAATAAGGATCGGCAATTTGATATCACCAAGTAAGAAAAAAAAAAAAAAAAAAAAAAAAAAAAAAAAAAAAATTGAAACTCCAATGGCCGGACACACACCACCATCGGTCACCCACGCTCGCTTGCTCGCAAAAACTGTAAACTCTCCTCTGGAAAATTCCCTCCTAAAAAATTATAGAGCGCTAATTCACTCCTTCAAATTCGATATGAGTAAAAATTGACCATAGGAGAGTCGTAAAGCATATTCTTTTCGATCTCTTTCATCGGAAGGTTTCGAAAGAGGAAAAAACCTTTACAGAGGGATAGACGTCGATGCAAATCCTTTAGACCGAACATATGCATATATGTGGAGGTTGGTATTCGCGAACGCACGGCTAGTCTGCCTTTTTTAGCTTGGGAATATCAGGCGTTAAGAGCAGCATTATTGTTTTGCAGCGCACCCCTCACTTGAGAAAGAAAGAAGGCTACGAGAAAGTCTCAAGCCTCCATTCACAAGCCCCTCCCCTCCCCCCCACTCTAGAGCTCTCTCGTACGATGTTTGGTTTCATTCGCAAAAAAAAAAAAAAAATGTGACAGAAATATAATATGCAGGACTCAGACAAAGGCTGTCAAAAGAAAAACAATAATATCAAGCCTCGATCGGATAGGTCCCTGGGGAAGTGAGGAGGAGGATCCAACGCCACTACGATGTAATGATACTAGTTCGATATTGAAAGGCCGGTGATACAAAGCCAGGGAAGATTATGAATCTTGCGGTCCCACCAGTCTAGAGAGAGAGAGACAATCCCCCTCTTCAACCAAGAATACCCCATCGATGAACCGCCAAGGTGTATTCAAAACCGACCCAGACTAGACCCTCTCGATTGACTCTTCGCTAGTCATGCCTTTAGCCCGTGAAGCCTTTCGTCTGTCCGATGATCATCCCTTTCCCACACGGAAAAGCGAGACGGCATCTGCGAGACAAGAAAATGTCTCACGTCGACTAGATAGGGGATCTTCTGAGGAAATTTATTCGATCGATTTCAAAAAAAAATCCAAGTACATTTATGATTCTATGAAAAGTTGACCTTTCAAGTGAAGGTATGCGGACGAACGTTAACAATAATGTTAACCAACACACAAATTCGAACGTTGACTTAGAGTTCCAGTTGTATCCATGTCCATGGGATGAGCAGATCCCGCGGGGGATTTAAATTTCCTACATAACCGAATAATTCCCCTGGCATGAAAAACCTCTATTTTGAGATCTTGAGAGTTTCTTCAAACTCTGTCTCTCAATATGATTCTCACGAAAGTGCCGAGGTTGGAAAAATTATTTCACTTTGGTTAGTTGAGACCTCCTGTATGTGTGTTGGAAAATGATGTTACGGCTTAACTCCGGCACGTCCCATTCTTCCATTGGTGCCCGCCCATAAAACCTTTAAAGCTTTTTGCCTCTCCGCCGTGCTAATTATGTTTGGGATAGTGTAACGAAGGTGTCCGTGCTGTCTCTGGAGTGCGCGGATCGCTTTGAACTTAGAGGGACATTGGTTCTCCGGGTGTCCCATATTTCGTTATTAGTTGATCCAGCAATTTAGAATTCGGATCTAGCTAACTGGTCCCAATCGGTCAACCCATGTCTGTCAACCCGTGTGCAGATAGTATGGCGCAATCTGCAAGATCTGGAGCCTTTGGGGACGAGGATGGAACGCGCTTCGTATCATGTACAACAATATACAATGATTGTATGACTCGAGTACTTTACGAAATATTAATACCGTGAATATCGCGGTTTATAATTTAGCATGGCATAGTATATCACATCTCTCACACATTTACATCTGATATTTTGAATCTAGACTCTCTCTCTGTAACTTCTAAGTACGTTACCAACTTCTCCTATGTTCAATCATATCATCTCATCTTATTAATACCAGAAATTACATCAATGTAACATATATGCGAGAAACACCAATATGTAACCTTCACGTGCATATGTTACCACATACGATATTGCGAAAAATGTACAATGCCGAATCTCGCGAATCGGTATCACTAAACTTTTCATGAATACTATACCACTGGATAAAATTTAACATTTAAACAAAATCCCACAAGTTGGGTTACCCATTGTTTCTCATTTCACTATCAGAATTTAGCAACTCGCTTGAGATCTCGTTACTTTCCCGTGAATTATAAAGTTTGGACTTGTTGTCTGGGTTTTTGATTCTGATTTCGTACGACGCATAGCTATATAGACTTTGATCCAAAGGATATTTAGACGATAACGTCATGAAAATTAATGGGTTGGATCCGAATTCCATGGTTTTATGTGTCTTGATTGCTTCTCACCATCATGGTACCAATCTTTATCAAGATTGTATTTGTAAGTGAAAAGAGATTTTATGCAGTGTTTCACTCGAATTAACCTTTCGAGGAGCTGCGTATACATCCTGATTAAGTCTTGGGGCAAAAGGCTCAGTGAGGGCATCTCGATATGGTTTATTGATATTTGATCAATCTTCGTTTTAATGCAACATGACTTCATGAACTCATTCGGTTTGAAAATATTGAAAATTTGGGTGATTGTTTGATTTACGTTCATTATGTGATGGATATAGTGGTTCGTGGACCACCAATTCATGCACTTTTGTATGCTTATATCGCCATTAACTGCAAAAAGCGTGGACCCTATGAAAGATATTCATGATATTTTCCACTGCAATTATTTAACTAGGAGTACATATGTACATTTATATTTATATTATATTATACGTGGCCTTTGTACAAGAAAAAAACAGAATATAACATGTTGAAATCGGGGTTTCGATATCTTCTGAACATCCGATTCAAGATTTCTCGATACTAAACCGTAAGAATACATGGAATTATAGCTGTCCAACAATATTCGACTCGCCTTTCGCAAGAGTAATATATCCCGCGTGCATTGGGACCATCAAGCGAACAATCTCTTCGATGTTTTCTTCTTTTCCGGTTTGCTCAACTTCAATTTCAACCTGAAAAAAAAAATAAAGTCATATTAGCCATAATTTCTATAAGCATAGACATAACTGTAAACTCACCTTCCAAGCAAACTGTCCTGCGCGGCCAACCTCTCCGCTTCCTTTTCGGCAGACATCTCCCTCCCTTCAACCATCTCGGATGCATCAATAATCATCCCCTTAACCCCAGCCCAATGCTTCAACATCTCCCACTCCCATCCGCTCTCCAACCCCCTCTTCCACGGCTCCTGATACCCCCACGCCATCGCAACCCTATCCGTCAACGCCCTCTGTTCCTCCATAAACCACCTCTCCCTCATAAACACCCCAGGAATCCAATTGACTCTGATCATATGATCGTTCCACGTCAAGAGCGCAATCATGCCCAAACTCCCAGTAGAGATGTAATATGTCATAAACCCAATAAACGCATACGCCATAGCCTTCTCGTGCAGCCATTGTTCTTGAAACTGAGCGATCCAGTCCGAAAGATGCCAGAGGCCGACTGGGATCACACCGGCGAGTGCCGTGAATGGGATGAACTTTGTCCATAGTTTTTGCCTACACCATGCGGACGTGCTGACGCTGTTGTCTATTGTTTCAAGAGCTATCGGCATGTTCTTAGCCGTTATCGCGACTTGTAATGCCTCTTTGGCGGTTTGATACGGGATGGCGTTCTTGGCAGCTTTGGGGTTGGGGGTTTTGGCTGGTTTCGAGGGATCCGTGATGACGGGTTTGTTGGCGTAGAGTTTGAACACTGATGGGATCGTAGAGGGGTCTTTTAAAATCGCCGCTAGTTTGACATATTCGCTTAGAATCTTC
The DNA here is from genome assembly GCA_012184315.1 of Arthrobotrys entomopaga. Classification (NCBI taxonomy): domain Eukaryota; kingdom Fungi; phylum Ascomycota; class Orbiliomycetes; order Orbiliales; family Orbiliaceae; genus Arthrobotrys; species Arthrobotrys entomopaga. Next base: position 184,762 of record LDDX01000084.1, on the reverse strand, counting down.
GGCGAGATGAAGATGTACGGGTGGATGACGATATGGTATGCGACATCCATTAGAGGATGAACCGGGGCGTTTAGTTTTGCTTCCTTCTCTGCCTCAATCGTCTCTGGTGATTGGACGATGGGCTCCGGTGGTAGGTTTTTATCAACTTTTTGACTACCATTGGAAGGTTGAGATGCACCAGCGAGAGACAAGATGGCATCGTTAGGGTTGGATTTGGTTAATTGTTTGATGGACTGGGATTTGGGCACGGGATAGTTGGCGGCCAGGCGCTGTAAAGCTTTGAAGGCGAGGATCACCTCGGTCTCGCGCGGGACTTTGGGATTGTCTCCCACAGTTTGTAGGAATAACTTCTCGTTGATGGCATCGAAGAGTCGATCGTACGACTTTATATCTTCGGGAGTGTAAAGCAATGTCGGAGCGGGTGGCTGTCCTTTGAATGTCTCTGTTGAGTTATGCGCGAAAGGACGAGATTTTGATATCGCCAATGAGATTGGCTTCGGAGCGATTGGTCGCGCTACAGAGCGTATTGGCAACCTCCTCGGCGAGAAGTGAATATTCCGGACGAAACAAAACAGACATTGTGCCTGTGCTGCCGGCCGTCGAGTGGCGAGCTGCATGTTTCTGTACCTCTGCAGTGCACTGGACGAGCTCGAGCTAGTTCGCTTGTTAATTGGCTGCGGTTTATAAATCCAAGGCGAGGTTTTGAGTAGCATGTTGGATTTTGTAAGGACCAACACAATTCAGCTAGTCAATTCCATTCCGCAAAAAAGGCTTAATTCTATCTGCTATTGATACATCTATTCTGAGAAATCGCAGCCTCAATCGAGGTCTTGTATTATGCTATAGTTGCTTCTCTTAACCTTCTGCTCCGAGTCTCTTCAAATCTCCGTTTACAAAAGCTTCGGCGTTCAATAGATCAGTGCTGCCGTAGACAACCCGTCTCTTGACTCCCGAACCACCACCACCGCCGACCAAACCGCCACCGCCGCCCTGAGTTTGGTTTCTCTTGGACCATTCCACCAAGTTTCCAAATTCTTCCATGTTCCCACCCCCGACGGTAAATACAATCGCATCGGTGAACCCTTGTCGTCGCTGACCGAATGTAGCGGAGGTACCTGGCGCCGGAGCACCTGGTGCTCTTGCGGATCTTGCGGAGTTTGATCTTGGATCAAAGTACCGATAATCCTCGGTCTTAGCTATCGCTGATGATGAAGCCCCAGCGGGGTCCATTATAGATTCAACAATCTTTGTAATCGTAAGATCCCTGTTAACTGGAAGGAAATTCTTTACGTTTGAGATCAAATTCTCAAACCCGCCAGATAAAGCATTATCGCGAAAGCGATCCGTAAGCTATCATAGATATTAGTATACCGATCAACTCTGCTGGTAAATGTAGGAATACGGTACCCTGTTGCTTATCGAGGTGAAGCCGCGGAACAACTCGCCGCTAGCACTTGACTGCGCGGGTTGATTAGGTGCCGAGGTCATCATTGTCATCCGCGTAATCTCTCTCACTCTACATCAATTAGTACAAAGTCGGATTTTCTTCATTTGCCCATCATACGCACTTTTTCAGATACGCCAATGGCTCAAGGTCACACCCGGCTTTCGCCAATGCTGCCTCGTACTCTGCCATATCTCCCCTTGTAACGTCTTGCTCGGAACTCAGATACCAGATAGCGAATAGCCGTAGCTTGTCGGCGGGATTCTTTCGTTCCGGATCGTTGATAACCTCCAGTAACTGCGCTTTCGTCTGCTTTGTGATGTTTTCTTCGGCTTGGAAGAAATTATCCAACTGACGATCCTTGATTCCCGTCAGCAGGGCAGTTGCAATGTTCATATGCATATCGAGCAACGCTTTTCGTTCTCGGAGTTCCGGAAGAAGGGTAATCGCGGCTTTCAGGTGTTGGGCGCTGGCACTCGCATCTCTATTTGCCGTTAGTCAATTTCGTTTAAAGACCTTGGAGAAAGTTACAATGTAACATACGCAGATATATCATCTAAACTATTCGCACCAGTCTTCCGTGTAACCTCTGCCGCATCTTCTTTATACCGCGTAAGCTCGGCATCGATATCCTCCGCCACTTGAGGGAATGGCACGCCGGCGTTCTTCGCCCAGAAAAAGTCATTACTCGTGAGATCGTATGCCTTCTTAGACGTCTTGCCATCGTCTTCCACCGTCTCTATCGTTATTCGATTCAGTCGCATATTCAACACATCGTGCACCAGCGCTTGGTACGTCCAAGAATGCGACAACATGGGGACTAAATCGACATTTCGGTCGAGGATGATCAAAACCGCTCGCTGCGCCGGTTGCGATGCATGGGAGGTATAAGTGGAAGACGGATTCGATGGAGGTGCGGAGAAGAGATTATCTTTGTTATTCAGGATATGATCGCGCAACTTTCGATCAAGTTTTTGAGCAACAATCTCAGCGGCGTTACCCTTCGGACATCTGATAATCGGAATTACTCCTAATATTCCGTGTTAGAAGGAGATATGAGCAGGACTCCGGGAACGCATACATACCCATGGTCACCACCACAGAGAATAGCCCCGATACAATCTTATCCACCGTCGCTTCTATAACAGCGTCCGAAGACCTGTTGCTGTTCATCGTATAATAAACATCGGTGAGGTGTAAACTGAAGAGATCAGGTTCCGATACCACAAAATTCAGATATTGGTCGAAGACCTGGGCGATTTGGGTGCTCGTCTGGGTTTGTGCAGTAATGGAAGCGAATTCTTCGAGGAGTGCTCTAGGTATAGACGATGTAAAGTTGATATAAGTTGTTTCGTATAGCTTCGATTGGAGGTCTCTCGCGATAAGTTTGATGTTATCCGCCGTCGGTTCGACAATGTAGATGGCAGGAACGTCGGGTATCGGGTATCGTTGTGAGTTCAGGTTACTTCGCAGTAGGTACCTGTTAGCGATACATGGCTTCACCTAAAAAGTATGAGGCTGTTGTCTTACAGATGTATGGTCACGCCGTTCGCCCTTAGGTCGTTGACCCTGAGTACCGAGCTGATTACATCGCGTCCCAAATTATCGAACACGAGAACCTTCCATAACGGCTCGCCGTCTGCATCCGTGAGAGGTGCGGTTGGCACAAACGCCGTGTTTCCAGGTGTATCTTCCGTGTGAGATTTAGGCTTATCCGAATTCAGATTGAGGACTTTCTCGATCGAAGCTGGAGTCGCGCATGCGCATGGTTAGCAAATCTAACGAGACAGGAATGAAAGATGCACAACAGCATTCCAGGAATGATCCCACCAACTTGCCGGTCCCTCAATGTCGCCATGACGCCTATAATGTGAGATTTAATAGTTGAATGTGCGATTCTCGTTTGGACGATGTTTCCGGTACTTGGTGTTTCGAGCTCGATAACACACATTCGTCGAAGGAATAGCGACAGCTCCAACGTGTCTTCAGTTGGTGTTTACGAAGCTCCCGATGTGTTGCGAATGACGTCCTTGCACTTGCTCCGTTTGATAACGAAGTATTTCCATTTTGGGACAGAGTCTTGGCGCTGAGAAGCGCTCGCCAAAAGGCACTTTTGTATACGAAGATATTAGTCTCGTAGCCGAAGATATAAGCACCAATATTGCAATGGCGATGTTATACAATTACTTATATATGAATCTAATTAAGCATGATTACACCTACTTGGGTATCGTCTGCATATTTCCGGGTTTGATCCCATGTGTCTTACACATCTCTCTCAAGATTTAGGGGGCGGAATTTTATTATGCCTATCTTTTAGAATTATATTATACTTCTAGATACAGGATGGATATGGATACATAAAGTAAACATATATTATAGAGAAAACAAGCAACAGAAGTATATGGGATACTATATAGAGATACCAAAAGATACAATTTTAGAAAGAAAAGTAACATTAAGATTACATTAAATGAGACCATCCAAATCCCGTCAGTAGACCTTATGATCAATTAAATGGATAGAATAGGTCGACTCATGTTTGACATGGGAAGAAATGGAGCAGGAGAGAAGCAGTAGCACGCCGACTGAGAGTCAGAGTCGTATCCTAAAAGTACTGAACACCTCCAGTGTGGTCATCCGGGTAGAAACTACCGTATACACAACGTGCGCCGTCGGCATTGGTAGCATTTTGCGCTGTACTGACGATGACTGGTGTCGCTTGAGTGAACACATTCGTCTTGTAAGTGTTGCCAGAAACATTCTCAGTTGCATACAGATCACCGTTGGTATCCGCGTAAACGGCACCGAAGGGACCCAAATTGAAACCCGTAAAGATATTGACGATCGTCCAAGCATTGGTACTAGTGGACCATTGAGCTAGAGCGCAAGGGCCGGTGCTACCACCCACATACGCGATAGTCCACAGGTAAGGCCCGGCCGACGGGACTGAAACCCAGTCGGCAACTCTATAGCCGGTCAGAGTGCTATTTCCAGAGGCGATTGTTCGGCCAAAAGTGGAGGAGCCTGGTTTGAGATCAATGTGCGCCCAGCCGGTGCCAGCGGTGGATACCCAATATTGGCCGTTGCCATCTACATCTCCGACATTCCAGCCGGTCAAATTGGCGAAAGTTCTAATAGGGGTGATAGTACCGTCGGATCCGATACGCAAAACCTTCCCCGTGTCAATTTCGAGACCGTATATATAGTTATCGAGAACATTGTACCCGATAGAATTTACGCTGGCCCCGCCATCAAAGTTACTTGTTATCAGTGTTGTTCCCGAGGTCGTAAGGTTGACTTGATAAAGATTGCTATTGGCTATGACATAGCCGAATTCGGAACAGCTAAAAGTAGGACCTCCGCTTTCGGTAGGTACAGTGTTAACAACAACTGTTGCAGTTCTGTGACCAGAGGTAACAGTGGCTCCAGATGAGTCTGTAGGGTACAATGTGGTTGTGGTAGACGAGGTACCGCCCAGGGTTATGGTGGTGTACTCAAGTGGTATGTCAGCATTCGCATAGAAGACGCATCGAGCGCCGTCAGTGCTCGAGACAGCGCCGCCGTTGGTAATAAAAACTGGTGTCGTGAGGCTGAAGATATTAAGTTTCCAGATTTGGCCGTTGGTATTGATCTTAAAGTATAAATCGCCATTCGCGTCTCCAAATTGCGATCCAGCGCTGCCAGCTATCATGACAGAGGGCCAATTTTTTACCACACTCCACTGGTGAGTTGTCATAGAGAATCGCACAAGTTGAACATATCCGCCGCTCGTTTGCGCAGCAGAATAGAGGAAATTACCTCCATCAGGTATATATACCCAGTCGGCGAACCCTCCAACAGCGGTGTTGCTGGCAGTTCCAGAGGCTACTATGGCAGCATATGTCCCTGAGTATGGGTTCAAGTTTAGTTGAGCCCATTGAGACACGCCACTCGTGCCGCTTCCACCACTTATCCAGTATTGTCCGTTGCCGTCGATATCTCCTAAAATGCCACCGTCGAGAGAAGCTATTTGCTTGATCCTTTGGACCGTGCCCTGCTTGTTAATCCGCACGAGCCAGTCATTTGAATCGAAAGCGTACAAATAATTATCGAGCACATTATATCCGATGGCGTTGACATTAACTCCTGCATCGAAACTAGCTTTGATAAGTGAGAGGCTCGAAGTAGAGAGGTTCATCGAGTACAGGTCGCCATCGTTGATAATATATCCTAGCGGGTTACAGGTGATCGCTGGACCAGGATTTCCCGTAAAAGAAGGAACCAGGTGTTCAAAAACCGTGCCTGTGGCAGTACCATCAGTAATCGTGTGGCCGGCGGAGTCTGTTGGTAGGACCGTCACTGCATAACTACTTTGGGCACCTAGAGTCACTGTCGTGTAAGCTTGAGTGTTGTATTTAACGACCGAAATTGTGCCAGATCCGTCCGTGATTGTAGAGCCAACGGAGTTGGTTGGGTATATTGTGGTCGTGCTAGCGGATGGTCCGAGGAGATTAACAGTTGTGACAGGTGTATTCACATTCTCCTGACCGAAAGCTGGGAATGTAGGGCCATCACTAGGATCACAAGGTTGCATGATGAGGTATTGTGAATTTTGACCAAGTTGGAGATAGTAAAGCCCGTATGCATCGTAAATTTCAAGCGTGAATTGTATTGGCTGGACCCAGCTACCAATCATTACTCTGAACGGGTAATAAGTTCCCGCAGTCAGTGCGACCGAAACTAAACCGTTAGTAGACATGGTCGAAGTCGGATTGTAAATTGATGTCGCATTAACGTTTGCTCTGTTCCAGGCGGTGTAAGCATCTTGGCCAAGCCAGATGCCAGACCAGTGTCGTCCGTTGGTTATATTGAAGGTATATGTTGTAGTGTTCGGGGCAAAGAAGTAACCACGATAATTTAGCGTGAAGTTTCCGGCAATTTCTGGTGTCATACCATATGGCATGAGTGTAGCAGTATTATTGCCACCTGCAGTCCATGCGAGACCAATCGATTGGGTGCCACGAGTGTCTTGAGGCTGAACTGTCTTGAAGTACTGAGGCTGGAAGGCAGCATTGTTGTTAGTGGCATCTTGGAATGGATCGCCGTACATTGCAACCTGAACACCAATATTGTTACATGTGGTGTCTGGATTAAGAGTTTCGGCACCCCACGGTGGGAAAGACGGAGCCGAAGTACCATCGCATGATTGGAAAACAAGGTAAGGGGAGGATTCGAGATCTCGAACGTAATAAACATTATTCGAGTCCATAACATTGATTTGGAAAGACCCTCCGTTTCCACCATCAGCGTGCTGGATACGAATTGGAACATAAGTTCCGGGTTCGGTAACAGTGTATTGAAATGTAAAGTTCGCTGCACCAATACCTCTGACATATACTCCACAATCATCAGCGTTGGCCTCATTGAAGCCTACAAGAGCCTTTTGCCCTAACCAGAGGCATACAATATCGTTGATCTGGCTAACATAGAATGTGTAAGTGGAGGGGACGGGGGCGTAAAAATAGCCGCGGTATTGCATCGTATAGTCATAGATAACCTTTGGGTAGAACCCTTGTGGTGTGGCACCTGGGGAAGGGACGCCTACTATGTCAGTAGTATTGATACCGTATGGCTGTTGAGTAGCAAAATATGCCACATTGTAGCCGTCGATATTCAAGGCATTATTGTTGACATATGGATTGTCATAAATGGCTACTTGGAGGCCAATGTTACTACAATCTCTCGGTGGGGTATCAGTTTCGGTACCGAAGTCTGGGAAGTTTGCTTGGTCGTTGGAACAGGTGGCGCTAACAAAATATGGTGAGTTTGCTAGATGGCTGAGGTAATTGACGCCATTCGCATCTTGAACAGTCAGGGTGAAACTACCAAGACCACCACCATTGCCATACATGATTCGAATGGGCAAATAGGTTCCAGCAGATAATTGAACCGAAAATGTCTTTGAGCTAATAGTATCTGTAGAGAAGATGGAAAGATCGGGATTCGTAGAGTCCCAGTCAATTCTAGCTTTATCACTGATCCATATTTGAACAACGTCGTCGACATTTGAGAGCGTGAATGTGTATATTTGAGTATACGGCGCATAGAAGAATCCACGCTGGTTTAATACGTAAGTGGAACTGGAGGTATTGAGACCATATGGCTGAGAGGTAGAACTGGAATCGAAACCAATCATATTTGTGCTTTTCGTTTCAAGAGGCGTTACTGTTTTGAAGACATCCGGATTCCATCCACTAACAACAACACCGGAGACATTGACATAAGGGTTGTCGTAGATGGCGACTTGCAAGCCAGCATTGTCACAGCTCGTGTCCGGTGTGGGAACGGGCTCGTAATCAATGACTGAGACCGTACCGGTGATATCAGTCGGGTTCGGGAAGATTGTAGTAGTACGAGCAGCGGTCTCCGTCCCAGTTAGTGGAAGGGTGGTCGTTATGCGTGCTTGCGTTACATAATCAATCACCGTCCCGGTTCCTGAAATATCTTGAGAAGGTGGGAAAACCGTGGTAGTGGTGGGGCTTCCCGTCGTAACGCTTGTAACGGTGACAAATTGTGGGACGGTATAATCGATAACCGTAATTGTATCACTGCCGTCGGTAATTGTGCTGCCCATCGAATTTGTAGGGAAAAGAGTAGTCTCATAGACGCTAGAACCAACGAGAGTAATAGTCGTGTATGGCTGGGTGATAAATGTAATGATTGTACGAGGAACAGAACCATCTGTGATTGAGCTGCCTGCGCTGTTTGTTGGATATACCGTCGTTTCTCCCGTGGTGGACGCCAGCTGGGTGATTAGCGTCTGTGGGTAAGTGATATAGGTAATAATGGTCTCCGTGCCGAATGAGCCATCTGTGACGGTACTGCCAGCACTGTTGACAGGGAAGATAGTTGTCAATCCCGTTGTAGAGGCAAGGCTTGTTAATGTCGTGATTGCTGGAGTCTTGAACGTGACAACAGTTTGAGTCCCACTTCCATCCGTGATAGTCGAGCCGTTCGAGTCAGTTGGGAACAAGGTCGTGAGCCCAGTTGTCGAAGCGACACGGGTGACGGTGGTGACAGGGGCAAGAATGAACGTGATTATTGTCTTGGTTCCGGATCCGTCAGTGACAGGAGAGCCATTTGAATTCGTTGGAAAGATTGTGGTTAATCCGGTGGTTTCGGCCACGCTTGTTATAGTAGTCGCCGCTGGGGTCTGGAAAGTGATAACAGTCACGGTTCCCTCTCCGTTCGTCAACGTAGAGCCGGCAGAATCTATTGGGAATTCTGTTGTCAATCCGGTGGTAGATGCGAACCTGGTAATCAGAGTCTGGGCCTGGGTGATAAAAGTAACGATAGTCTCAGTACCGAAGGTGCCATCTGTGACTGTTGAACCAACAGAATTTGTCGGAAATAGGGTGGTTAATCCCGTAGTGGAAGCAAGACTTGTGACAGTGGTAATTTTGGGTGTAACAAATGTGATGATCGTCTGCGTGCCCGAACCATCTGTGATAGTATTCCCTGATGAATCCGTAGGATATTGGGTTGTAAGCCCAGTGGTAGATGCCACGCTCGTTATTGTCACGGCAGGCTGAGTCGTATAGATGATAACGCTGATTGGCGGAGAGGTCGGATTGGAGGTATTTGAGGGGAATATTGTAGTTGACGATACTGTTGTTGTGATAACCGTAACAGTCGTAACAGGACGCTCAAGATAGTAGATTACAGATATTGTACCTGGAGGAATAGTCGATGCTGGATAGATTGTGGTAGATGATTCACCAGTACCTGTCGCGGGAAGGATAACTGTAGTCACAGGATTGGTCTCGTAGTCGATCACCGTGATTGTACCGGATGGGCCAGTAATGGTCGAGCCTGAGCTATCGGTTGGGAAAACCGTTGTCGTATAAGCAGAGCTACCAATCGTGGTCAAAGTGGTGACGGGCTGGAGAACAAATGTAATAATGGTTCTGGTACCCGTGCCATCTGAGATGGTATGGCCGGCTGAATCTGTAGGATAGAGTGTGGTTAATCCAGTAGTACTCGCTATTTCGGTGATCAATGTCTGAGGCTGAGTAATAAATGTGATAACAGTCTCAGTCCCCGAACCATCTGTAATTGTTGATCCGGACGAGTCCGTGGGATACTGTGTAGTGAGTCCAGTCGTAGATGCAAGACTTGTCAAGGTAATAACAGGCTGCACGTTGAAATCAATGACCGTAACTGTCCCAGTTCCGTCGGTAATTGTAGATCCAGCCGAATTTGTCGGATATTGGGTGGTAGTGTATTGACTAGGTCCGATCATCCTTATCGTCGTAGTTATCTGTGGCACAAAGTCAATCACAGTTATCGTCCCTGACAAATCTGTGATCGTAGACCCAACAGCGTCGGTTGGGTACTCGGTGGTTTCGTATCTACCCGTCCCCGTTTTGGTTATCGTCGTGATTGGCTGAACTACATAATCAACAACCGTTATCGTACCACTTCCGTCTGTGATGGTTGATCCGGCGGCATTTGTTGGGTATTGAGTAGTTGTGTATACGCTGCTACCCATGCGAATAACTGTGGTAATAGCTTGAGTGACGACAATAGTCAGAGTTCCGGAGCCGTCTGTCAAAGTGGAGCCGAGGCTATTGGTTGGAAACTTCGTCGTAGTACCGCCAGACGGCCCAAGGGTTGTGAGAGTAGTCGTAGCACTCGGAAAGACGGTCACGACCCCAGTATTTGGGCCTGGCGTAGTAATGACGACGGTTATCGTCCCTGATCCATCCGTGATGGTGGATCCGTTGCTGTCTGTGGGGAAAAAGGTCGTTGTTCCAAAAACTGGCCCCTCAGTGAAAATTGTTGTGGCGGGCTCGGGCAGGTAGACGATAACACTAACAGGAACTGTAACCGGAGCTCCATCGGGAGGGAATTTGGTTGTGGTGGAAGCAAAAGTTCCAGGACTCGTGATAGTAGTGACAGGTCTATTAGCGTAGGTGATCACAGTAGCAGTCTGAGCGGGATTGGTAGGGATGATTGTCGTGGCTGATGGGCCACCGGGACCGGCGGGACTCGTAATAGTAGTGAACGGTCTCGCAGCATAAGTAATGACCGTGGCCGGTTGAGTGGGATCGGCGGGGAAGACAGTAGTAGCAGAAGGACCTCCTGCGCCGGCTGGGCTAGTAATAGTTGTCGTCAGTCTCGCAACATAGGTGATGACCTCAACAGGCGAAGTGAGATCAGCATTAGAGGCTGGGAAGACGGTCGTGGCGGAGGGACCACCTGGGCCGGCTGGGCTAGTGATAGTGGTGGTAGATCTTGGCTCAAAGTCGATAACTGTCACAGTTCCCGAGCCATCGGTTATGACTTGCCCATTTCCGTTTGTTGGAGAAAGTGTAGTCGTCGAGGGACCGCCAGTAGCACCTACGGTTATGGTTGTAATGGGTTGCGTGAAGTACTGAATAACGGTAATCGTCCCCGTAGTATCAGTTGGAGCAGGGAAAATAGTTGTGGCAGATTCTGTGGAGGCCAAAGATCGAATTGTGGTTACCGGCTGGGTGACGAAATCAATGACCGAGATGGTTCCGGATATATCCGTTGGATTAGGGAATTGAGTCGTGGTATATACACTGGATCCAACTTTAATGACAGTCACTGTTGGCTGCGGAATATAGTCAATGACTGTACGAGTTCCCGAGCCGTCGCTGATCGTATTGCCATTGCTATCGGTAGGCCAAACAGTCTTTGTGGAAGCGACTGTGCCAACTCTCGTGATGGTGACGAATGGGAGAGGAACATAGTCAATCACGGTGACAGTGTGCTCGCCGTCTCGGATTGTTTGGCCGTTGGAGTCTGTCGGGAATACGGTAGTCTTCGAAGGACCGCCAGTCGCCGCCCTTGTAACTGTTACAGAGGGTTGAGGAACGTAAACAACAGCAGTCTTTGTGCCCTGGCCGTTTGTGAGTGGTTTACCGCTACCATCGGTGGGCAACAAAGTTGTAGTAAAAGGGACTGAGCCAGGAGCGGGGCTAGTAACAGTGACAATGGGAAGCGTGACAAAATTGATAACTGTACCAACAGCAGAGCCATCTGTTATCGGCTTACCGCCGCTGGAGGGGAAGACTGTAGTTTGATATTCGACAGTACCAGTAGCGAGCGCCGTAACTGTGACAAATTTCTGAGTAACATAATCGATGACTGTAACAGTGAATTGTGTCGTGATCGCTTTGCCACCACTACTAGGATATAGTGTGGTTAAATAAGCACTACTTCCAAAGCTGGTAAGAGTAGTGGTAGATTGATATTTCCAAGTGATAAAAGTCACAGGCGCGGTGAGAGCCTTCGGAGTGTCTCTTCTAGTCCCAGGCTTAGTACCAACGCGAGTAATGCTGGTAGTGGATCGCGTAATGAAGATTTCAACCGTTTTTGTTCCAGAAAGATCAGTGATAGTCGAACCCGCCGAATTCGTTGGGAAAAGTGTCAGCGTATAGTGACTAGCTCCAATCTTGGTGACTGTTTTGATAGCCTGCGGTTTGTAAATTATAACGCTGACGATGCCGGTGCTTTGAGCGGGAAAGACTGTTGTGGTACGAGCGGAACCAAGCCTGTAGACAGTCGTGGTCTTTCCAGGAGAGACATATTTGGTGACCCAAGCCGTCTTTGTCGACGTCTTTGTAGAGCGCACAACCGACGTGGAAGTGTTCTTGAGAGTTTTTGTGGTCGTTTTGTAGTGGGTGCTTGTTTTCGTAGACGTCTTGGTTGTATATTTTGTTAACTGTGCGACAGCAACCGTTTTAGTGTCGGTGACCTTCTTCGTGTTCCATTTTGTGGCCAGAGAAGTTGGGTAGTTCACGGTCTTTGTTGTTCGAGAGATGGACTTCGTGGTAGTCTTGGTCTTAGTAGCAAAGCAGGCTTATAAATTATAGAGAATCAGCATCAACCTCATCAGCATGACAAATTGAGACGCATTTCCAACTTACAACAAGGTTTTGGGATTACATAACCACCACGCTTCAAAAGATTGTAATAGCTATAGCCTGCAGTCTTCGGGGCAGAACCGGTGATAGTCGTCGTTTTCGTAACGGTTTTAGTAGTAGTACATAAACTGCCTCTGAATTAGTACAACAAATCTAGAACCAGGCATTCAGTGATGAGTACTTACGAAGTAGATACAGCTTTTACCGAGCTAACCTTCGTAGAGGTCCGTGTAATAGTTTTATGGGTAGTTTTGGTCGTGGTCTTTGGGAGTGTTACAGTCTTGCAAGCGGTTTTAACAGTCTTTGTTGTAGTAGAAGTTTTCCATTCAGTGCATGTATATTTGCCCTTTCCGACGTATTTCGTCGTTGTAGCGGCCGCCTTCGTCACCGTATTTGTACAAGTAGAAATCTTGACGCCATTACTAGTGAAAACTCTCGAGCAGCTCGAGGAGACAGCTTTCTGCGTCGATATGGACTTGCAGCTGGAGGGAGGTGTCTTGCAAGTCGTTCCGAACGCTACACCTGCAAGGAGTGCGATATGAACGACACCCTGGAAGAATAGCATTTTGAATGCTTCACTCTAGAGTGGATGTATCGATGCCTGTTTTGTGTTCAGATATACTATACCATATATACTTACCTCATTAAAGATCAATGTGGTTATACTACCTTTGCTGAACAGGGACTCTGGTGATATTGAAGATATCACCTCTGACCTCACGCAGATGCTTTCGATGGATTCTTCCAAAGATGCTGCCATTGACTACTCTTTATAGGCCGACTGAACTTGACTTGAGGATGATCTCTCGTGCCGAACATGAAAGCGCTCTGCTACGATAAATTTCCAGCCTCAGATCAAAAATATCTGCTTCATTGCTATCCCAATCGTCCCGTCCAGTCCGCCGGGGCGAGGAGAATCGCCCAATCGAGGCATCAATGCAGGGGTCGGTGACCAGAAACCTTTTGTCCTGCTCACCATTCGTGCCTCTTGGTGCACCCCGTTTAGGTGAAAATCCGTGCCAAGGTTGATGCTGAAAGGCAGTCGGCAACCCCCAAGGCGCCGTGGCGCATTATCATAGCCTTAGATGCCCAACAGAGTGTGTCTACGCGCTTGCCTTACCAATTCAAGGTCAGGGAGACCCTTTCGATGAATCGGCAAGATCCTTCGGAAGAAACATAGCTTCAAGGTTTGTATCTAGACTCGAGATAAGGGCTCGCGGTACTTCGGTAAATTTGCTAGCGTATGGATGGCAAGCCTTAGCCGTAGCATGGCGGCGACATCTTGGAAAGAAGCTCTGATGGAGTCAATATTTTCTTTGGCTTGCTCTTGCTATACCTCACGGACAACGTATCCGGGGAGAAAGAGGGGGCGTAGTAGATTTTCTCCAGTCCAGCAGATTTCGAGTTAAGGTGCGGAGAGATTCTCTAGCATAAATTGCGTTCGAGATTTTTCGTAAACTAGCTCCTCGTATAGTCTCGCTCTTAGTAGCAATACATTCATGGCTCATCGAAAATATCCATGAAAAGAGTCGTAAAAAAGGTTCGAGGCCATGTCCAGTTAATGCTTGCAAACGGTACCCAGCCGGACCCAATTGAAGATGAGTTAACCGTGTCAACAGAAGTGCAATTCGAGACCAATCCAATCTCATTGCGATATCAACCTATTATATAAGCCCCTCGCAATACAGGGGCAAAGCTCCAGTCTGCTTAGCAGAATTTTATTGTTAAACTTCGCCCTGGTGTAGACGTGCCGCCATTTTGGGTAAAAATATAGGTAACTGATTCCAGGACAGCGCGAAGGACCAAAAAATAGCCGTGCTGGCGTTCCTATTTTCGAATATGCGGACTCAAACGTGGGAATCCACCTCGACGTGCGCATGTGCCGCCCTGGAAAACATGAGCATCGCCCACACGTGATCGCGCCGATGTTCCGGATATCATGAATACGTACTCCAGAAAGGGTGTCGTACTGTCGGTTGCGCATTCCAGTAAGGATATCGCGATAGATCCAACGGGTTGCAACATCGAGTCTCGAGCTTGACGCGGTTGCCCCTGGGCCGCGGGTCGCGTCCGGAAATCCCCGAGACTGTTGACTGCCGCCGTGCCCGACCTGACCTGGAAGTTGCTTTGGGGCTACCGAATCAATTTCTTGCGTGTGACTAGCATGGACTAGCATGGCTTCGATCGAAGATTCACCCATGAATTATCTAGTTAGGAGGGTGTGCTGAAGACCGGGGAGATAGTCATGCATCGCATCGCGTTGCATCGTCAACATTGGACTTAAATCTCCGACCGGTCCCGAGATGGCAGCTGCCACACCCCACGCTTCTCCGTACGCCAACGCATAAAAACGTTCCAACCTCACGCCACTGCTCCAGCTACAGACTTCAATCAGAGATCATATTGCCATTCTTCAATCAAAATCTTGCCAATTTTCAAGTTGATACAACAGATTTTGTCTACTTTGTTGTAAAGGGTATGTATAACGCCAAGATTAATATTGAACTTGAATACAATGCAATGAATCACCTATATTGGTACAAGATCATCATGTAACGTTACAATTCTAAGTAACGCTTTCAAAACATGAGGATTCTTTCGCCCTACATCGGGTGGCAGGTCTCTATACGGAATATTGGCCCCATTTCTGGCAGCATAAATTTGAATAACAGCCTCTTTTCCCTCAGCTCCAGGAATCGACGAAATATTACATCGACAGATTCTGGCCCGGTTACAATAGTGGGGCTTGTGGAATCTAGGCTTTCTGCCTAATAAAAGCAGTAAATTTTTAGCAAGTTTTAAAATTATTTACATGTGGGGAGTCTGATGCCAAGGATATAATAGAGCTCCCAAGTTCGGTGAGAAGAATCGAGATAGAAACTTGACCCGTTGCATGCAGCCAGCCTCTTGGAATTAAAAATTGTACTACGGGCTATAGGAGAGTTTAGTTAACGTCCAAGAAGTATACAGGCTCACCTATCGATATCGATTATGGCTTTGTCCTTTTGGATGCTGTACCAAAATTGTACATGGGGATAAAAATCCTCCCGCTTATTATCGAAGTATATCAGCTTGCACGTAACGTAATTTATTTTAAGAAAAATCTCGAGTTTTACTCGAGTACCCCGCCCATATGAGAAGCCCCCAGACACGACTATCCCAGGGGCTTACGGTGACTTAGACTCTCTTCTAGAAGTCCTATCCATCCCTATAGCACCTATTTATTTTCGAAAGTACTCGATAAAGCCCAACAGATTCTAGGCCCTGGCATTTCATTTTAAATAAATTTATTTTCGGGGACGAAACGAAATTTGCCTAATATAGACATACCTGCTTATTCTAAATATCAATGGATACTTTATCAAATATCTAAATTTATAATTTGTAATGTTAATTCAGGGCAGCACGTATACGCCTAAGTATTTGTAGACAGTCTGACTAATGAGGGTTGGATTGGGTTGGATTGAATCAATTTACACTGTACAGCTGTTAATGGTCTGCTTGGATGAATACTATAGATTTTTTTTTTAATGTTTACTTCCTCAGTCCGAGTTAAGTGAGAGAAAAGGCGGGACCAAGCCATTTAACTATATTTATGAAAATTAAATAATATATTAATACTGCACCCCTAGAATTCTTGTACATGTGTAATTTTGTCTTAATCTAGTTTACAAAGGGTATATATCACAATCTCGTGATGTACCCTCAGAGACACAGAATACCATTCTAGAAGCTCCTTCTCATGCAATTGTGCGAAGAATCTCATCCCGGCCCATTTCACACATCTATCAATCTACCACGCGCTAGCCTTCGTTTGACCATAGGCCAAATGAACCCAAAGAAAATTTAAAAGCCTACGAAATAAATGTCGGTGTCAATGTATAACAGCGATATTTAAGCAACTCGTGATTATAGAATACGCCGGTGATCATTTCTACTATGAATTCGAAATGAAATACATCCCTTTGGAGTTATTTCCTATATTTCAATACGAGATATTCTATATTCGTGGGATTTCGTAAATTTCTCAGGCATGGTAACTCGAATACGAGTTCAACTTCATAACTAGCATTCCTTTCTTTTTTATCTAGTTCAACAGTTTCATGAATACTCCCAAAGATGAACTTCGAAACATATCGCGGCCCGAGTCACAAACAATATAGGTCAGAAAAAGAAAATGGCATAAATTACGCTAGATTTTTTCTGGCATAACTTTTCTCTGGTGTAAGTTGTGCTAAAAGTATTGGCACTACTTATGCTATAAATTTGTCCCTATTTACGGCATAAGATATGTCAGTTTCTCGATGTAAACACTATGAGTGCTAGAAACCAGGTATCAGGTTTTATCAGCCGAGCCCAAGCATAGAACCTGGCAAAGCTCAGGATCCCCAGACACAAAAGGAATTTAATAGCTACCGTTGGAAATCGGTGAGTTTTACAGGTTTAGGCATGGCATGCGGCAGTCGGGTAAATTTTCCACTGTGTTTCAGCGTGGAAATTTGAGTAACGTAGGGAAAAAAAAAAAAAGGCGATGGGATCAACATGGAGAATAGTAAATTATGTGCCATAGCCTGGACGCTAACCCACGAATTCGTACAGATATTCCACTCGTGAAGAATAAGCCACTACTCATGAACTTCGAAGCCTTCGCTCGATACTGATATAGTTATCACGTGTCTCGAAAGTCGGTCAAAGAACGATGCCTCTGTCGACAACCGTCCAGAATATTTAAATTAATTTAATCTCAACTGAAAGATCTATACCTCGAATTAGTCTTCCTGTACCTGGACCATACTTAATACAGCTCATATAGTTCTCCTCGCCGATAATCGCGACACATGGACACGTGCCTATAAGTGACTCAGATCCGGGTGCAATTTTCCCGACACATACGTCCGCTACCCCTCATCTAACCCTCTATATCCTTTCGTACGAACTTCGGAGAAATAATTGACTATGGGAGATTTCTGAAGACGACTAGCAATGACAATATCGATTGGATTAGATTCGCGGGAGACCCAGTATAAAGACCCTATAAAACGAGGAAACTTTTGGGAACTCGGATGATAGAAGAAATATTGGGAGAAAAGTGGATACTTATATATGAGCCCGCATTTTTACGGTTCACCCATTTTGTATAGTAACGTGATAGCAATATGACGAATTTCCGTCCTGCGACGGTTCCTAGTAAAATGCAGAATAGAACGTCCAATATATGAAAATATGGAACCCCGCTCACTCATGTAAATGAATTTCCAATATTTTGGCGCCAAGAAGTCGACCACCTTTTATTGTCATTTTCTAAGGTTGACGGACAACCCAATGTCGGATTTCAACGAGGGTGTATCTAGATTAGGTAAACAAGTTTAACGGAAAGCTTTCCCGTTAAAATATAAAATTGACCCCAGCCTCCGATAAATCAATAGAACTGGTAGCAATCTACAAGATTCGTATCAAGATTTCTCTCCGCTATACCCTCCTAATTCAAACACGGGACGGCATTTACCATTTAAATATCTGCTGTGTGGCGCTTCGCGCGTGGAAATATGACGTACATCGTTTCAAAACAGTACGTACAATACGAAAGAGAACTTGTGAAATCGCGACGGAAGTCGTCCGAGTGGATGTACCAGAATTTCTTGGGTTTGTCAGCCTACCTCACCAAAATATGGATATATCCCAGCGATATCAGCAAATAAATTCAATAGTCATGTCAGCGTTATGTAACGATTGTAAATCCAAACTTTAAATTGCTACCCAGCCTCTAAAATTTACTTGGAATTCTGAGTGTATGCAGTTTTTGTGTAACTCTATATAATTTGAACAAGTTGGAAAAAGTCGTGACCCAAAAAGTTTGACCCATATGAAATACAAAATCTAATAATATTAGAAATGTTCCGAAAATTTCCTAACATTAGCAAGAGTTCCTATAAACAGCCAATGCAATTTGATCATGCCTACGAACGGAAACGAGGCTAAAACTCGATCTTTCTAACATATTAGTTTTTTATATACAGTATTTATAAAAGAAAGGCACTGGCAACTTAAATAAATTTCTGAGTTGAATCAAATTAATTCAATTTCAAAATCAATGGAAAATAAAAAATTAAAAATACAACAATTGATCTTCTGGATCTTCAGATTTTTTCTTTTGATATTAAGGTCTATCTGTAATCAGGATAATATTTGTACCAATCGACCGCTACGGGGCGAGAGATGCTTTCCTCTGTAGGGATAAACTGCATACGGTATTGAACCAGGACCCTTGAAAACTAGGATGAATCCAAGCTTCCAACCTCCAAAACGAAAATGGCACACCCCGCCTAACACGAGGGCGAAAATTCGATAGAGCAGGACCTAGAAACCCTCTAGCTGAAGATCCGATACCATTTGCGAATTTAGTAGGCAAAAGCAGTCCGATATTGCCGAGCAGATAGGGAGAATTTCTCCCACTCAAAAAGCATTATGATGCACTTTTGACTAACGGTAGAAATTATATCTCGATCGTCAGTGAACATACGGAATTGGAGGCCGAATGGAGTCGCCTTCAATCCAACTCATTTTGGAACTTCGAGCCATAGAAGAGCTGCCTAAAATCAAATTCCTCTGAACTTGATTTCTCACATGTGAGGGAGATTTTATTTGGTAAAGGTCACCGTGAGCTCGAGGGAAATTACAACACGTGGATGTGTTGTGACTCTAACACATGATGAGAAATGATGCCTAAGATGATGTACCTTTGTCTTCTATGAAATGAAAACATATCCAGATTTAACATTTGAAACCATAATAATGTACCAATAGCAAGTTAAGTGTATAGCTCAAAAGAATAGTTAGACTCATCAGTGCGTACGTACCTTTAGTAGGACTCATATGCATTTCGACGCAGCTTCTAAATTAGCTAATAACATACGAGATTGGTACCACATGATTGATTATAGGGAGTATACACCTAGGATAGTAGAATATTGGTTCAAGTTTCCGTTTGAACAGAACTTATATCTTAATATTTTTGATAAGCTTATATGTATACATAAATATTTATATATATTAAAGTTAAGTTTGAATAGACGCAAGGAACCCCAAAATCGTTAAAAGTTATCGCAACATTGATAAATGAAAATAAAGTCATCAGTTGACACAATATCAATACCCTGATCTTTAAGCCTCGTCTCGAAAGAAGGAAGACATGCAGCCCCTTGCTAGACCTCCAAGCAAGTACGCGGGATGACCATATATATGGCTATGATACCATTGCAAAAGTTTGAGATCCAAGTAAACCAAATCACATTGTTCTAGCAGCTCAATCAAAATCGATGATATCTAAACAACAAAACATTAAAATAGAATGACAACCTCGTCGTATCCGCTACGCGGTAATTAACTAGCTACCTAGTAATAATAATATACAAAAAAAAGCGAATTCAACCACAGGCCCTACATGCTATTCACGTATAAAGTTCTAACCTTGAATGCCCCAGTTCTTGATTCATAACGGAAATATAAACCACCATTCATACCTCCATGCATGGGTGGCGACCGGAGAGGGGTACAAAACCGACGTCACTCAACCAGTCTAGTATTACAAAGAAAATTTTGGAAAAAAAAAAAAAAACACGGAAGTAATAAGCCAGGTGTCTAAACAAACGCCGGATAATAATGCGGATGTATCGGTAAAACAAACACAGTTGATGGTTCCATACGAGATAATGTTTTTTTAGGGGTAGAGTAGGGAGACAGAAATATCGGGAACAGGTCATATTAATAGTATGATCGTATGAATGATTTTTTTTTGTAAAAGCCTGTATCATGGGGAATAAAATAGAAACACACAATAACACCAAAGAAACGCCGCCATCATGTAAAAATGATAAGCAAGAAAACTATTATACAAGCATCGCGAATAATAGCATCGAATAAAGGAACAGTGGCTTGCTACCGTGACTGAGGTGTATTGATATACCCTCGTAAAAATCAGTATAAGCTACTAAAAATTCAAGAAGACTGAGAATGCCCAATAATTCGCTATGAAATTCCATGGCCAACCGCACATCCGACTCATCGAGAAGCCAAAACGTGATAGAGAGTATGTAATAAAATGGCGCGTGGGATGGAAGTAAGGATGTTTAGTACTCCATCTCTCCATTCCAATCGTTCGATGCACTCGCCGCCGCAGTATCAGCTGCCGAGCCAGAACCGCCAATATATCCACCCCTCTTCTTAAACTTCTTGTGCTTCTTATCATGACCTCTACCGTCGCCGGGATCTTTGCCGTACAAGTGTTGCCTTATCTGATCAGCTTGTTCGGAACCTCCCTGGCCCGGCGGACCATCATGAGAATATTGACAGTCATCTTTCTTAAGACAGTTACCGGCTTGCCAGAATGCGCAGACACGCTTACCAGCACCGTGGTCCTTTTCCTTCTTGTTATAAGGCGGCTGGCTCTGATGGAAGTTCTTCTTCTTCTTGCCAAACTTGGACCAAGAGCCTTTGCCGTCTTTACCACTATTATGGTTGTTATTATTAGTATTGTTGTCTTGATAGTTTTTGTCTGATTGAATCTGTTCCGGTGGCTGATAGTTATCGTTGTCATCGCTCATCTTGATGTCATTGTTATTTGCACCCAGATTTGCAGCGGCATCGGTAACACCCTGGGCGGGAAGCTGCTGAGCTTGCTGTTGGGGTTGCTGAGGATTTTGTCCTTGGCCCATTAACGCTTGATACATTGCCATGAACTCTAGAGGGTTTTGAAGAGGATTCTGCCCGGGGATTGGTGGTGGGAAGGGCATGTTGAACGGGAAAGCAGGAGCTTGACCAGGTTGCATCGGGACGGGAGGGAATGGAAATGGGAAGCCGGCAAAAGGGTTCATCTGAGGTTGTGCAGCCGGCTGAGCTTGTTGAGGTTGCTGCGTAAGCTGTTGAAGTGCTTTCGAGAGATCTAATTGTGATTGGGCAGGAGCCGGAGCCGGAGCTTGAGCAGGTTGTGTTTGCATCCCAAGCAAAGCTAAAAGGGGATTTTGTGCGGCTGCGGCTGCTGAGGCAGGCTGAGGAGCTTGTGGAACGGGTGTGGGAGCGGAGGTAGTAGATGATGGCGCCAACTTCTGGAGTTCTGCGAGAATAGAAGCTAGTTGAGCTGATTTTGGAGGCTCTTGTGGTGCGGCCGGGGGTGCAGCTGGGGCGACAGCAGTTTGCCCACCACCAAGATTCGCAAGTATGCTCGAGAGATCCACTTGAGATACAGGAGGTGCAGCGGGAGCGGGGGCTGGTTGCGGGGCCGGTTGTGGTAAAAAGGCGCGGGCCATGTTCTTCTTCTGATAGCTGTCACCGAAGATGTAGTTACGCTCCCGTTTCCAACCCGGTGGTGGTCGTAGAATCGTAGCCTCCCAAGAGTCTCCATTCTGTGGTTCGACTTCGTTGACGCTGGGTAGCTCGGATGGTGTGATAGGAGCGGGGTGCGACATAGAGTAGTGGATAGCCAGGACGTTTCTTTCTCGTTCTTGCTGTCTCTGGGCCTCAGAGCTCTCGGCTTGTTGGTCGCCCATTCTCTTAAAACAGGTGTTCCGAAGCATATCTGGTGGCCAGAGAACTTTTATAGGTGTTAATGTATCCCACTCTATTTCGAATTCGTCGTCATAGTCGTCAAAATTCCTATTCTTAAGAGCTTGGGCCTCTTCTTTAAGGTTGGCTCGGACTTTGGCTTTAACCAAACCAGAATCCATGCCACCCTCGACTTCCATCGGATCATACCCATCTTCTCCCTCAGGCAGCTCCGTTTGGAAAATCTTGATCTCCTTCAACTCTTCATCAGGCTTCCATCTAACCGACTTCTTCTTCTTCACAACTGGCGGTGGCTTCTCCGTGGCCGCAGCATTTTTGGCCGCAGCGTTGGCTGCCTCTCGCTCCTTAAGCAAATCAAAGATAGATGTAAATCCGCCAGGTTGTGGTGCAGCACTACAAAACCAATTAGTCAAAAGTCATTGTCAATGTGGGGTTTGTCCAACTTACGGAGCAGGTTTCGATTTTGCGGCCTTTTGGATATTAGCAAAGAAACCTTCACTACTTGGTTTAGGCTTAGCAGCAGCTCCAGCTCCAGAAGCTTTCGATCCATCTGGTGCTATCGGTAGCTGGAGCTTTGATTTATCAGATGGTGGGTTAGCGGCGAGTCGCTTATTAGGGTGGTCCTTGTCCAGTAGTTCCGTCTTTCTCTTAGTCGTTTTGCCATCATCAGTGCCTAAACTAGCGACTTTTGCGGCATCTTTCAGAATATCGGCTCCATCAGACCTCGTGATTCCTGGCGTAGATTTCGTATCTGCGGATTTCTCATCCGGCTTCGAGGATTCAGCGCCTGGTTTGGTCAATACTGATTTCGCGTCTTTTGCTTTAGGATCCACCTTTTTCGATTCGGCGTCCTTCTTGGCACTGAATTTGGCGGCTCGAGTTTGAATGTGAGCACAGGCTTGCTTCACTTTTTCATCTCTTGTATTTTTTGAGAATGTCGTGAGCACAGAGCCCAGCTTGTACTCCTCCAAGGCGTCTTCATCAAGCGCAAGCTTTTGATAAACCTATGAATAGTATTATTAGCATGGCTCAATATACTAGCTCAAGAGCTTCAACTTACCTGCAATCCATGAAGAATGATAGCACTCATTTTATCTTCTCTCCATGCATCTACCATCCACTTTCTGATACGTTTAACGATTTGTGAAACAGTAGTCATTACACGGAAGAAATCATCAAATCCATTGTCAAAAACTGTCTTCAGCCAAGCGACTCTCTTCTCCTCTCCATCTTTATCATCTTCTGGAATCGCCTTCATTTCAGTCCAGCAAACAGCGAGCATTTTACCAACTCCAAGTTCTTCATCTTCAATCGTCTTTACAAGACGATCTTTCAGCTGAGATATCGGATCTTGAGGAGGTTTTGCTACTTTAGGTTTAGCCATCTTGGATTTTGCCTTTTTGGTTGGCGGGGAGTCGGGGGATTCGGTGGCGGTTGGCGATTTAGTGGAAGTCAACGTTGCAACAGGCTCGTATGAGAGAGTGACAGACCCAAACGGGTCAATCAATTTATCTTCGTTCACTGTCAATCAATCCTCTTAGTGTCTGATATTATTGAAACGTCTCTGAATAGTTTTGCTGATTGAGAATATTTAGAGGACTAAATGGCAACTTACGGTTGGTGTCAAAGATTATGAATCTTTCCATGTCCATCATCATATGGCTAGAGCCAGGGACAAGTTTCGGAGAAGGAGGAGCAACAGCTACAGGCTGTGGTTTCTTCTTCTTAGCAGTCTTTGCTGACTTCTTTACATCCGTTGCATCGGCTGTAGCATCAATGCTTAGGGAACGAGCGGGCAAAGTTTCAATTATATCATCAGACGGACCAACAGACACCATTTGTTGCCGTGCAGGCTGCTGATGCATCTGATGACCTAAAGCTACAGATTGAGAGACATTGGCCGCAGAAGCATGGGGTTGCGGAGTGCCCGTTGCAGAATGTTGCTGGAACTGTCCGGGGACACCCAAGTAACTCTGCTGATATTGATCTAATGAATACATCGGACCATTGTTCACTCTCCAATCGCCGCCATCTTGAGCATACAAAGCACCATTCTGCTGCAATTGCTTGTTTGCAACTCCAATTGGAGAATTGTTCATCACGGCTTGTTGCTGTTGCTGCTGTGGCTGTTGCTGTGGCTGTGGCGGTTGTTGTTGCTGTGACTGCTGCTGTGACTGCTGTCGTGCATACAAAGGCGATAACGATCTCTGATCCACGGGCTCAACTGAGCCAGGAGGTTGAATCACACGATATCTAAAAGCCTCACCACCGAGCATTGGATCAGGAGAGTTGGAGGTGAGCTGGCCTTGAAAGCCGTGCGGAGAATGCGAAGGAGGCGCTGTGATCATCGAGGGGTTCTCAAACTGCGGGAATTCAAACTGGATATCAGACGCATTATACGACTGGTTTACCGCTCCTTGCATCTCCTGCAACAATTGATGGTCAGGAGAATGGGAAGGCATTTGGTTTTGATATGGATGTGATGAAGCACTCATCATGCCAGGTCCGTCGATGTCTTCGAACGTGGGGAATGAAAATGGCATATCGGGAGAATTATAGGAGGGGTTCACAGCTGCTTGTCGTCCAGCGAGTATCTGCTGATCCGGACTGGCCACATAAATGCTCGTGTTGTAGGGTAATTGATCGGTTTGAAGCTGCTTGCGAGCGGCCGCAGTGGGCTGCAGGTGACTCTGTGGGATTCCTGGATATTGTATTTGATGATGTCCCTGCTGGGGAAGACCTTGGAGTTGAACTTGAGGTGAAAGTTGCTGTTGTGGTGAACGTTGCGAGGAGCGGGTCGTCCGCCGCAGTTGTTGCTGCATGAGTTGCGGTTGTGGTTGCTGTTGTGGTTGTTGCTGTTGTGTTGTGTTGAAGTGATTCGGGGAGTACATGGCTGTGTGCTGCATGTTTGACTGTTTGATAGTTTCCTATTCCAGGGAGCGACGAGATTGTGTTTGTCAGAATTTTCTTTGCCAAATACGGATGCGAGCGATGCTGAGCAACAACACGCTTGCCTTCTTTTACCGCCGTCTGCAGCTGGTTGGTTTTGGATAGACTCTCTGCTTGACCGCTCCGAAAAAAGCAATTCCGTCAAGTTGAGCCCACCAAAGGTGAACCGAATCTGAAAATATTTTATGTCCAAGTCCAGCACCGATAGCCGGTGTTTCAAAAAGGATGGGGAAGACGGCTGATTCTGGGTATTAACACGACTGGGAATTCTCATGGCACGTCATGATTTGGGGTTTGTGGTTTGAGGCATCCACCGTGCGATGATATTCTCACGGAATCGCGATTAATCGAGTCGTACTGAATGGGGAAATTGGGAGACAAAAAATTATTTACCTTGAGTAGAAAACTAGCAGCACCTCTTAGTGAACAGTGCAGGGAAGTACAGAGATTAGGGTAGAGCAGTTTCCCCTCTCTCTGATATGTTCGAATAGATCGAAGTTAAGTGTGTGCTTGAAAATTGTGTGTGGACCTAAGCTGCCCTGTCAATTGGCAGAAACACCCCCAAGAAGTCAACCGAAGCTGTTCTGCAAGTAGCGAAAGCGTCCCTCCTAATGTGTGTGGAGCCCCCTCCTCCCAGTCAGTTCTCACACGGACTGGGTGAAGGGAGGTACAAAGTGCTCCCCTGCCTCTATGTCGAGCAGCGTGAAAGCCAGCGTCGGGCAGAATTAGACGGTTCAAGTGTATAGCAGCGGCAGCAATATTATAATACCTTATGACGGAGCAGCCCAGCTCCCTTGGACTTGGTCCTTCCTAAATTCCTGAACTCTGGCAGAAATGCCCTTCACACCCCGCCTACCAACAAAGAAGATTTGTTTGCGGCCCAGGGTGACCGATTCAAATAGATATTTTCTATACTGTAGAATGATGGCCGGATCGTCTTTGCATGTCTCCTCCTAGGTCCGTATTCAATACGCCACCAAACGAAGGGCCTCTGCTGAGGCTGTTCGATATTCTTTAGTGGTTCCCAGGATATAGTAGTGAGTTATTCTGGTCTGTTCTTCCTCAATTTATTGTAATTCTCCGTGAATTTCAAAACTGTTGGTTTCGAGAGTCGGAAGACGTAATTTCGACCACGTCTAGGAACGGACTCCTGTTCTTTAAATTCACGTAGTAATCTCTGTCTGTGTCGCGACCAGCCAAGTAAAAAAAAAGTAGCCGTCCTTTTTAGACACTCAATATTCGTACAAGGAAATTCTCAGATACTGTCAAAAAAAAAGGACTTTTCTTAATATCAGAGAATGAACCTCGCGTGTTCTCTCTAGAAAGAAACAAGACGGTAACAGCCTACAGCGATTACAAGCAAGTTCCCTTTGTTGTGAATGTTTTCAGCTGAGTGTCAGACACAGCAGCGGAACAAGCGATCTTTTCTTTTAGTAAAAGAGACACTCTCGTCGGAGCAAGTCTTCTTCTTCTTCTTCTTCTCTGGTTTTTGGTTCTCAGGTATCACGGAATAACGGTTTCTTTTTGGCAGATGATAAAGAGGGCAAGAAAGGTAAGTGAGTATATAGTGGCGTCTTAAAAAGGAGAAGAAAAAACAGAGCGACGTGAATGCGTAAGTGTGTCTGTGAGTGGAAGTAGTGTGTGTAATCGTGTTTGTTCGGTGTTCACCCTTCACTACCGACACGAAAATAAAATAGAATAGAATGAAATGCTCGCTCTGTGTCAGTAAAGAAAGAAAGTAATCCTCTATTTCCGCTCTTTCGCTCCTCGTAAAAGATGATGCTCGTGCGATGTATATTTGTGTCGGGGAGGAAATGTGGACGGCGGATTTATCTGGTCGAGGACGAAGTTGTTTTCACCACTGTGGTTATTATTTTGCCTTGAGAGAAAGAAGAAAAGGGAGGAAGGAACAGGAGTGACTCCGGCGAGGGGAAACGTTAAATGACTGGATTTTTTTTTAGGAGGGCGGGCATTTCTTTTTCTTATTTCTGGTTGGCTGGCAGTCACTCGTTTGGGACGGCCTTGGCAGCGCTCCAGATTTGGCAAGCTCATGCAAACACCCGAACTGGTCGAATGATCCCAGCGGCTTATCCTTTTTGCTCGCGCTCGTCACTAATCATAAAATGTATGTACGTGCATTTGCCAGTTGAGAGAATACCTGGTTTGATTGCTATTGCGAAAGGAATATGCACAACAGCAAGTATGGCCTTTTGGATATCCCCTTCAGAATATCATCTTGCTACATAAGTAAATATATTTTGGCCGAAAGGCCCGAAAGTTGCATGCATCTTTTACGGATGTGGGGAAATGAAATGTGCTTTCGGCCTCCAAATTACGCATGTTTGGCGGATCTGCGGGTATTTTTGGGCACAAACATTTTTCAACCTCAAAAAAGGTTCCGTTCCGAGCATCATGATGATCTCAGTCAACGTCCAACGCGATACTTTGTTGCATTTTGAACAGCTGCTGCGAGACCAAACAGCTGTGGTTATATAAGTACTGTATTTTGTGTTGGCGATATTTTGTACTAAAAAGCACACTACAGAACTACTACGGCCTTGCATCTTGTAAGATCTCCACCTCCTATGTCCGTTAGGCTGGTCTCGAGGCTACTTGTAAGATAAACTATAACTACACATATTAACATTACCATTTTACGCAAAGAATATCCTTTATATCGCTTACTCAATATAAAGTAATTATATTCAGAGTACAATGTTTGGTTTTTTATTATCTCATATGATATCCAAGACTAGCCTCGATCGAGACCAGGCGGACAGGAGGGCAAAGCAAGGCCTGACACAGAAATCTTTTCAGAAATCGCCCCTCCGGAAGCCTTCTGGATCCGACCTGGCAAATCAAATGTCTTGACAAAAAAAAATATCTCAATATCCGCTCGCAACTCGGACCATAGGGATCTTCTCCTCTAAGCCCTTCCTCTCCAATTCTGCTTGCACCCTGGCTTCTCTTTTCGCAATCGTTTCATCCCATTCCCGATCAAGCCATCCATATCTCATCGCTTGCAGGAAAAACCTCGGCGTTCTACGAGGAACCTCCCAACCAAAATATCCGTAGTTATGACAAACCCTCCAGCTATAATATAAATGTTCAGGTAGTTTGTTCGCCGCTCGATTAGCTCTTTCCGACCACGGCGCTATGACTGACGCCTCCAGAACTCCCTCTAAACTTTTGAAACGTCTAAGGCTCACATCTATATCAGCGCTATTTAACTGCCAGCAACGGAGATCATCGGCGGCTATAGGTGGAACTGGTGGTAAATACAACTCCGTCTCTAAAAGAGCAAAAGGCTTGTTAATTTGAAAGCGTTTCGGAAATGGCGTAAAGTTTCTTGAATGACCGGCTCGTGTCATCGAAAACATATCCCTGATGCTCTCGGTTTTCTGAGCCTGTCTAGTTTGCCAATCCCATAACTTTCGAGGGATGGTTGCATCGCCAGCCTTCGAAAACGGGTGCGTCATCTTGGAAGGAGATCCTGAATTTTGGTTATAAGACCTACAACGTTGATGAAGAGCTTGAAAGGCTTCGTGTTGCTTTCTCCTCGCTTCGGCGGTACGACGGCGTTCGGCCTCGACTTTACTTCTAGCCTCTTGAAGTCGTGCTTGCCGTTCTTGCTCGATGATCTGACGGGTCGCCTCTCGTTCGGCTCTGCGCTGCTTGACGAGAGCAGTTGACTTCGCGAGCTGGCGAGCTCTGGCTGCCGCAATGTCATCGTTTTGAGCAGCTATCGTTTTGAATCTTAAATTTAGCTGTAGGGCCATTCTGGAGCTGAGACTTTTTCTCCTTATCGGTGACCTCCTTTGAGGCGACATTGTTGATACGGGAAGTGGAATCCCTGTTGGTTGACGTGTGCCTCTAGTGGAGACTCTGCGATTTGCGCCAGTCTTCGATTTACGACGGTTCAAGATGACACCGGATCTTGACAACCTCACATTTCTGGCAGCGCTTCTGATTCCCCGACCCGCTGAGAGTCTTGGGCTCCTGAGAGTGTCTTTCCCCTGCCCCTTTTCTTTGAGTTTGATTGGGTGATTTGCGGTGCATGGTTCCTTCGGTTGTTCTACCTCGTGACGCTCAATCGCTCTTTGCTGTTTCTCTTGCAAGCGTTCCTTTTCCTCAAATCTCCGTCGCAATTCTGCTTCCTGTCTTCTTTGCTTCAGGGCTCTTCTTTTGTATTCGTCCACTCGATTCTGCTTTTCATCTATTTACCAGGATGACATGCATTAGCAGCCTGACAGTATTCTATTCACACGAATTAACTCGCCTTCATCTGATGTTTGCTCTCCATTTGACTTTTCTTCTTTGTTGGCATCATTCTCAATATCTTCTACCCTATGCGTAAGTCCTGTTTCTTTACAACTAACCTCCACCTCACCTCCCTCCTCCCGATCCTTCTCCGGAGATACAATTCTCAGTTTCCCCAACGGCGACAAGATGCTCAACGGATTCAGCACTCGTTTCCCAGGAGATTTTGCAGGAGTCTTTAGCAAAGCCCTCTCTTCATTTCTCCTCACCGCTGCGTGCAAACGCCACCTATAATCCCGACTCAATGCTCCCATCGCGTGCAATTCATTTTTCGTATACCCTGGCTCTGGTGGCATTGATTTCATGGTGGGCGGATTGATCTCTCTGGGTGTGAGATAGGGAGGTATCAAGAGTTCTGGAAAGTCGAGCCCCTTGGGTGGTCTTCTGAGAGAGCAGACAAAGTTGTCACATGTTTCACAGCGAAAGCCATGGAATGTGCCGTGCCTGCAGGTGCTGCTTACGTTCATAGTGATAATTAACGAGAAGAAATTAATGCAATCAAGGCTTAAAGAGTATTTGGTTTTCAAATGTAGAAAAGTGATATTGATAATTCGAGACGCATCGGTTTGAAGGAATACGAGGAATTCGATTGATGGAAAAGGTGAAAAGAGAAGGATGAAAGGTTTGATTGGGGAAATGGAAGAAAAATGTTGAGATATCACGGAAGGGTTTTTTCAAAGACGGTTATGTTCTCAAGCATAAGAAAATCTTCCTTGCGCTTTTTTGTACAACAACATTGGCATAGAAGCTTCCGGGATGCGTGATACACAGGCCAGACAGGATTGTCGCTTGTTAATAGACGTAAACGTAAGAAGAGGAAACAAAGAAAAAAGGACTCCTAAGAGCATTAAAAGAAATGTAACAACATTTGCTTGTAAAAGAACATCTCATAACAGATGGCTTGAAACATTGAAGCTGATCTGATAGTTGAATCGGGCTTAATGTTGGCGCATGTCCATCTGTCGAAATAGCCACAGAGCGAGCAGGTATCTCAAGAGAATAACAGCGGTGATCGTAATAATCACGAAACAATAGAATGTTGAAAACCGAATCTAGAGGATTCATACAGCAAGCAAATAGTCGTTAAAATGCGTGCTGATTAGATGTCGAATGCGAGTTTCCAATTTTCTCAGAAATGGATGCCCTATTTTCATCCGGTTAGTTCAAATTACTCAAAGCTTATTCGCCCCCTCAGACGATTGCTTGGAGAGCTTTAGGGGGGACTGATATGGGTTGAAAAAAACTTAAAAAAAATACTCTACTTACATTAACTATCCAGACTGCAAACCACCGGTTGAACTCGATTGTATCAAGATGCCACAGTCATCAATAGTATTGAACTCTGACTCTCTCCCAGACCGGCATGCGATGGCGGGGAACGAAGGGTCCTCCAGGGACAAAATCAGGGCTATCGGGGTCCTCAAGGTCACCAGGCTGTACGAATCGTCGGATACCATCAACCTCTCCTTCTTCGCTGATCCCATTCATACGTCGGAATATTACGCCCTTGATATCTTCATCCCATTGCCTCTCGAGCTGGCCGAACATAAAAGCTTGTTCGAAACTTCGAGGTACTTCCGAGTACCAGAAGTTCTGCTCGTTGTAACCGAGGGCATAGCAATCAATGTATCCCTTTTGAAGCTCTTGGCTGGGAAGACTGTAGAAAATTCGGCTAAGCTCGAACCTCCAGGGTTTGGGGGTGGCCTCGTTCGGATTGAGGATGCAGTGCTTGTACGCCGCTAGGGTAACGTCAATTCCCGGGTGGTCCAGCGAGTCCAAACTGGCGTAGAATCTCTCTACGTATCCCATACTGTGGGGCGCCACAGTTGCCACATCCTGTACATCTGAACTACGATATTGTGTACCTCCTAATGTCATCATCCACTTTTTCCCCCTGGTTTTGCCATTGGAAACTTTCTTGAATCCCTGACCGTTATAAACCTCGTAAGGGTCTTGGGAGTTGTCGTTGGGGCGGTTCTCAGTGAGTCTCGATGGTTCATGCTCCATTTTTTATTCCGTGGGTTCGCTGTTGCGCAATGGAGTGTAATTTGTGAAGAGAGGGTGTTAAATATGAGCTTGGAGCTTCAAGGAGTCTGTAAAAATGCTTTCAAAGAGACTCTGACGTTATTATCGATAAGAGCGGTGAGTTCAAACAAGAGTCTTAAGTGGTCGTGTGAGGTTAAATGAAATTTGGAAATGGAAATGAAGTTGAGGGCCAGGTTTTTGAGCGCTGAGAGTTTTTCCAGATGCGAAAGGTCGAATTCAAGATGGTGAACAAGGTTTAGTTCCAAAGCTGAGGTTGGACCCTTTTTATATTCGTGAAGGCGCACTCTACTGGCCTAGTGCTCTCGTTATACACACGTTGCTGTGCAGTTAGTATCTATTGCCTGCGTGCCGCATAGGAAAGTAGGGCTCGAAAACCTAGCCTTAATTCCATGCGGCAACGACCTCATGTTTACAATTTCCTCTTGATTAGAAAGTATACTGCAGCTATCTCTTAGCACGACTATGCGCTGAGTAGTCCCGTTGCCAGATGCTGAGGATTCGGAATCAAACTTTAATCGCATGTTGCAAGTTGAGCCATTCTCTAAGATAAGATTCGCATAGAACGGTACGGTTCTAAGTATAGTACCTTTGAAGTCAATGAAGTCAATTTGGTTCGTATGCACCCCGATCAGGATAGGTGATAAAGACAAGAGCTCATGATCATATTTTTAAAACTCAATTACTGGCATCTGTATGTAAGATCTAAGAAAATTAATCAGATCATCATATTACTCAGAGGTTCAGCTAGTCTCGTTGCCAGAGGCTCAGCAACATATTTCGGAGTTTGGATATTCCAGCAAACTTATATGTATCTATCTAGAACAATCTAGCGTATCGCCTGGTCTCGCATGCTAAACTCTCACTTCCAACAGAGTCTAATATCGCCCATATTTTGTCGATGATTGTTTTCGTGTTTTCATTTTTTTCCCCTTAGATATAGACTAAAGTGAAACTCAACGATACTCTAGTTCGTATCAATGTTATTTCGAGGAATTTCTTTTGAACCAATCTTAGTCCTTTACTCTTCTAATACTTGCTGGCTTGAAAAGTCAGCACTGGCACATGAGAACAACTTGTTGGATTTTTCGTGTTGGGAGTGAGGTTGAGCCGTCTGATGAGGCTAGACAGTATAAGTTGAGTGGCCGGGGCGTCTCGTCGATTCTACTAAAAGTAAAAAAAAGTTTCGTTTGGTATAAACGTTTCGTGAAACCTTCCAGAACTGTATAACAAGACTAATATAGCTCTAGCCTGTAGCACAACTCTGCTAAATTTTCCCGATTTGAATAGAATTTGGCGCTTTTGTAAGTCTTTCATCTGAAAATACTCAATCAATTCGGCCGGTGGTTTAGCTTAGTCTAATGACAAGGGCTCGATTTCATCATGTATAGGAGGCATTGGACCTTGGCCTTGGCCCTGGCTCCCGTTTGAGTTTATATTACTACATCCAAAAGATCGGCGATATCTCGACTCTGAGTCAACTGACTGGTTATACCGGGAACTTTGGGGATATCTCGCATCCGAATCAACTGACTGACTGGTTCGAGAGCTCTGCGCCTCCCTTGCACTCGGATTCTCGGACCGGCCACCTGAAGTAACTTTTGTCTTAGAACTGGGGGATATTCTTCTTTCTTTAGATATATCATTCCTCTCCCCTTTTCGCTGGATATCCAGATTGTTGAGAGATTTCCCTAAATCTTCGATTGCACTGGTAGGAGCTCTCGTGGTCCCAGTTCCTTCTTTTACTTTTTCTCTTGATGGTAGATTGGCGGAGTCCCACCAATCTCTAGCGGAGCTCTGCTCAGTAGTATGTTTTGATCGGGCGATGATCTTTTGAGGGATCGTCTTTCCCTCTCGCGGTCGAAAGCCGGGTACAGACGGTCGTATGTCTTTGGACATTTGAGAAGTTGATTTTCTTGCAAAACCGGATGATTCTGTGGCTATCGTGTTCAATGTCGCGACGGAACTTTGTGTTGGTATTTCACGCCCGTTTCTTTGTCTTTGAGGATAATTTCGGTATGTGGAGCTAGAAGATCCCGCATACTGAGACGATCCGACCGCGCTGTTTGGCGTTTCTGGTTTTAGAGCTGGGCCTGGGCGAGTCGAGACTAGTACTTCTGGTGGTGGTGCGCCTATTGTCTCGCGTGCATTTCTTAGTCTCTGAGAAGGGCTATTATTGGTAGGGCTTGTGTTTCTCTTCTCTTTTGATGATTCGTAAGTTCTATTGGAGGTCTGTCTAGGATATGAGCTTCCAGTTTCAACTTTAGGGTTCCAAAAAGAATATTGGCTGCCGAAGCCGGACGTTTCCGATGGTTCATAAGTTTCGTTATATTTATAGGAGGAATTCGAAGCCTCCGATACGCGAGATAAAGGAAAGTTGTGGTAGTCGTCATTTTTGGAGTATCTCTTTCGTCTGTCACGTGGGTAAGAAATTCGACTGGCGAAACCGGATGATTCTGAAGGCTCATATGTCTCGCCAGATCTTGGTTTCATTTCGTATGTATAATCTTGAACAAAGCTTGATGACTCTGAGAATTGATTCGTGTTTTCTGATTTTTGAGAAGCAGGAGCTGCGTCGTAGAAGCCAAACTCTGAGGATCGCTTGTAGGGATCTTTTTCTTCACGGGGTGGGCGCCTATTGATCGCGGTAGTTGTTTCAGAGTGGCCATATTTAGGTTGCTCTTGGGGAGGGTGTGAAGCTGTGCTCTGTTTTAATTGTTGATGAGCAGGCTTTGGAATCTCGTGTTCATATTTAGTCTTGTGGTCAAGAAGTTCAGATTGGGGTCGTTTTTCGATCGTGTTTTGTATGTCATGACTGTAGAAGATATCGGGTAGTGACTGATGTTCCATTCCACAGGTATCCTTTCCGAACTCACACGGAGGGGCGTAGTTGAACTTTTGTTGTCCTACAGGAGCATCGGGGAAGTGGATTTCGCTCGGATGTCTTGGACAAGCTTCACATTTTTTATGATACGGCACGCTGTGCTCGCACCAATGATGCTGGGCTTCAATAGCGTTTGACCGCTCGATCAATTTCGTCATTTCTTTCCAATAATCGTCCCCCTTTTTCTTCTTGAAGAAACTCATTTTGATGTATTATAGGTATGGGATGCTCCCTTAGTTGCAACGTTGAGGCGTATGGGAATTGAGGGTTTTGGAGTTTCAAAGTTCAACAAAACTGCTGTGATTGATAATATTCTAGGCAAGAAAGATATTTTACGATTTTAAATTCTTCACGAAGACATCAGTGTGATTCGATATTACCCTAAGAGAAGGAAGGGAGAACAGTAGGTGATATACTGTAACTTTAGGTTTTACGCATTTGCATTGCTGAATAAATAGTATCACATTGGTGAACATGTGTATGGAATAAAACAGGCTTTCACACAAAGCTATTATCCACATAATTTAAAACAGTTTCGAACATATCCCGCTGCCATGTTAGCCTCGATACTACTGTCATGTTTGGAAGGAGATCTTGCATTATTACATGTATGATCTTAAATTTTTAACACACACACACACATATATATATGAGCACTGATCTTAGTTATTTGTAACATGATATACATATACTATCGATATCCAGGGGTAAATTCATACATTCAAGACAAATTCTCTCAAGCAAATGCAGTCTCGTAGCCAAGCCAGACTGAACCAAATGGGTTACGAGACTGAAGCAAATGCTTGTCACAATGTTGCATTTTGTGTGTTGCTTATAAGCGCGCGGCAAAGAGCATATCTTGGACAAGCGCTCGCTAGGTGCGTTGTGGGAAAGAGGGTTGGCTGCCCTAAAACAACACAGCAGTTGTTGGCTCTCACAAAAATTTGTCGAAGGGAACGTTAACAAGGGTTTAGCAGCAGACATTACTATCACCATCAGCACCATCAATCACGGGCATACCCCAACCCCTCCTCCTACTACGGTACGATACTCCCCAGAACGCTCCGAGATACTCTCGAATACATATCTTCTCGAAAAGCAACCCTTTAGAATCGACAGTTCGCAGAACGAAGCCAGAAGCTGACGTTGGATACTTGCATATATCGACAGATTTCACCTCGTCCTTTTACTACCGACAAATAAACTAGCCCAACATGACTGAACAATTGATCTTGAGGGGAACCTTAGAGGGTAAATATTCTCGCTGGGCGCGACGAAGTTGGAAATCGGGAACATTTTGGCTGATGGAGCTGGATATATAGGTCACAGCGGATGGGTTACCTGTTTGGCTACCTCCATGGAGAAGTACGTCGAAAACCGCCGTCCGGAGCTGCACTCTTCTCTATCTGGAGGGAAGCTGCAGTGGAAACTGCGTGGAAATGGCAGGCTAACAAGATGAATAGCCCAAACATGTTGCTCTCCGGCTCCCGTGATAAGAAACTTATCGTTTGGAACCTTACCCGCAGCGATGAATCGTATGGCGTTCCACAGCGATCTTTGACTGGTCACTCCCACATCGTCTCCGACTGTGTCATCTCTTCTGATGGTGCTTATGCTCTTTCTGCCTCCTGGGACAAGTCTCTCCGTCTCTGGGAGCTCTCCACCGGTGTCACCACCCGTACTTTCACTGGCCACACCAACGACGTTCTCTCCGTCAGCTTCTCTGCCGACAACAGACAGATTGTTTCTGGTTCCCGTGACCGAACGATAAAATTGTGGAACACTCTTGGTGACT
This sequence comes from Arthrobotrys entomopaga, assembly GCA_012184315.1. NCBI lineage: Eukaryota > Fungi > Ascomycota > Orbiliomycetes > Orbiliales > Orbiliaceae > Arthrobotrys > Arthrobotrys entomopaga. The sequence continues at coordinate 148,832 of LDDX01000084.1, read as the reverse complement.
GCAAGTACACAATCACCGAGAAGGGCCACACGGAATGGATTTCGTGCGTTAGATTCTCACCAAACCCTCAGAATCCGGTTATCGTTTCCGCAGGATGGGACAAATGTGTCAAGGTGTGTAAAGAATTCCGGCCTTTCAGTTTATTGAATTGCGATCTATTTCTATTATCCATATGGATACTATCTCCAATGATGTCCTGCATTTTCAAAAGTATTTGCTACTTCAGAGGTCCCATCTAGACCTATGAGACAAACAATCACCATTCAATGCCCTGAGATATAGCGACAACTTTTTTTTTGCGATACATTTTTTTTTGGTTTGGTGCTAAAGAAGCTTGCTGACATGGAATCTTCTAAAAGGTCTGGGGTCTCCAAAACTGCGCCATCCAAACCAACCACACTGGTCACACCGGCTACATCAATACCGCCACCATCTCCCCCGATGGCTCCCTTTGCGCTTCCGGCGGCAAGGACGGTACCACTATGTTGTGGGATCTCAACGAGTCCAAGCACTTGTACTCCCTCACCGCTGGTGACGAGATCCACGCCCTTGTTTTCTCGCCGAACCGCTACTGGCTCTGCGCTGCTACTGCTTCTTCGATCGTTATCTTCGATCTTGAGAAGAAGAGCCGAGTCGATGAGCTCAAGCCAGAATTCCCATCCCACAGCACGAACACAGAGAAGAGGAAGAGCAGAGACCCAGAGTGTATCTCCCTCGCGTGGAGCGCTGACGGACAAACTTTGTTCGCTGGTACGTAAAACCCACTCTTTGAAATGCTATTTTTAGTATTAAGTATTTGCTAACATCGAATGAACAGGTTACACCGACAATTTGATCAGAGCCTGGGGCGTCATGTCGAGAGCGTAAACGAGATGAAAGAGAAGAAATAGAAAACCCCAAAAAGCTACATCTATGAGAAAAAGGTTCCCCTTCTTGTAATGACCTTTTCATGAAGCCTTCTTTTTTCTCTTCCCTATAATATTTTGCATTTTTCCTTACTTTTATTATACTACTACTACTTTTTTTTTTCTTTTTCTTTTTTTTTTTTTTGCTACGGGAGTCAAACGTTTATACCGTCCGTCATCATCATCCATTCTCGCGTTTTGAGATCCGTCCATCCATGCACCCTTTTTCGATACTGTATCTTACTATATTACATACATTATACTACCGGGGATCCTCCTTTCTCTTCATTCTAGGTACCTACCAAATAGCTGCTTTTTCTTCTCTTTCAGATTCCCGACTCTACCTACTCCGGTATTTATTCTACTCATTCTCCCTATTCAATACCAGTCTCTTTTTCTTAAAGAGATACACGCTGCTGTAATCACGATTTTTCGACTGTAGAGAAAAAAAAAAAAATATGTGCATACGATTAAGACCAAGAGAAAGAAACAGTAACATGTTCTGTATACGAAACTATTTCTTTGACGTCAGACTCCCAACCATGGCTTTTCCTGCTGTGAATTTAGTCTCGAAGCCAAACGACACTTCGTCTGGCTTCGAGACTACTGTGAAATATAAATGATAAAGCAGATTTAGTGACATAGCTCTATAAAGTGATCCCAGATATACGCATAAGATAATCATGTAATCCTACTATATACCACCCCGGTTGGTGAGACACAAAAGTCACCGACTTCATGAAACACCCATGTCAGTATGCTGCCGATAAATTTGTAAGATTTTACTACTCCAACATAGTCATAATAATAATAGTAACCACGATCTTAGAATTAATCCGAATGAATACAAATTACCATTGTCTCTCTGATTAAAGCAAAGCGTATCAATCAAGCAATCAGGGCAGAAACAGTATTGAACAAGCGTGAGTGAGCAGCTGTCCCTAAAAAATAGATAAAAAAACTAAAACCGCCACGTCGGCTCCAAGTCAAACTCGACAAGGAGAAAAACATAAAACGTACGATAGAGCAAAATATACTTGCAAACCCGAAACCAAAAAAAAAAAAAAAAAAAAAAAAAAAAAAAAAAAAAAACATATCCAAATCTAACGACCGGCTATCCCATCCTATTCTCCAAATTTCCAATTTGATATCCCCCCATCCTGTTGTCCACCCTCAAATCCAAAGGTATCAAAAGCAATGGCAAGAGACAAAAATAATAATAAACCATTTCTTCGAAATAATAATAGTAATAAACCTCTGTCCACTCCGAGTTTCCAGTGTCTTTGGATCCTAATACACCAAGTTCATAAAGAAACCCCCGCTGTTACCGTAAAAAGTTGCCCAGTGTAAGTTTGATCAAGTCGTCGCCTTGTTTATATCTCAAAATATCTCTTCGCCCGTGGATACCGCACCTGTTCTCTTGCACAACGAGGGCTGATGAGCGTGAAGATCTGGAAAGATAAACCCTATCATAGCTTGTTCTCCAGGAAAAGAGGATATATAAGCAGCAAAAAAAGAATACCGTTAAACCATAAAACAGAAAGGGAAAAAAGCAGACCGATCCTGCGCCGGTGTACATGATTTTTTAGCAGCGAAGCATAAAGCAAAAAGAAAATTGTTAACAAAACAAAAGCAAGAAGGATAACAGTAGTATCCGTAACTTTGAAAAGGGAAAATTGAAATCATAAAAACGATGTGATGGTCTTACGAGACTGCAAAATTGGTTTTTCTCAGGTGTTCTGTACTTTAGAGATCTCCGGCGGTAGCAACCAAAGCTGCAAAAACTCCCACACCACCAACAAGTGCACCGGCAATAGCGGTAGCAAGAGTGGAGCCCCAACCGGCACCGGCATTCTGCACGCGAGGTCGCTTAACCTTAGGTTCAGAAGATTCGGCTTCAAGTTCATTCTTGAGTTCATCGGCAAGGGCGAGGAGCTCCTGGCGATCTGCTTCCACTGGTAGTGAAGCAGGAGCTGAGATAGGAACCGCAAGCTGATGTTTCGTAGGAGCTACAAAACGACGGGGAAGAGGGGCAATCTTGCGGTTGACCATAAAAGCAGGAACCCCATCGTCCAAATCAGTTTCCATCCTCGAGCATTCCTCAGGCTCTTCGCTTTCAGAGCGTTTACGCTTCTTGCTTGCTACCGGGGATTCAACGTCAAGAAGAGGTATATCAGCAGATTCACGTTCCTCATTTTCTTCAAATACTTCCTCCAACTTCTTGGCAATGGCAGCCCAAGGGGCCTTGTCCTGAGGTTCCGTATCGAATGAGTCACTTGTATCGTCGTTTGGAGAGAAAAAGTTCTCCATAGACATGGCATTCTTGACGGCGTTATGAACAAGGATATTCTCAGCCACCTTTTCGACAGAGATGGGACTTAGAGTGTCAATCAACTCTTCTCGGTCGCCTCCATCATTAGAGGAAGCTTCGTCCTCCGTGTCGTTAATGAATCCAATTTGGTAGTCATCGACAAAATTTTCGCGATCGTCATAACCTGGCTCTTCGGACTCACTTCGTGCATCATCCATTGGATCTTCTTCAACGGATGAGATTTCTAGTGAGAACGACTCCGCCATATCCTCGTCTTCGTCGGAGCTGAGGGCTGACTGTTCATACGAACTAGCCTCCGAAGTTGATTCGCAGTCAGGATCTTTCTGTACCCAGCTCTCGTCTTCCCAGTCTTCCTCGTCTGAAATTTCAAAGCGGCCAGCCATCTTAATTTCAGGAGAGGGAGACCGTGTCTCAGCGGGTGAGAGCGGCGCACCGGCGTCGGGGTCGCCACGACCATCACATGGTGACTCAGCAGCTTCAACTTCGCCCGCTCCATTGTCTGTTTCCTTTTCTGAGTTCCCGCCAACATTAGATGCGAAATTTCGAACCCAAAATGGGATGCTCGAATCCGCTTTTGCTTGGATTTGATTTGTAGATGTCGGTGTTGGGTATGGAAGGTTATCTTTCTCCTTTGACGGTGTATAGAAGGGGCGAGAGCCCTGCATTTCGATTCGGGAACGCAGAAATGATGTAGCTCGGTCTCTCATAGCCTCAGCTTTACGGACTTGTTCCATCGCTAGTTTAGTGCGATTAGCCAAGTTAGCTATGGCGCCGCGAGAGATATTGAGTGGTGAAGTGGTGTCGAGAGGCTTACAGTCCGGGTCAGCCGAGGTGGTACAGGAGTTATATCCGAAAGGAGATACGAGCGGGGCTTTCCAAGTGTTGTCCCAGGCTTGCTTGATTTCTGGAGAAACAAGTTCCTCAAGGATAGGAGGATGTTCTAGACCGCTATTTCCAGTGGCAGTGGTAGGAGATTGGATATCTGGAAGTGGAAAAGATTTTTTGGAGAGATCGCTAGAATCCTCCGTGACGGTTGACGTAGGGACGGAACCCGATGAATTGCCCTCGTGGGAAGAGCCTGTGTCATCTTCATCGTATTCAGCATCAATATCATCATAGTCTTCGAGATCAGAATCCAGCATGACAGGGCGAGAAGCGGCCCCCTCGCGAACTGGGGTCTTGGAATGCTGTCTTGATTGACTTTGGATCAATTCATTTATTGACATTCGAGGAACAGATGGTCTGTTTGGCTGGGATGTGTGAGAGTCTACCGTCAAGTCGACATGAGTTGTGTTTCGGATGATGGAGGGCGACTCTACACTATTACGAAGAGACTCTCTGACGATTGTAATCGGCACTTCTGAGGGTGGATCAGGTCGCCAGCCTGTCCAGCGTGAGGAACTCTTTTCTCGCTCCTCCTCCCAAGGATTACTTTCATCCCAGTAACGAGGTTGAGAGTTTGACTTGTTGATAGCTTTTACTTCAGTTATCATGATATCGTCATCCTCCTCCTCCTCCTCTTCTTCTTCTTCTTCGTCGCTCGAGTATGGACTGTCCGGGAGAACGAGTTCGTCGCTAGTAATTCCGTAACCATGGTGTACTTCAGCCATTCTGCTGGTTTGAATGATTTTGACGCCAAACACTTTAGGTGGGAACGTTTCTGGGAATATGTTAGCAAATATAAGGAAGGCAGAGTATATATTGTTGGGTATTGCGACCGTACCAGAGCCTCGGCTGACTGAACTACCGAACTTAACGGTTGAACCAGACTCGAGAGGGACAAATCGCTTAGGTTCAAGGATTCGATCGTTGATGTATGTACCGTGCATAGAGCTAGCATCCGAAATGACAACCTATCGAAAGATAAGAGTACGAAGGATTAGCTTTGAAAAAAAAAAAAAAGAGAGAGAGAGAGAGAGAGACAATGCAAAATAGGATAAAATATAAGAAGAGGATTCTAGGGCTTTTAAGTGTTTGTACAAACTGTTTCGTAAAGTAAAAGGATAACAAATTGAAAGCAGTGCATGAATCATCACTGAGCAGAGAGTTGGGCGGGGAGCTAGTTAAACGAGGCTTCAGGGATTGGACATACCTTTCCTTCCTCGTCACATTTGATCCAAGCGTGTAGACGGCTCATGACGGGAGAATCAAAGTAGGCGTTATCAGAATCAGGCAACAGATTCTTGGTCTTGTTTCTGCTGGAACGGCCGACAGTGACGAGAGGTTGACTGGGGGTGATGCGGATGGTTCGAGGACCAACCGAATCCGCGAGGCTGCCAGAGGGCGTGAGAACCACCTCAGCGATACCTATAGATGACATTTGGGCTTTAGCACTTTCGAGGTCTGACGAGAGAACTGCGAGGACGAGAAAGAGAGAAGCAGAGGGGAGGGAAAGGGTGGAAGAGGGGTAGAGCTCGAGGTGTCGGAAGTTATAAGGCGGGGTGGTGGTGCTTGTGGATCCAACTCACTTTCGAGAGCAGCGGAAGCCATGGTGTCTTCCTCTCCAGGTCCCGAACTGGACGGTAAGAAAATGGAGTAAGCTATTCAAGCGAGAGTACTCCTAATTTGAAGAAAGCTGAATCGAACAGATTCTGATGAGCAGATGGCGAGAAGATCTGGGTAGCTGAGAAGGAAGGGGAGAGAAGGGGTTGATGAAGTTGAAGATGGTCGACTGGGCCGGTGGGCGAGTGGATTGGGTGGAGGGGCTGCAGCGAGGGAGGAGAGATGTGTTGTGTGCTTGCTGGGATTGGCGCGAGGATGATCAATTCAACTCAAAAAGAGTACCTCTGACGGATCCCACTCGGATCCTTCCTTCGTTCCTTTCCTTTAAGGGCCTTTCACCGGGTATTCTATTTTGATGTCAGGCCATGGACAGCGAAGAACCAACAAAGAAGGCACGGGAATTTGGGACGATATGGTACGATACGGCGCAGTATTAGTTACTTCTTAATTAACAGTGCAGCAAGGCTGGTAATATTCCTCTTGAATCCGGTATGTACACCCGGCGCCAGTTTCTCATATATAAGTCACGATGTAGCGCGAGGATCCAGCCTTCCTTCCTTCTCGTTCGTTCGTTCATTATCAATCTCCCAAGAGTCATTCTTTCCGATGCCCGTTTTTTTTTTGTCTTTGCTCTCGTCGCTGGTTGGCCAAATCGAGAAAAGGTCCAATGGGGAGCTAGCGGGTGGGCCTAATGAGCGAAGCGATACCCCGATTGGCGGTCTGGAGCGAAACCATGCGCGATTATTGGCTACGCTACTTCAAGCTATGAAATCAACACCAAATGGTGCCACCATAGTCATTCCGTGCATTGAAAACTAGCGTGATTTCAAACCTATTTTCAAATTACAACAAATATTATATTTGCTTTCACAGACGCATAATCCTCTCGCATTAGCTACTTCACTCGTTGACATGCTACTTATTTAAGCGCTTAAGTACTTAAGTATTATCCTTCATTATAAGGCCACAGGACTCTTGAATCGTGATTAACTATTTCACTGCATAAATATCCTTCTATAAAAGCACATCTCCACGACAGCATCCTCGAATCAGTATCCATTTGCTTTCGATCTCACGCGCCGCTGCTAGCCGGTCCTGGTGTGGCATATACTGCTTTTATAACGGCATCGATGGTGAACACAAATGAGTTTTGCAAATTTTACAAAATGACGAAGTAAATGTGGTTAGCGTTGTTGATGAACGCCTACTAGCTACCGACATACTCTGAAGTTACAGTTTTAGGGATATGCTTTATCGACTAATTCCATCTTCAATTAAAAAAGAGTTCTGGCATTCGAGGAACGGTATAGTCTTGTTGTCTGTAGTTACTAGCTAGTATAGTTACTAGCCAGTATAACTAGTGTACCTACTATATAATAACATTATACCATACGAAATTTATGAAGCCCTGCAACGAGTTCTTTTTTCTTGTTTTAATCTTGCATAGCTACCACCGATAAACATCTTGCAAAAGATCAAGCTCCGCAATCTAATGCATTTACTGTGAGCCTGAAATCTAATTGGGTAGTCTTGTGGTCCCAGAAGCGATTGAAATCTACTGAACAGACGTCGTCCGACATGCGTACTGATATTCCGCTTTTGTAACTGGGATCGTAATAGTGGTAGTTTTCGACATCTGTCCGTGTTGCGCATGCACCAAATTAGCATCTCACCAAACGAAACTCGCCGCTTTTAGGAAAACGCAAGAAAGTAAAGGCCACAAAGACACTGACCCAGGTTCTATACTTCAAGAACTGCAGACTCAGCGCCGGTGGAATTGGTACGGTAGTCACGGCAACATTAGTACACGGTGAACAATCTACGGACCATGTACTCGAAACTGTCGCGGTATGTACAGTTTCCACACCTCCAAAGTTAGGGAACACCCAATGATATATGAGCTTGGTGCATGGTGATAGATCCACGGATGTGGTAAACGTGGTGCTAGAACTTGCTGTAGCTATAGGGACATCCGAGCTCAACGTGGATGTACTTGAAATGGAGTCGGAAGTGGTACTCAATGCTGTAGTAGAATCTGAACTCGTGGTAATAATATCTGAGTTTGAGGTGGAAATAGTGTCTGAGTCTGAACTAGATTCAGTGTTCGTTGTGGTAGAGGATGTTGTATCCGTGGAGGTGGTACTGGAGGTAGAATCGGAGGAGAGAGACGTAGAGTCGCTCGACCCCAAAGGATCAGAGTTAATGGTGTGGGAGCTCGCATCTTCAACCAGACCTGAATCTACTTTAATGTCATCGGGTTTCGGAAGAGCTAGTGCGCTATATTAGAATTGTAGAATTGTGTTAGCCCTCTACTCATCGATCGCGACCAGGGATACTAATCGGTAGAGAGATTCGCATACTTTGTTAAGCCTAAAATCAACACCAAAGTCACCGCGAAGTGCATCTCTGACCGATACAATCTATGATTTTTTAGTACTTCAGGTTTATCGTTTGCAGTTCAGCCCTCGTATCTTCCGCGGACTGAGGAGAATATCGTAATGAGGAGGAAAGGTCTAGAGAGAATGGAAAGAATGGAAGAGTCGGTCGCCAAATACAGACCGATCATCGAAAAAGACGAATGCCAACGTCACTTCTCAAACATCGGAGTGTTATTCCTTCAATCGAGAACTTATAACGGATGTTACACCTCCGAAGCTAGAGAGACGTAGGAACATGGTTAGTTACTTTTCAAAATTCAGGAAGAAGAAAAGGATAAACTGGTCTCCCCACCGCGCACGAACGCCTCTTAAATGCTAGTGGATTTGAGATTATTTGCTAGGCCAGGTTAAGGGCCGAGAGGCCAAAATCTAGGACCATTTTTCAAGGACTGGGAAGGTATACACTCCCTCCGGCTTCGTTCGCATTTGTTCTACTAATTCGCGAAACCAAAATACTTATGGCGTCGGTATCCGGTCAAAGGAGTCTTGCCGTCAAATAAACTACCCGAAAATCCCAGTTCGAGAACTCTTGGCGAGAGAAATTATTCCATTTTCGAAACCGTATCTCCAAAATGGTATATACTGCCGGACTGAAACATGAAATCACGCATAAAAGAGGTTTCATTTTCTCAATGCAACGTGATGCACTCTCTCTAAACGAAATTCGGGAATTTTCGAGCTGGGTTATTTGTCTACGTCGCAATCCAAATTCGATACTCAACCGCCGAATTCAATTGAGTTTAGGCTTATTATTATGAAGACTCACGTCTTGTGCAATTGTACACTTGTGTAACCCGAGGTCGCGACCATTGGGCCCACATGAACCTACCCACCCAACACATTTGGATCCAAAATGCAACATATGCAACACGCTAGTGCAGTATTATTAAAGCCCAAAAAAAAGCTAAGAATATTGCAATACGATTCGAATATTCGAATGCGACCAAGCCAAGACTAATACGAACACCAGTTCACTTCCTCAGGATTGTGTCCTAACTCCAAGAGAAAGATCTGATCTACTGATTCAATAAAAGGTATCTAAACGACTTGTAAGTACCAAATTCTTTATTTTCCTTTCTCATACATTCTTTTATCTTAGAGTTTAGGGTGTAAAATGAAGTTCCTGCTTGCGATCACGACTTCACTTGTGGGATTCACACCATCCTCCACAGTTTTTGTTCTTGGATTTCCTGCCCCCCCGCCACATCCACCATCACCTCCTATATCCACTCAGGTTGCTCCTCTTTATAACTATGCAGCACCCACCCCCAAACCGCCAGCTCTATCGAAGCTCTCTGTGTAACCTTCACTGTCATGGACAACACCGCCAAAGTTTTATTGCATATATTGTATTCCAAATGTGTCCCAATTGTTAGAAAGTCATCGTACGAAAATCCAATCCAAAAATCTGCCCTTTGTATTCTAATTGCATGTGCACGCGCATGCGAACGCAGCTAACCTTCTAGGTCATCCCGATGTTGACCTGACATTTGCTCATATTATAATACTAGATACTCGTTTTTTCACTTTTAGGAGAAACCTGTCTGATATCATGATACTGAGAAGACTCAGTATATCGTATCTGTTAAATATTGTCTAAGGAAAGCAAAAAAAGCAAGCGGTCTTTCAGGTGCCAAGGGCATGTTCTATGACTTCCAAGGGATTCACTCCATCTAGACTTTCAATATCAAATTTGGCTTGTGAGTGGCTAACCCTTTGCCAAGTGTGATCACATTCCACTGCGCCCCCTTGCTTCGATTATTTTGTTCATTCCCCTGTTCTTTGTTGTGAAAAAATTTCCCTAACACCAGGCTCCTGAGTTCAGGGGCACTTTATCTTATCGCACATATACTTTTTGGCTATACGAGAATGCTTTGAGAAAGCAGTGCGCTATGTTGGTGCTCAACCTTATTGGCACTTGGGAACTGACAAAGCCTTCAGATTGGACATGAAAGACTGGCTCACTTTTGACTCAAAAATAGGATTCGGTGGTAAGTGTCCCTACCAAGATGGTGCCAACCCATCTAACATTCCAAACCGCAGCGGTGGTAGGTTGCGTTCCTGACGGCCCGTTCGCCTCCTTGATCTTTACTATGAATACAACTCCTAGAACGTCCATTGGTGACAATCCACAGTGTCTCGGTCGTGATTTCTCTCGTATTCTTATAATATGAGATGGGGTAATCAAACTGGAATCAATTGGGTTTGCGATACTCTTAACTATGGTTGATTCGCTCGTCACATTGAGAAAACTCCTGGCTTCATTGTCCCAAACATCGATGGATCCGGTCATTTTGGAGTTGGGGGTGCCCTTGGTACTATGGGTGATGCATACAGCAGCCCTGGTGGTAAGTTGTCAAAAATCCTTCTCCAGAAAAATAACTCGCAACTTTCATAGGATCCATTCGACGCTTGAAACTAGCGTTTCCTGAGTAGACCTGATCTTCTTCTTGCGCCACGCGAACTTGGACAAGATTTTCTAATAATGGCAGTGGCAACTTATAAAAAATCTCCCACAGTCCTTGAGCGATGTCTCTGGACCGATCATTCCTTTCGACTACACTAGCGGGCGAGGGGGCAATGTCACGGCTTCCTTCCAAGTCAATATTGGAGGACTCGCAGGTAATATCAAACTGCTTGACCTTCTGAACGCCCAATCTACCACTTTGTGTTACACTTATGCTGCACCATAAGTGACAAATGATGTCTCTCAAGTTGGCAATTGGCTTGAAGTCAGTTCAACAGGTAGCGTATACTGTTTCGAGTCAGTTTCTCATATCTCCACGATTGTACGACTTTATGTCGCTTAATAAGCTTGTAAGATACACTCGAATAAAGCCTATTTAGACCTGCTTAAGCTTTGGTTGGGACGGATTATTGATGCTGCAAAGATATGTATCAAGGAAGCCGAGAATTGAAGTTTAGATCTCGTCCATGAAGATTTTGGCGGCTCCAAAGCTTGAAATGATCGCATGCCCGCTTTAGGTCGCCCTACATGTATACAACGAAACGACAAGGTGAGAGGCTTACATCCCTGAAGCTAGCGGACGGGGATTCGGAATAAGTTCATGATAAAGGGGTGCATAATGCCTTGGACAGGTGACAGGGATTAGTTAAAAGATATAAGGTCAAATCGCCCGTTTAGCGAGAGTCTACTTTCTGTACAACCATGTTGATCAGGATACACGACAGAGGAGGATCGAGGATACATACCTCAATACAGCACACCAGCAACCACAGGAGACGACAAGATGACATTGGCCAGCACGGGTTGTGCCTAAAATCTAATGTGCAGGAGAAAATAGAGAAATGGGTGCCATCAGAAGGCTCGAGGTTCGAGGCTTTTATTTGACAAGAATGCTAAAGTCAGTAGGTTGGGGGTCCCCGGCATTTCCCGGCCACAGTCTTTAATTCCCCGAGCTATCTAGACCTATGCAGGGGGAAATTCTCCGAGCAGGGTGTTGATCATAGCCAATCACGTACTATTTAAAGGGAGGGATAATCTTTACCGAATTATTTGGTGTGATGAGATTGACCCAGCTGATTGGATGATTATGTTTCGTAAACCGTATCAGTGAAATTCTGAAAGACTCACTTCCCCGATGTATTAATATGAGACTGCTTGAACTACATGTAGCATAGTAGGACAGACTCAGATGACACGGAGATGTCTTAAAGCCTTTGGCGAGGAATACAGAATATGCATATTATAGCATTGGATATTAACGTTATCTTACGACGTAGAGCCAGGTACGAGTATACGTATACCAAGGCAATAATTGATAACTGAATTCAATTCAGTTCAGACCCAGACAGGATTTATGCGAGACGGGTTGAAGCCCAGGGGGGGTTAGTCCCTAGCCTTGGTATATTTCAATCCAGCGACTTTCAACCAGATACTCGGTTTTATCAAATAAACTATCCCGACAGCCTGGTACAGAGGGTGTATATATATATATATAAACAGCCCCAGGTTCCATCAGTGGCTTCAACTTCTTGAGAACAGACCCACTCAAGCACTCAACCGTTGAAGATCAAGCCTTTTCATAGAAGGTCATCTCAATATTCAACCACACTTGACGGTTCCACGTAGTTATTATCTAGACATATTGGCCTCTGCGGACACAGAGGGAGTCCTCAAGATGTCTGACGCTCCTACTTCTCCTCCTCCTACAGCGCCACTGGACCCAGCATATGCTGCCCAAACACGGCAGCCCTTGTTTTACGGCATTACATTCGCACTTTTGATAGTTTCTTTCGCATTTGTTAGTTTGCGGTGAGTACATACGATGATCCTCTTGCTTCCGACTCTGAAACTGTTTAACTAATCGATCGAATCTCGTTCAAGGTTTTACTGTCGCATGTTCTTGATCAGGAAAATTGGACTTGATGACTGGCTCATTCTGGTCGGATTAGTACTGGCATGGATTTTAGGTATTCTCAACTATTTCCATGTCTCTTTCGGGACTGGTAGACATATCGAGACAATTGTAAGTCTTGAAATCCTGAGGAACGACAAATTATTGGTTCAAGGAGCTAGACAAAGCCAGTATACTAGTATACTAATTCTCTTCCAAAACGATTATAGACTTTCGATGTGTTAATTCCAACCCTCAAGTATTGGTATGCGTACCAATTACTCTATCCTCTTGTGCTTTGCACTATCAAGATGTCCATTTTGTCATTCTATAAAGGAATATCACCACAAAAGGGGTACCAGATTGCTATTTGGGCTAGCTTTGGATTGGTGGCCGCATATACTATTGCCATTGAATTCGTCTATGTAAGGCCAATCACGCTCCAAGCTTTAAAGCTGGTCATTAATTATTAACAATTCCATGATCAATAGATGTTTGAATGTCCAAAGCCAAGTATGTCGTGGTCTGTGACTTTCCCAACTGGTTGTATGAACTTGTCGGTTTTGTACTATACCAGCGCCTCTATGAACATTTTAACAGATATAATAATCCTCCTACTCCCTATTCCAATTCTACTCACCCTCAAAATCCAAAGTCGAAAGCGAAGTAAGCAACTTGTACCAATCGATCTCTACCAAAGTTAACATGGCTCGTGTCCCCCAGACTAGGCTCGTGTACTAAAATTATATCTCTCTTCAAATATAATAGTTGCTCTTATCGGTATTTTCTTCGTTGGCTCCTTTGCAGTGATTGCCAGTATCAGCCGTATCTGGGCTCTATGGCTTTACCAAAACACTAAGGATGTTTCTTACGACGCCATCTTCATTCTTCTATTCTCAAACATCGAAATCAATCTTGCGATTATCACTGCCTGCGCACCAGCTCTCTGGCCATTATCCAAGGAGGTCTTCAAACCCTCCATGTATGGGCGATCGTACGAATACCAGAATCAATCAGACAACAACCGGAACAATTCCAAACAAAACGCGAATGACTATCCCTTGAGCAGCTTAGATACCATAACCGACAATAAGCGGCAGACCAAGGTCCGCGGAGGAAAAGGAACTCATAACCGAAACGAAAGCGAGGAAGAAATCATCCAAAGCCCAAACGGAATTGTCCAAACGAGAGAAATCAGCATATCGGTCAATAAACAACATATCAATGAATCCTTCGGCGTAGCCCAACCGTCCTACTCGAATACGTATACACTTTAAAGGATTCTCGATCTAATTCGTCATATCATTCTACCTAGCCGTAGGATTATCTCTTGTGAATGTATTACTCTCTTTAACAGCACATGTTTCTTAACTTATTTTATTTTATTTTTTTTTTTTTGGTGGGAGTTTATAATCGGAGCTGGATCACTTTGAGTATTCTCCTTTGTATACATTCTATTGCAACAGTGTATAAGAATGTATTCTGCTATCTTTTCTCTTCACATATTCATACACTCTCGGCTAGTTATCGTTATAAATCGATTAGAATGCTAGGTACAAGTATAAATTCGTAGATCCTGAAATGACTTCTTTCTTTTTCTGATTCAACTTTTAAAGAATTCACTTTCTTCTGTGGCCACATACTAGATTAGTCAAGAAGATTCCTAGATCAATGTGCGTCCGAGCGCCGATTTTGTGATTCCTCGCTCTCATTCCTTCCCGGTCTGTGTACAGGGATTGCCCGTACTGTACTGAACCGGTAATTTAAGATTTAGCGCCTCTGGTGGCGTTTTAAGCTCGGGGCGGGGATATCGGATGGGGTGGATACTGCAGTGAAGCGAACCATGGTCTGGAACCCCTGAAAACCATTATCTCTGGACGTGAGGCCCACCGAGATCTGATAACATCACCTTGATGGGACGTCGAGATTGTATTTCATGGAGGGAAATATCGAAGAAGAAAACGGAATCACAAACTTAACACAACTCAACCAATCTTTTATTACACGTCCTGTTTAGGGAGATATTATACATATGATCTTGAGAGCTCAAGCAAGAGCCTTGACGATATGACGAATATTTATTCGCTGTCAATGTACTAGATGTCTTTGATATTTTAAAGGAAAGTAGCCTTATAATACCGCTTCTCCGATCATTCTATGTTCACCTCGATGAACCCATGAAAATAAACCCAAAATACCAGACAGCGCCCGGAGCTCACGTAAATCCGCATTCTCGATGTTCTTCTCAATAAACCGAGACTCGGGTACGTAATACTCTCAATCCCGAACTAGTGTACTTATGATATCACCCAGAGCTTTGCGTGTCCCTTCCAACTAATTCCAAATCATTTCCTTTAGCTCATCCTCGCTTTCTTGATAGGATAATCCTCAATGATTGCATGACTCCTCTTTCTATAAATCCGATAAAGTAAATTCTGATCGTTCATGCTGTCGCGAGACCGAAAAGAATTTTTACCTTGACCAAACCACCCACACTACCATGACTGAATTTCCATCAGCCACCACTCCCGGCTGCATCCAGGACTCCCTTGGCAATGTGGTTTCTTTTCCTTTTGATCTCATATTAATTATAATAACCCGTTTGCTGTTGTTGTTGTGGTATCGCCCGGCCAGATCGCTCATGCCGAATGCGATGATATTACCGCAAGTACAGAATCGACCATGACAAATTGACAGAGCAGGCATCAAAAATAAATACCACACTTTCACCTCATTTCCAGAGGCCACGCCACTTATTTTTTGACATCTTTCAATAACAATATCGCGTTTGCGAATCGAATTTCTTCAAGACATCATCATGCTCCGCGCTTCTCTGTCTTTCAAATGACAAGGTTCAACTTTCGCATGTTGTCTCCCACACGGTCTTCAATTGACCGAATCCTTCTGGCCTGGCGACTTAGAATGAGTTCGAGACTTTTGAGTCGGAAACAAACTCTTCTTCAAGAAATAGAACCAAATGGGAAGTATATCCAAGTTGGCCCCAAATCGATAAAATGCAGCCTATAGAGCACATGGTAGCAGGATCGTTAGCGTATGCATTTAATATCTTTATGGCTTCGATAGATGGTAACATACCATAGACTTGCACATGTACTGTGCCGTCTTGTAATGATTGACGTCGTAAAAATATAATATTCGAAAATCTTCGCAGCAGAAACATGCGTAAGCTTTCCTCTCATAACACCTCGTCTATAGAATGATATAATGACACGATAATTAGTTATGTATATATATTTTCACGCACATTGAGCTGTGTAACATACCATGAATATACCACCTACCTTGTCGGATTATCTATTTGTTGTAACGCAGAGGTTGTAGTCATGACATTTATGTAACAGTTAGGTCGGCCAACATCGGCATATAATCTCCAATATCGTAGTAGCTTGTATATATAGTATGAGTAAATGTACTCTAAAAATCGAATAGAGTACATACTGACGGAAGGGCCATCAATCCAATTTTATCCCCAAGAGCTTGACGAAGAGGTTAGCCCGGGCAGTGAAGGGCTGGCTGGAAACGAGACCAGGTTAGCCGAGGAGACGAAACAAAGTATATAAGAAGTATCATATAAAGAAGGAGTCTTGTTGTCAAGAAGCTCAGCGAAAGATAGATGAGAAGCATGGATTTGGTGTAGAATCGCTCTATGGGAGAAGTGAAGAGAAGAAGTTTCGGAGGAAAAGAGGGAAAGCTGGTGCTTAAATAGTTGCGCAGAAAGGGAATTACACCGTTCTCCAGGCGTTTGGAAGATTCTAGCTAAATAGGATAAACGAAGGTATTTTGAAATACGCGCGCATATCCATGCAGTAGGATCCGTAGAGATGGCTAACTTGGAACACGTTTGAGGGAAAGCTCTGACACGTGATCTACGGGATGCGGAGGGTCTAGTCTTCATATAAACTCTTGATAATCGCAAATCCTGCTGTTTTGAATGGGTTTCAAGCGGAAAGGGTGATGTGGCCTTTGTTTATATCGAGAAGCTTTTAGGTTGATCACAGCCAAAGAATAAGGGGGGTTCCGAGAGAGGGTTCTTATGGACGTTTTCTCAGTCTAATCTGTGTTGAGAGCGTGGTATTATTTCTCAGTATATTTTACAAAATATCGAGAGAGTTTTAAGGAGTAAACTCATAATATAAGACCAGTTCAATATCGCTTTACTAACTCTTGAATCTAGTGTGTTACATATCGGAAGCCCATGTTTATCTTCAAATAAGGATCTAAGAATGAAACAAGAGAACCATTCTAGTTCGCGTCTTGGAAATGCAGAATGTTTTAGAATTTGACAGAGACCAAAAGTTGGGGTTCGAACTCTCTAAATGAAAAGAAAATTAACTTTTGTTTATGAGCATAGAATGTTATAGATGATAAAGAAGAATGCGTATGAGTCCTAGCGCCATGAAGAATGAAAAGTAATTTAAAAAAATAGGTATGAAGGGACTTATTTGTAGAGAAGACTGCACGAGAACGCCCAACTATCAAGGAGCTTTGAGGGCCAAAACTATGTATCAAAGTCAATGTCGAACTGTAGATCGAGACCAGCAATTACAGCATCGATGCCCTTGGCTTTGCCAGCCTTCACCTGTGGCACCTTGTTATCTGTCTTACCAAGCCCCGGTCCGCTGTTGTCCTTGTTGGGTTCCTCCCCACCAGATGGATTGCGCATATCCACATCCCCTTCTTTATCCTTCTCTTCTTTTTTCTTCGTTGACGGGTTGTCGTGGTAAATCTTAGCATGGGTTTTAACTCTAGCGAACGGATCCATGAAACTTGAATCGCCATTCTCAGCTGCCATTCGGGCTGCAATCTCGTTTCGCTTCTTCTCTTCAATCTGTGCTTTTCGAATGTCTTGACGATTGATCTCGCGGTTTCGCTTGTTGATCTGCCCCAGAATGTCGAGTTGCGTCGGTTTGCCGAGATTGGCGGTGAGAGATTTTGGTGGTGCGCGCCATTCGAGTTCGCGGTCGATTTTGAGAATCTCAGGTTCGTCGCCTTGATCAACGAGTTGCTGGCGACGTTTCTTCAGGCCGGGAATGTCGAGCATGGGGAGTATCGGATCATCAGGGTGATACGAGGTTCTTTTGAGTCGCATTGCTTCAAAGTCTTCGGTAGTGAGACGGCGTTGGGTAACATTCTTGGTTTCCTGGCGTTTCCTCTCGACAAAGTCGACGGTGGGACGCTTCAACTTAGCAGCATCCATGGCGGCACACCACCAGCGGAATTCATCCTAAGAAGCAAAACGTTGGCATTAGTATTAGTTGTGAGATGCAATTAAACAAGAGCTTACCTCATTTGGTGCCGTGTCGGAGAAGACGTCGACTCTTGTAGGTCGTTCAGCGTCGGCACTAGCAATGATAGCGTTGCGGCGGAACTTGATGGTACGATCACCGCCGGTAACCTCATAGATGTGTCTCGAATCTTGCCATCCTAGAATTCGCGAAAGTTTTCAATGATTATGCTATAATGAATCCAATAATCCTTAGGTTCCTCACCTTTGATTTGGCACAGTCGATAGACAGATTTGCCTGTCTCAGGATGGTTTCCAATGCAGACCCTAGCAAAACACCCAACCGTTGCGTCTTCGAATCCAGGATGAGCCCAGAATTTGGCAATTGTGCTTCTTCCGACAATTAACAGCTTCAGATCAGCGAGGCTAGCCTCTTCGGAGACTTTCTTCGATGAGCTCTTCTCATGTGTAGTCCAAACCGGTTGACTTCCGCGGTCATGATCACTTTCGGAATCCTCCTCTCCTTCCGAGCGATCAGACGAAGCGTTCCTTCTCTTCTTTCTCGATCTATCCGAAGCATCAACACCAGCCTTCCTGGCGCTCTTCTCATCACGTCGCTTGACGAGTTCGGAGAGCTGCGATTTCTTTTTCGATTCTGCGGTCTTCTTTGCCGAAGACTCCCCACGGGTGGAACGCCTGGCACCGAGATGAGCTTCATCCTTCTTCTTCTTTCGCTCAGCTTCCTGTTTCTGCCGACGCATACGGTCTCTCATTTCTTTAGCTTCCTTCCATTTGGACACTTCTTCGGCACGTTCTGCAAGGACACCCTCTCTCTCGAGTTCAGGAAGAGAGTCAAGGTAGGCTTTATCTGCAGCATCTTTGTAGTGCTCCATGTACCCGTAGATGGGACGTAGTTCGTTTGATGAGCCGCCGGGATAATCGCCATCGTCATCGTCACTAGAGATGGGCTCACTGGCGATCCCAGCAGAGTAGTCTTCAGAATCGTCCGAGTCAATCCTATGGCGTTTGAGTTTGGGCATCTTGTCAGTCTTATAATTCGTGTGAAGAGGCTTCTGATCGAAGTGGGATAGAAGAGATGATGTTGGAGAGAGTGATGGAAGAGGGTTGGAGAGAGTGATGGAAGAGGGACGGTGAAGGAGAGAGAGATGAAGCGGTGAGAGTGTGCGATGACAACAAGACGTGGTGGAAATACATGACAATTTTGAATCCTCGGCGAGCCATCGTCATATTATCTCTTTCCTACTTCCCCACACTTCAACCTCTGACCTCACCACCCTCCCATCTACCTCCCACGCCAGGGTAACCGCAAAGCATCCCAAGCCGAATAGCAATATCCTCGAAACTAACAGGAAGGATAGATAGCACTTACTCCTCATCATCTGAGTCTCCCTTCCTCCTCTTCGTCTTCTTCGCAGCTGCAGGCTTAGCTCTCTTCTTTGGCGGACTACTCGCGTCATCTCCAGGCGACGGTCTCTTCCGCCCGACACCTCCATCTTTCCGCCCTGCGACATCATCCTCATCCTCCGAGTCCGCTGCGCCGCCCTGCCTCCGAGCTGGTGGTGGCGACGGAGAGGTAGCTACAATCGTGGGTTTCTTCTTATTATTCGTCTGTTGGCTCCCAAGCGTGCTATCGCTAATCGCACCCTCGGATTCGTCGCCCGAGTCGTCCATGTGTTTTCGGCGGTCATTGTCGGACTGGTCTCCCTCATCGCCGAGGCCGAGAAGTTCATTGTCGAGATCGTCAAAGTCGTCCGACATTGTGAGTATTTACGATTGATCAAAATGTAAAATTACCAACGTGTAGTACGCGTACGGTCTCGCAGATATTACTGTAAGATCTGGGTATAAGGTGTCGTGGTCCGTCCTCGGGTGTTATATCGAACGACGCAGGTCTTGATTTCTACCTGCTTAAGATCGAAGCTGCTACGCGTGTTTCCGGGTGCCGGTTTTATCGTAATCAAACTCTGAATCCGTGTTTACAGCTATCTACTATTAAAGAAGCGGTCTCGGACTGCGTGTGAAAGACGACTGAAGACTCGGAGGTTTCGAAGGGTTAGTTAGTTAAGCGGGGAGGTGGTGAAAATAGGGGAGATTTCCAGGTTTGAGGTTTTTTGATGTGCAAAACGGGCGCTCCAAATTCGATTGGCCCGCAAAAAAGGCCAGAAAGTGAAAGAAACGACGTCGGTAGCAAGCGAGAAAGACAGTGCAGTGATGGACTAACTTTTTTATATTAATAGTAGCATCGATGCACATCTGCACTGGCACGCAGGGATGGCTTGCATGCCGGCGGCCCGACCGATATTGATTCACGCATGCATCATACAGTCACTGAAGCATACTTAGAACTCACTAGAATCTCACCAATTCACGACGAAAAAGCGAGCAAAAGAAAGGAAATTTATAGATATGAACTAGCTGTAGTATTCTGAAAAAGAAAGAAACTGCTGAGACCTGCAATCGTCAACGTAATTCGTAACTTTATACCGGTATTCTATCTCCAAGAAAAAAAAAAACAATAGCCTAACTAACGCCTGCCGTACGCGTCCAAACCACCCGCCAACTCCCTCTCGAGCGCAGCGGTATCTCCTGCCGCATAAGCAGCGGTCTCATGCGGCCTAGGTGCCTGCTCCGTCCACCCAACATCCTGTCGATCGGGGATCCCAACGCTGATGTCACCACGCGCAGTGCTATTCTGTCCTCTCACCGCCATTCTGAATCGCCGAACCTCGTCCAAGATCATTCCTTTCATCTCTTGGATATCCTCCACAACCTCGAATCCAAACTGAAATTCCGTTGGGCAACTCGGCTCATCAGAAGGATCGTGCCAGATCTGGAGGTAGCGGTGCTCGAGGGCCTTCTCGACAGTGATACGCTCCGACGGGTCGAACGCGAGCATCTGATCGAGCAGATCGAGTGCGTCTGGGTTGGCGTTGGGGAAGAGACGTTGGAATGGGATCTTGGGCATGAATGGGAGGTTCCTAACATATTCTTGGGCACGAGGTGAACCTATGCGGCAGAGCGTCTCCTCGTTCGGAGTGCCGAGGTAATGTAAGATCTGGTTGAGCTGATCGACGTAGTCGCGACCTTTGAAGAACGGCCGACCGCCGAGAAGTTCGGCCAAGATGCAACCAACGGACCATACATCGACTACACATTCCGCTTATATCAGCAATGGCATTTAAGACGTCTCTAGGGAGTAAGTGGGTACATACTAGCTTTGGTATAAGACTGGAAGCTCAACATGATTTCTGGTGCACGATACCATCTGGTAGCGACATATTCTGTCATATACCCAGCATTCTCTTCAGGATCGACTGAGAAACCTCTAGCGAGACCAAAATCGCAGATCTTGAGCTCGCAATCGGCGTTGACCAGCAAGTTACCGGGCTTGAGATCACGATGGAGGACATTGGCGGAATGGATGTACTTGAGACCGCAGAGAATCTGGTAGATGAAGGATTGGAAATGTGCGTCCGTCAACGGCTGGCCACTGTAGATCAATATTCGTTAGCAAAGCTCTGTCCACAATATCAATCGATGAATAAAGATAAGTACCTTCTAATGATAGCAGCAAGATCGCATTCCATCAGCTCTATCAAACCCAATTAGTTCTTTCCTTAACACATAAACACCTTTTCAAGGATGATTTGTGCCTACCTTCATAAAGATAAACTTCATTAAAGTTCTCTGGCTTCGGAATATCCATATCGTACAGACAAGTAATCTATTTCAACACCTTCGAGTCAGCATCTTAACCGACTTTTAATGCCGAAAATTTAGGTTAGGGAATAAATACTGACATTCCGATGGCCTCTGAAGTGCTGCAGAAGCTTGATCTCCCTCAATGCTCTCTTTGCCAAAATTTTCTTGGAAAAAACATTCGTAACCTTCTTGATGGCGATGCCCTCTCCGGTAGCTGCATTTTGGGCAGCACTAAATACTCAAAAATAGTCCGTATTAGCTTCTGACACCTCCAATTGCATCATTTCTAGCCGCTATTTTCTCCAGATACGCCAAGTATCCTGCTAAAAACACCAGCAATCTTTGTTCTGCCGGCTGCCGAGTATCCCACTCGTTTTCTTTTCTCGCGATGTCCTCCCAATGGCGGGGTAACAGAAACCCCCCGCTTTCCGCCTAGAGGGATGTAGGAAAAACACATACCAAACAATACCGTAAGCACCCTGTCCCAGCTCCTTGGTCACGGTATACCGTTCATCGACGATGAAATCTTGATTGAAGACCCGAAACAACTTGCGACCGGTAAGATGGTGGTCCATGGCGAAGGGAACGTATAGTTTCCGTGTAGTGAATCTGAAGGGAAGTTCGTGAAAGTCGCCGGGTGGAAAAGGCAGACGTGGTTTGTACGTGCGGGAGTTGCAGTTGGAGTGAGATTGACCGATGTGTTGTTAGCGGGGGCTGATCACCTAGCTTGACGAGCTTCGATTCAAACTCGATCAAAGATACGATACAGCAAGACGACTCGACGACGATATTTATAATATCTACTTGAAAGAAAATGCGATGATAGTAGAAGAGAAGAGTTCCAGAAGGATGAAAGAGAAAACAGTTACGAGAAAAGGGGGGCGTTTTCTCAGCGCTAAGCAAGATTACTATGCACCTGGCAATCGGATTGGAGGGGT
>LDDX01000084.1:0-126355 GCA_012184315.1 Arthrobotrys entomopaga | reverse complement strand
GGGTTAAAGAAGCTGAGCTGATGGCTGCTAAGCTGAGTTAACTGGGCAGCTGGGCTGAACTATCGTATCCGATGAGACGCTAGCAACAATAGGATCTAAGCTAAGTGGGCCCACGCTCGTTACTCGAAAGGGCCCTCCGAAACAGAAACCGGGAGCTATGTCGAATTAATCGATTCTACCACTCGAGTACTAGTACTCGAACTTAGCACCGGGTCGATCTTCGCTGCTTAACTTTAAATCTGATATCTGTACATTCAAACTATTTGGCTTTTTGAGCTGGGCTTAGCTATAGCGCTTCCGTCTCAAAGACATCGATCGAGAACTTCGACACTCAAATATAACTGACTTTTGGCGCGTGTAACTACGGAGATTTATAATATTGACATATTTTTTGGATTCGAAAAGCCTTTTTAACTTTGTGAGCTCATGCGAGGTTGCATCGATTGTGTATTTTAAGACTTCTTGTGCTTCGCGTTTATGCATTTGTATCTCATGCTAACGTTATGATAGTACAAGCTGACTTTGGATGCAGCTGGATCTGACTTGAGAACTTTGTGCACTCGCCATAGCCCTTATAGCGGCAAGTTTGCTACTCTGCAACAGCCGAAGGTACTGTTCTACAATTATCGACGACTAAGTACTCCAAGTAAGTCCTTAAGTAAGTAAGTACTTAGAGTTAAATAACCTCATATTCATATCCAAAGTAACGTTGACCTCAGCCTCAGGCCCCCCAAGAGCAAAGAAGATGGCACACATAAACGAGCTTCCAACCGAGATTCATGAAGATATCTTGGGACATCTTTCATTCGAAGGCCAAATTAGTGCAAGTCTGGTTTGTAAACTATGACAGGACATTCTTCTCCTTCCGAAATTCCAGCAAAGACGATACCACAAGTGCCGCACTTTCCACGGTCACCGGGATAATCTATCCGACTGGAAAGTCCACCATGCCTTCCTTCCATACATGATCCTCACTCAGTGCTGGTGTTTGGATGATCCGGAACTCAAGAAGGACAACGTTTTTGTTTTCAACTACCAACAAATTGCAACCGCGTCCTATGGTAGTTTCAGAACTAAAAAGGTGGATCTCTTCAAGTGTCCTTTCGTCAACGAGCCATTGTTATCTCTCCCTTCGGAACCACGAACCCTCGAAAAAGAGAAAAGTGAAATAATAGCTTTGCAAGCCAGCTGAATATCCTATTATACGTTCGAATTACAAGCCATAAAACGACAAACCCTGCGATTCGCTCCCTCCAAGTTCCTAGAAATATTACTGTCAAAATGTTCTTAGGGAAAGTCTGGGATGAGGTGAAGATGATATACTCCAGGCGGCGGGCTGATACGGAGGACGAGTTGTCCGACATGTCAACATGGCTTAGGATTGACGTATTGGAGTCCCCAGGGAAGCAAGATTTGGTAGTAGTAACTCAACGCCGAATTGGAGGAAATGTGATGAAACGCAGCAAAAATGGAGGCTGCTGGTTTTTTTGTATGAAGGAAGTCTCTGACATGTATGAGGGAACAGGCCAAGGCCTTGGACCTTAGACAGTCTAGATTATGATAGAGCCACATTATCAATACTACCTACTGGTATTCGCATTACTGGCAGAAGCAAACAAGCTTGCAAGTTGGAGCCAAATTTACATCAAAGTTCGCGGTAGCGCTATTCTAGACTCGGTTTCTACGATGCAAATCTCTCGGGATATGACAGTAAAGGTGTTTTTGGGAAGAAACCGGGACAAAGTGCGGTCTCTCTTTGTCTCGCAACCCAGATACCATCCTGGTCCCGCAAAAGGGTCTCCCTGCCATTGGTGTTATGCTGAAGAAGATGGCTTTCCCGAATCTATGACGCATCTTCGAGCTTTAATGTAAATGCCCACATATGAGCCTCCACATTTGATAGCTATGGTGCAGACATTCAATGAAAAAAGCGCATGATTGGAGAAAGAAAACCGCGAAAACCTTTGTGAGAAACAAATCTTTGACGATGATGGCTGCCGGAAGACAAGGTGATATACCAGAATACCCTCTTCAGCTGATACCGAAAAGAAAACGAGATATTTCAACATTTACCTTGAAACTATTTTATAGTTTGATATTTACCATATTGAGATGTATACATGCATGTTAGACTCGGCTTCCTTTCGAGCGTAATCCTATATCCATATCTTTCCAAGTGTCTGGATTCGAAAAGATTGTTAATGACTTAATTTGTCTTTTTTAAGGGCTTGTTGGCGACAAAAGTGTCCACAGCGCCCGTCTTCAAAAGATGTCTTGCTATGGCTCAGGCTTTTGTAGAAGCAAGATCTTAAGAAATACGGAATGTAAAATCTCCTGGTCTTGTTTCCAGCCTGTCTTTCGCTGGCCCACAGAAATCTCCTGGGTCCTGATGTATGAGGGTTCTAATTCGAAGCATATATCTATAAACTTGAATACTATACCCCCAAACTAAGACTCATTCGAGCGATAGATTAGCTCGTCCCGTTTTAGGCGGCATGTGCTGGCCTTCATATATATTCCCCAACTCTTCGTATACTCTCCAGGCTAGCTCTGCGATAGTAGTATCCTCTGATAAAATTTCACATTTACAAGCTTCTGGTTACGAGAATGACCTGTAACTCCATTCCAAAGCATTAAATCCAACCTTCCGTCTATTCTTGTTATCGGAAAGATTCATGAATTTAGCTCCGTTCGTAAGTTGACTGACCCCCCACTGTTCGTATACGTATTTACACTCAAGATCGAGTACTTACAAGCGCCGGACAATGTCCACTTCCACAAATAGTATATACTATCCATCATAATGAGAACTCCAGACCCGACTCTATAGCTCTAGTTCAAACCGGTTATGCGCTCAGGATTTGATCATCGGTGCAATTCTTGGTCGAATCATGAATCCCGTTTATATCCAATTCCTACTCAGCTCTTGGTATGGTTTCGATTCTACTTCGTATTGAATTGGTTCTCTGTGCCGCCTGGTGGGGAGATTTCGGACCCGTGAGACTGGTGGCGCTCATTTGCATACCCAAAAAACACCACTGCTTGTTTCACTCTCGGGTGATCATCGCAGGGTTTATCAATTCTTCCGGGCCCGACAGACAAATTTTGTCCTTAGTCTTCGGGCCCTGGCGCTCAGGAAAGTCATTCCCAAGCGATTATCCTCAAGCGAATAGCTAGCCAATTGTTGGGTTGTTATAGGGAATCTAACAAGGTATGGTTTCGTACCCAGACGTCGCAGAGGAAGGCACAAGGTATAGTATTTTTTAAACCCTTCTTTTATGATATGCTCTACAGGGTACTAAACACCAGGAATATCAGATATTAATTCGACTACACGGCCGTGCACGGACGGTACCATCAGAACTGCAAAAACAATAAAAGTATGCTAGCGGTAGATTACCAAGACAGAAAAATAAGATGGTAAAAAAGGTAAAAAAATCCTTATTTATTATACGGAGCCGAATTTTCGACAACTATGTCATCTCATAAATGCGGAGTGGTAAAGTGGTCACATGTAGATATTTTCGGGCCCAGTGTTGGAGGAGTTGATGGCTGACTGGTGTAAAAAGTCAGGTTTCCCGGAATATCATAGGGCTGAGCTGACGAGGCACAGCAAAAGTCTTCGCCAATTTCTAAAGGCATCAAACTTCTTGTTTACGAGACAATTCTAGAGGTTTACGAACTACTTTCATTGGCTACGCACTTTTTTTTTTTGTGGGGGGGCGGGGGCGAGACAAGGGCGGCGGGTTAGTAAATTTCGAAATTTCGATCCGAATTGGTTATTCATGAAGTTGCTTCTTTCGTATATAATTTTGTGCCACAACGGACACACATATGATTTTCCGTGAAATATAAAAAAATATGGTCCCGTGCAATACAATACAGTGTAGTGCAATGGCAAGTTAGCAGCTGTTAGTCTCGTCCCCAGATCTAACACAGAGTAATGCAATAGTCAATATAAATGATCCGAGCCTTAAAGGAGACCCCCCAAAGTGGGCTCGATTGAAGAAATGGAGAGATTTCCTAGTTCAGATTCGATACTTCCACATCAAATTCTCTAATAAAACGATCATGCGTTTTAAATGTCTTGGGTGTCATCATTAGGGATATAAAAAAACTAGTCGGATTGGATGTGGACTCTGTGGGTCTGGGACTTGAGACCAGATTGGATTAGATTGCCATTGTATTCTATCCCATCGCCGCGCTTCAAAGAGTGAACGACACAACGGCTATCCTGGTCTCGTACTCAGATGTTGCGGCTAGAGAGCGCAATCCGCGACACCTGGGCACGAATTACGAGAACAAGCTATCCCTACTTCCTGTTGTATGCACAGCTGCTGATGTTTTCCGCGCCTACCCCGCAGGCAAATACGTATATTTCATAACCTTCGGCGTTTCCCGTAACTACTGAATTTGAATATTTGTTCCCTATGTAAGTTCATACAATACGGACGGCGTAGGCTTTGGTCACTGATCGATGTGCATGGGACTTAATCTAGTAAATTTACGTAAAGATTTGAAGAAAATATCTGACGCAGTTAGTTGTGGTCCTGTAGAGACTATCATATTTCTCGGGAGGCTGTCACGCACAGACGCTGTTCCGAGATATCATGTAAAGTAACGACTGCGAACGACCCCGTAAGTGTGTTCGCCCAGTAATGCCAATCGTAGAGCCTTTTTTCAATTCGTCTATTGATCGGGATATTACGATAGTTCGTATTGTAAATGTCTTCGCCACTCAGCGAAGGCTGCAGCTGACCTCCTTTACGGCAACCGTCTTTCAAGATACTCAACCGAAGTTATTGAGGTCATGACGGAGGATGATGACCCCGTGGGGGTAGATTTGTCTTTGACTTCAACCCTTCAGCTTAGAGAACACGCAAATGTCAGTCGCAATTGATCTGCCGTCCTCTACAACGTCTATATACGAGACCAGTAGCAAACCAGCTTCTTCAAAAACCAACCTACAAGGGCGAGTCAATGTTTATAAATACTGGCCTCTTCGTCCTTCTGCAGAGTCTAAAATCCTCATCAGCATACAATCAATCAACTACCAAACCAGCTTCCAAACAAACTCTTATATAGCCTTTTTGCTATCTTCTTCAGCGAGCTTTATAAAGCATTACCCTACCAAGTTACAAATACTATCTACTGGTCTCGTACCCAGACGTCGCAGTATCTACCAAAATGAAGTTCATCATTGCTACCCTCTTTGCCCTCGCAGTCGCCGTTACTGCTACCCCGGTTCCAGCTCCAGCTCCAGCTCCAGTTGCAGCTCCATTTCCAAATCCCGTCGCAAAACCAGTTGCTAAGCCTACGATCCATATCTGCGTCGCTAATAGATGCTAAAAGGAAGCCTAAATTCGGGTCATCCGGTAAGAAGAATTTCCAAAGACATGTTATTCTCTTCATGACACTAATACTTTCCTTATTCGCGGGGGCTATAGGGAGGGTACTGGTTGATCTTGTGGGGCATTTGTTTACAAGTTTTATGGATAGATGGAACGGGTAGGTGGGATAAGTGGATGGGATGAATGGGACGGATTGATGGGATGGAGGACGGAGGACGGAGAAGTATTGTGGGGTTTCGATTCTTGATTAAATTGATATTTTTGTTTGTTATATATTCAATATGCATGTGCATTATACTTTTGGGTTCATTTTATGTTGCGCGACGTTGTACTTCTGCGAACGTCTTCGCGTTGAGTGTTTGGTATACGAGACAACCAACCGCCCGTCATGTCTATACGTCTAGGCTCAAGTACTTAAGTAGCTACCTTACTTCCTCAAGCAAGACTAATTTGAACTAAATTAAATGCTACCGTAAAATTGGATATAAGTATGTTGAGCAAACTAGTGAGAAGCTGTAACCGCCTCTATATTTACGACTAACCGATAGGAAAGATTGTGAATTTTTGAATAACCAAATCCACTTTCAGTATAAACGTCGTAGCGCGTGATATATATCAAGATGCTGGAAGTTTGCCAGATTCACATATAGGGGTCGGTTATCCCTGTTGTATTGGTATAAATATATCAGATGTTAACGTAATGGATGCGTGGATCGTGTCGTTAGAGGTTGAGAACGAAGTTATAGACGGGTGGCGCTACAATGATATGGTGAGATTAATCTTCATCGTTTACAAATGAAGGTTTCCGAATGCAAAAATAGGTAATAAATTCGACCGGAAGATACTTGTTAATTTGGTTAAGTCTAATAGGAGGTTATTTCAGTGCTCTTCCGTATTTGGAGTGCACTAGCAGATTTGAGAAGGTCTTGAGACTACATTGCAATTGTGTAAAATTTGGTAAAGTAAACAGGGTAATTCTTTTTTTTTGGTTGTCTCTTAAAAACCAGATCTAGATGCTATCATTAAATTATGAAGCAATGCGAAGAAGAAAAATGTCGTGTTTTAAATGTAAAGACGCTGAGTATACCATATCCATCCGTCTCTCGCTCTTAATAAACGCCAACCAGCCATACTCGCCCGCTGAAAAAGGAATAAGCTAAACAAAAAAGAAAAACAGTGTAACTTTTATATGATTTACCAACCTTTTATGTACCCACGCACCTCACGCCTCAGGATCATTCCTCCTCTTCCTCGGCACCCCATCCACCCCAAAGTTCAACTCATCCTCTCCTTCTCCTCCTCTAACCCACCCACTACCCTTATGAACCTCTAACCTCCCTGCCAGCGCATCCACTAGGGCCTGCCTAATCAACCCAGCTTTAAGCTTATTCAAAAATAACCCAACATTTACCTCCTGACTGGTAACCCAACTCGCACGATCGGCGTTTCCGGACCCCAGCATCACGACCTGCTCGTCCACGATGAGACACTTGACATGGGATTTATCATACCACGTTAGTTTATGGTTGTCTCTCGGATTCTTGACAAAAGGTGGTAACTGCGGTCGTCTGGTAGGGTTGAACTGGTAGATGAACAACCCGCCGGTAGTGATCGCACCCTGTGGCGTGTTATCCCTAAAGTGCTCCACGTCCCGCACCAGCCTCCGTAGGCATTTTTCGGTAGTAGTACCCGCTGTGACTAACTGTTCCCACTTCATCATTCCCATCGATGTAACAATCTCCACTGTGACACCACGTTTTACAGCCCGCACCAACGCGTTCATTATGGGTTTTGCGGTCACGTTGGGGTTGTGCAGGTATATCGACTCCTCTGCATTTTCGATAGCGGACATGATGAATGCGTTCTGTGGGTTTTCGAGGTACGTTTCATCGTTTTTGGGTCCCTTCACGAGGACTAGACCCATGAGCGTCCGTACTATCGCCCAGAGGAATCCAATCTCGCCTATCGGCCATACAGGCGGGAAGCTAGCTTGTTCGGGGTGTGGTAAGAAAACAGTGGGTGCCCATCCTGCCCATTGCGCTTCATCCACCGGCGTTCCTGTATATTTATCCATGATGATCGAACCTCCTCCCTCGTGCGGCGTCACCGGGAAGGTCTCCAGTACTCGTTCGTAAGTGTCGGGTCCTGCTTCCTCGCCAACCATCCATACCGATTCCCAGTATCGCACGAATTGCTTCACGACGTCCATCATTCCTGGAGTGACGGGGTCAGGGTAGGAATAGTACGTTGTCGCGCCTTCCAGCCATTCTTCAAAGCTGAGGTTCGAGCTAGGGACGATTAATGTCCTGCGATCCACGATCATGTATTTACCGTGTAATAACCCTACGGGGCGGAAGAAGAGCGATTTGACGGTCAAGTCGAGTTTTCCCCTGAAATATGCGGCATCACGGAGTCCTAGTTTCTTCCATTCTTTCTCCTTCCATATCCTCCCTTTTGGGCTTCGGGTGTGGAGTATCTTTTGGAGGAAGCTACTGGAAGAGAAGCACAGGTGGACTTTGAGAGTATTCGATGTGCCGCGTCGAACATTTTTGAGAGTTTGACGGGTCGCAAGGACTTCGAGGGTGCGGTTTAAGGCTTTCACTGAGGGTGAACCTGCGTGCAGGAACCCCGTAACGAGGATGACCTCATGGTCTGCGTCGAGGGACTTGGCGCATTGAAGGTTTGTGAGGGATTCGCCGGTTCCTACGTCGTAGCTATTCACCCAAGTTTCGGAAAATAAGTCTTCAGAGGGGTGTACGAGGGTAGAAGGGTCGTCGAGACGGGAGGTTGAAGCTGAAGCGATTGCGTTCTTGCTCTTTCTTTTGGAGGATGACTTTTCGGAGTGGGTTTGGAGGGTGTCGCAAAAGGCGTGGGCGATGCGTTTGTGGGTGTCGCTGAGACGAAGGCTGGTGAACCAGGTGGCTGCTTTGGGCGGGAGGTTGGAGTGTCTGGTGGTATCACGACAGACGCACGGTTCAATGGCCGGCTGATGAGGCGGAGGACGGGACGAAGCCGATGAGGATATCTGGTCGGTCATGATATCACCCTGGAGGTTGATTCGAGTTCTCGAGGGAAAGGTAATAAGTAGTGGAGCAGATCTCAATAACAATAAAAGGGGCCGCCGTGGAAGAATTTATTGCGACAGGAATTCATGCAGGCTGGGCGCTAAGTTAATAATTTAGCGGGCAAACAGAATCATCACAGCCAATAAGAAAAAAAAAAAAAAAAAAAAAAAAAAAGAAGCTTGAAAAATACTGAAGAGATACAGCGCCATTATATAAAGTCATATATATAAATACATAAGGTGCGGATGCGCACGCAAAAGGTTTCGATACGATGGAAGAGTAAGTATTCTGGAAAAGGTAATTTGTACAAATGGGGAGAAACTAAATGGTTGAGACTGCGACAGAGTGTGTGTCCCCGTTTCGAATCTTTCGAATCACGAAAACTTGACTGATTTGACAAGCTTCGTTCTGATACCCGTGGCCTCTCCGCTGTAGCTACTGGTCGGCGTCTTGTACACCGCCTTTTTGCTGCCCAACTTCTTCTTCGCCGCCTCGAACTTCTTTCTCTTCTTGACACGCGGGTTTCTGACGTCCTTTTTCCGGTGGGGGGTCAGTCCCTTGTTCTTTTCTATCGTATAGCCAATAGCCCTCTTCCCCGTCGTGGCGTCTACTGTCTCGTTGTCGACAACCCGTTCCTTAACCTCCGACACCTCGCGGGCGAGCTTCTTCTTTAGCTTTTCTAAGGCCGTCTTACTCGCCACACTATTGTAGTATTCGAGGGCCGCGCCATCGTCATCACCTGCCTCATCAGCCTCAATCTGCTTCTTCAGCAGCTTGTTACCCGTGAGGTCGTTATCATCGTAGTCGCTGTCTCCTCCCAAATCGGATCCCAAACCGTCCTTCCTGCCTCTCTTCTGAGCCTCCGCGTTCAACCGCTCTGTTCGGTCTTTGTTCCTCTCTTTTCGCGGTAAATCTAAATCACCCCCGGCGTCCCGTCCCGCCCGATCGCGTTTGCTCGACTTTTGGTGGATCTGAGCAGTGTAGAACTTTAGTGACTTTTTACGTTTCGCTTTCTCTTCAGCATCGGATTCATAGATGTAATCTTCTTCGCCAAAGTCATCATCCTTAAACTGGACGAGGGCCTTCGGTTTCGAGGGTTTCTGGCGTATAGTTGAAGAAGGCAAGAGATCATCGAGATCCTTGAGACGGGCGTCTGCTTTGGCCAACCTTTTCGCTTCCTTGGATTCAGACTTCGATTTCGATTTCGATTTTGATTTCTTGGTCTTTTCCTTGATACCATTGATCTCCTTGGGTTTGACGACGCTTGTTTTAGCAAACGACTCATCTGCTTCTTCTTCCGACCATTCATCTTCCTGATCATCGAGACTCATATCATTCATCTCCGTCTCTAACTGCGGTGTTGCTTCAGGCTCTGGTGTTTCCTCGTCTTCCTGCCCCTCCAGATCCAACCATTGCATCCTCCATTTTAGTAGAGCTTCCATTATTTCGTGATCTCTCAGGTCTACGACCTCCCCCTCGGGTCGTTCTTGTGACATGAACGCAAAATACATCCCCAGTGTGGCCAAATAAGCAGTCAGTACCAACCACTTCTTGCGTGCTATCGACCTTGGATCTTTTCTCGATTTTCCCTTCTCCATGATCTCATCGTAAAGTGGTTTTAATCGAATGTACTCGTTCTTCAGCGGCTCGAATTCTGGATGTAATAACTGTAGTAATTCAGCTTTGCCTTCGTCTGAATCCGGGATTTGGATCTTCTTCGTGCCCACGGAGTCGAGATCCATCTCTTCAAGCATCGGCGCACTACCAACGCTCTTAGAAGTATCTGCCCCTTCGGTAGGTTTCCAGTCCGTCTCCTCTACACCGAAATCTTTTGCAGACATGGACTGTAGCTGTCGCTTTTGTATTCGCCTAGCCTCGGCTTCTTCCATCGCTGCATCTTCATCGTTCTCAATGTCGTTCGCATGGTACCAGTTTTTCTTCGACTTGCCCCAGTCGGCGTACTCGTCCTGGACCTCCTCTTCGCTTTCATCGTCATCGCCATCCGACAGAGTGGCACCATTAGCCGTCCGTCTGCCCAGTTCGTCTTCTTCTTCTTCTCCATCCTCGGAGTCCTCTTCGGACGATGGTAGTCCTGCTAAATCCAATTCTTCTTCATCGCTATTATCAAATGCGGCATCGTGATTCAATCGACGGCGTTTGGTAGCAGGATCTTCATCGAAGGCTATACGGTCTTGGTTAAGGTAAAACTCGTCCTCAGAGTCCGCGACGTCTTCGTAGCTGGTAAGTTTGCCGATTTTGGCATCGGACGAGTCGAGAGCGCGAGGGCCCGTAGGCTTAGAGTCTGCGCGGGTACGTTTCGATTTCCGAGCCATCTTTTTGGTGTGCGATGGCTGTTCGATGGAGGGATTGAAGGTTGGCGTCTGTCGAGACGAAAGCTTTTTTGCGAGGTTTCAATTTTTTTTTTTTTTTTTTTGCGACGAGTTGTAGCGCCAAGACCGACCTGTGTCAAACACGATGATCCAACAACACATGTGCACCTTTACGTATTTCGACCTCAACGACGACAACCAGCACCATTTTCGTAATCTACTTACTTACTTAACCAGTCGATAGAATCCAAGTCACACCGCCCGCTTGGCATTCGCGGAGACCGCTTACGATACCTCAGATTCACCACGCTTACCCACGTACCTCTACTTTCATCGAACTCGTCCACTAAAATACCGCCGAAATGGCCGACCCCCTCTCTTACAGCACCACGAGCTCCTACCTCGGTACATCTACCCTCTCCTCCGACAATAACGACGTCGAATCCCTTGCATCGGAATCGACAGAACGAGATGTCGATTCGGATGCAGAGCTGGAGTGGCAGGAGAGCATGAAGCAGTTGGAGTTGTTGTTGAGTATGGTTCTTATCCCATTTGCGGGGAAGTGGTTAGGGAGACGGTGTGCTATATGGGGTGAGTTTCCTCACTGCACCTGCATCCATCTTATTATTTATAATATATTGCGGGAAGCTTGGAAGCGACGGTTGGACATCGATGCTAATTGTGAGGCTGTGGAAATAGTTTGGGCTAGGGTTATGCAATGGAAGTATCCTGTGGATGTGGTTATAACGTCCAAGCCCGCGTTTACAGCAGGAGGAATCGCTGCTGTTGCATCTGCTTCGGCTCCGCTATGAGGTATCAAAGGAGTTTATTGGACCGATTCATTGATGAGCGCGCAATATATCGACTCAAACAATATCACTACTGTCTAAACGTGATGTTAAAAGCTTATGGCCCTCTTCTCCAATCTTAGCTAAAGAATGTATGGAGACGGGTACTGGTTTGGTATGGTATATTTTCTTAAAAATCTCCGTTATTTCGACTATATCCCTGATGGGAACCATAGAAACGGCGGTTCTACACTACATACGAATAAAGCGCATGGGTTGAGGGTATTTCTCAAAGTTGTTTGTTATTTAGTGGGTTCCAAGTAAACGAACTCCTCATCTTACGGCGTTCAAGCAGGCTTGTTTATCGTTTCATGCACGAATTGGAGTTACATAATATTCTTTGTAAATAAGAATCAATGAATGAGGGGAGAGACAGAAAGAAAAAGAGCTCCTGAGTGCATTTTTCATGTTTCTCTTATGCATGACAGACAGGATATTGAGCTGCCGGGTCGGACACGGCATGACTTCACTTAGCTCGATTTCTCGGGCCGGTTGGGGTGATTGGACCACCGCCAACCGAACTCCTCAAACTTTCCCACTAATTAATAGCCAACCCGAACCGAGACGACTAATAAAGGTGAACACCTGCCGACCCCGAGCTTTCTTCGGCATGTGCCGCCACTGTTGGCTAACTGTTGAGGAAAGTCTGCATGCAACATGCAGGTGCATGAAGCATCATCACCATTGGATAGAGCACTTACCTTCCCCGCTCTTACCCCCCAATTACCTTGTAATGCAATTGCGAATCTGCAAGACTGGGGGAGTCTTCTGTGGAGGTCAGCTTGGTCGTGCACGGATATTTTTTTGGATTGCTATAACTCATTTCCATGACAGCGAGCTAATTGTTGATGAGTCTGGGGACGCTACCCTGCGAGCTTTTGTTAATGGCTCCGCCGCTGGGATGCGGATTTGGTGGTCTCCAGGTAATAACGAATTTGGACGAAAGGAAATTGCCATCCTTGGGAGCTCGGTTTGGCGATGAGGCCCCATGTAAAAGTGACCTCTCTAGTTAAGCGATTACACGACTGTAGTCTCGGGGACGCTATGACTAAAGAACTCTAAACTTGTGATCTCTCTTGGCTTAGGAAACGTAACACGTCCCTTGCAGCGTCCGATCTAAACACTTAAATCTGGGGTCAAAGTCCCCAGACCAAGTCAAAGTAGTTGTCACCCCCCATGCAATGTGATTCAACAAAATAGATCCGCTCGAGCGATGAATTGTTGCGCGCTTGAATGGACCTATCGGATTATCTCGATCCTTGGAGGCGAAAACCTGTGGAAAAAAAATTTAAGGTTATCGAAATTTCAAAAATAAGAAAAAAACTCACATTTTGCTCGCCCCCCCACAGTAAATGTTGGGCAGCTGGATTGGATTTCCTGGTGCCCTACCACTCTGGTCTTCAGATTTCGCATCGTTACCGTGCCTCATTAGCTCAGAAATCTCTTCTTTTGTTTTTTTAAAAAATTATAAATTGGGCGTCTCGCC
This sequence comes from Arthrobotrys entomopaga, assembly GCA_012184315.1. Lineage (NCBI taxonomy): Eukaryota > Fungi > Ascomycota > Orbiliomycetes > Orbiliales > Orbiliaceae > Arthrobotrys > Arthrobotrys entomopaga. The sequence goes on along the minus strand of LDDX01000084.1, from coordinate 113,275 downwards.
CGGAAGCATGAGATGTGATCTGGTTCTTCTCAATTGAGCTCAAATCTTTTCGACTCCAACATCCCTTCGAATCCAGCCAATTGGGTATCAGTACGTATACATAGCCACGAATAATATACGTACCCACGATGGACGGCGAAACCGAAACCCCAGAAAAGGGCTTCCAGACGCCTGTCAACGTTCGGGACTCGATCTTTAAAGAAATCGGTGGAGATGCCGAGATTGGTGTTGGCGCCGCACCGTCCGATGCAGAAATTGCAAGAGTTTATCGGTGCGACCTTCTTTCGTGGTTTTCCTCTTTTGAAATACCACACAAACAACATATGTTAACATTCATTATGTGTTGATTTGCTAACACGACCGGGGATATATATACAGCAAGCTCGACCGTCGGATAATACCTGCGTTATGGATATTATACTTTCTCTGTGCTGCCATCCGTTCGAATGTCGGAATATCCCTGACAATGAACTCTGCCACTGGTGACTCACTGGGGCAAAAGCTCAATTTGACGGGACATCAGATCAGTACCGGTCTGGCGTTGTTTTACGTCTGTTATGTGGTCTTTGACTTTCCGTCTAATCTGATCATGTCGAAGCTGAGCCCTCACGTCTGGTTGAGTCGTATAGTAATATGCGTGGGCATCGTGGGAGCGTGTCATGCTGCTTTAACAGCGGCCTGGAATTTTTAGTAAGTTGCACCGACACCCTGGGCGGTGTTAACAAAGATGAGAAGGGGGGGGGGGGGGCTCTCTACCAATCTCGTGCCATCAACTTGAATTAAAATCCATATTGATCGATAATCTTATCTAGCTTGATAAGACTGCTCCTCGGCATCGTGATCGCAGGAATGTGGCCCGGAATGTCATACTACTTGACACTATTCTACCCTCCCTCCATCACAGGCAAACGTATCGGGTATTACTTCACTGCCGCCCAAGTTTCCGCCGCGGTCGTCAGCCTCGTCTCTGCAGGCTTCCAAAAGATGAACGGTCTCGGAGGTTTGACCGGCTATGAGTGGATGTTTATGATATACGGTCTCATCACTGTCATTGACGGTGTGCTTCTCATATGGTGGCTTCCGAATCGTCCGTTACCCCCGGGTGAAGAGAGAAAAACGAGGTGGTATACCAAGTATTTACCGCGACAGGTCGAGGCGTTTACGGATGAGAGAGATAAGGCGGTGCATTACGAGGAGATGAGGAAGGTGTATCATGCTCGACCATGGGAGGTGAGGGATTTGGCGGCAGTGATGGCGGATTGGAGGATTTGGCCGTTGACGGTGATGTATTTTGGAGTAGTGGGGGTTGGGATTGGAGTGCAGAATTACGGCACGTTAATCATCCGCGCGACGAATCCGGAGTTGAGTAGTATACAGATCAGTTTATTGTTCGCGCCTATTTGGGTGGTGAGTTTGCTCTTATTTCCGAGGTATCTCTCATTATATATGGTGGTATAATTTGATGAAGTTGAAGGAGGCTAACTGCGGTGGGTGTATTGGGTAGATGGACTTGATCGCAATCTTGATATCAATGCCGTTATCGGATCGTTACAATTCGAAGAGAGCATATATCTTTTCCGTAGGATGTACGATCCAGATCGTGGGGCTTTGTATGACAACTTTCGCTTCCGCTCCCTGGACAAGATACGGAGGATTGCTTCTCGTCGGGTGGGGTTTAGGTCCCACGACTCCAAACGTCATGGCCTGGACGACGTATGTTCCCCTCCCAACCTTCCTTACGTCAGGATTTTCGGAGGTTTGCTATGTTGTAGTGCTAATCGTGAATCGTGAATCGCGAGATAGTGAGATTTTTCACCGCCGTCACGGAGAAGTAGGGGTAGCCGCGGCAACAGCTCTAGTCTCCGGCTTAGGAAATCTAGGATCGGTTACCACGGTGAGTGATATCGATACCCCGGAACATTCCATCGCACTTCCGCTTATGGCGTTGTTATTTTTATTTCGATATACTGATCTGGAGTTTTTACATTCTGAAGACGTACGCTCTGTATACAGGATGGGCGAGCGATAATATTCCAGGGCCACATATGTATCGCAAGAGTAATATTGTTTTGATCGGAATTTTGGCGATGAGTATACTCAGCAGCTTCGTTTTGAAAGCGTTGTTGTACTTTTTCGATGAGAAGAAGGTAGAAGAGCCGGAGGAGAGTTCGTAGGAGTGATCTTGAGATGGATTAAAGAGATCGTTTGCAGAAAAAGTCTACAGTAGTGGTAGCCCCGACCTTCGGAATGGCCACCTTTGGGCGGGTTTAGGGGATCGCTTTCTCCAATCGGTCATTCCGTCCAGTAGATTCATTGTCGTTCTATCATTCTAAAGGTCCGGGGAGTCGTTGGATCTATCGAAGAAGGAGAACGGCTATTATAATGCCAGAAATGAGAAGGTTCGAGGGATGACGATAAGGGGGCGCTTAATTTTCATAAACACCAGTATATCATAGCGGCTAATTTCGATTTTATTTGTAGTTCAGAGTATATTATACGTATAAAAGTTCGATCATATCAATATCTCTTGAGATAACTCAAGGCCAGTCTTGTTGCTAGAAGGATGCACGGTTTGACGCGTCGTGGATGTGTACTCCGAATACGTTAGCAAATTAAGAGGGAAACAAATTCGGTGACGGGTAAGGCATACTCCAACGAGTAGCCGCTGGGATGAACGAAAAAGTTCGGCCTCGTTCCCAGCTCGCCTTCGCTGGCTGGCAGCAGAAAAACGAAATTTCCAGAATTTTCAAAGGGAACAGAGATCATTTGCAGCGGTATTGCGTAACTTAAGGATATCCTAGGATACTGTGCCACAGCTGTACATGGTGACAATTCCGAACCGACGAAAGCTTCGAAAGACGAACTCTTGGGTCAGTTGATTGATGACATGTCCGTCATAAATTTTGAACAAGAGAGCAAGCCAAGTCAGCTGGCAAAAAAAAAAAAATAAAAATAAAAATAAAAAAATAAAATAAAATAAAATAAAATAACAAACAATACATTGCATTGCCCTGCATCACCCAAAAAAACAGCACCTCGTTCGGAACCTTGCTGTGGTTGTCAGCGTTCTTTGGCCGAACGTTGCAGCTTGCAGGAACACAAGGCTTGAAACTCAACCCCGGCTACCGTCTACACCTGTTCATTATATCAGCGACACCTTGTAAGAAGCCTTGGGCAGCGACGAAATATCCGAAGAAGTAGGATCCATCCTCCCTTGTATAGCCCCCCTTTTTTATGCTTCGTCTATGGGGCTTTTCGGGTTTTGGGGGCTTTTGAGTGGTGTTTTGTTGCATGTTGCCTTTACCTCCTGGCGCTTTCTGCAGCTCCATGATATTGTTGGGGCACTCTGTGCGGCACGACTAGGCTGGAACCGCCGATAAGGCAGGTCGAGCACATATCCCAGCAAACTTGATGCGGCTGTAAAATTAGATACAAAAGGGTTAAAAGGCTGCAAAATTCATTTCAAATAGAAAAAAAATTCGAACCAAAAAAAAGGTAATAGATGCTTATGTGGTCAAGGAGAGAAGCCGATAGAACCATTCAAAGCCCCATGCGATTTCGCGAGTGTTCGGACCGTGCTGCAGTTGGTCAATCGTATTTTAACCTTGGAAGCAGTCGGTGCATGAATAGCCAGCCAGTTATGGGCTTAAAGGGCAGATGGCAACTCTGACAGTCTTGCATATAAATTAATGCAGGGTCTGAAATATTTGAGTATCAACTCTCCGCCAAATTTCCACGGTGGGAAGACGTCTAGCTAATTATTTAGCATTCCCGTGCTCGAAGTTTCCTGAAAACATCTTTTTTAAAAACCAGATGCTTTGAAGAGTTATTTCTCCATGGTTTGTTCGTTGCTATTTCATCCGGAACTGCTTGTACACGGGACCGGTCCAGATCTCTTCGCACTAATTCCATATCCGGCGTTTTTCGGTGATGAGGTGGAGATATTACGACCACTCGATCTAGCTATCACCACATTACGCAACCGTCTTCAGGACATTACACTGGCGAAATGAATTTCTGTTCCCACCTGAGGTTCGATTTCCGAATTCCTTACACCAAAGGAAAATACTTCACTGACGAGGCCGGCCGACTCACTTTTGCTTCGGTTCGATAGCACCCTTGCGCATTCCCCGTCCCGTTTACGCTCGAATGTATGGCCGCAAGCGACTTCATACTCTCTTTCCCTTGTTAACATCCTTGATCAGCTCTGACTTCCGCCTCGCCCTCCGAGAACCCTCGCCAGCAGCTTTTTATACCATCGTAAGCAAGTATCTCGACGTTGCCTACTCGCAAGGCGCCATCATATTTGCTTAAAGGAAGACTATCAGATATGTATCAATCATTTGGATGCTTTATTTATCTCTGGGCCTCCGGAAATCCTTTTTTTTGTTCCTTCTGGGTGATCGATTCCCATATCTCCAAGGTCTCAAGCTTGACCAATTGGCGGAAGACTCCCTGTGGCTAACTGAAAAGGGTGTGCGGGTGCAACATGGATCTCGTGCAAAGGCTGGGTCGCGTCTATTCACCCCCAGATAATTCCCGTCTTCTGCTTTAGTGTATAACCTCTCCAGGCCAGCAGGTCTTCCATCAAAACAATCTCCTTTCCGCTTTTTCTACCATCGCTCCGATTCTGCAAAATTTCCCCCCTAAATCAGCTTGCCTTTCATTCCTTTTTGCTAGTCTTGTAGTGGATCTTTTTCTCTTGGAATACCTCTATACTTTAGCTTACACTGCAGTGCTATGGTTTTATTTTGTTTTTGGTACTATTCAATCCCTCCTAGCGGGTCCCTTCTCTCAAATCTGGCTCCTCCGGCCATTCACTTTTCCTTACCACTCCTAGTATCTGGCTACGAGACTATACCATTATCCACTCCTAAATCTCTGTATTATCATACCTTTTTCGTAAATTAGACACCGACGTTATAGCATCCTCCAATACCGTGATCGCTTCTTTATCTTTTTATCTTTTTTATGAAGAGGTAAATGCTTTCGAACCGACTTGTCTCGTAAACGATACGTCTATCGAAAATAACAATCAGCAGACTCATCCCTGGCCTGGTAACGACGCGAACAACTTTCTCTGGTCTATCAAAACACTCTGGCCCTTCACCTTCTTTTGTCAACGTTATCTCAAATCTATCTTGAGATTGAAGTTCCCATTATAGTATCCTTTTGAGGTTTAACCCGTCTTTGTGGCGTCGGCGTTATGAATCGCGACACCTTCTCACGCTCGCGGCACTCGATCCTATTCCAAGACGCCTTGAGTTGATCAAACTACCAGACAGAACGTCTGAAAAGATCATCTATTCGACCCTATTGCTACTCGTACACGTCACGGTCTATTTCACTAAGGCTTCTACCTTCTTTCACCCTTCCTTCCATCGGTCATCATGCCGCATGATGCTTCAGAAATGTTTGGATTCAACGGTCGGCCTTAGAATTTAATCAAACATGCGAATAATAATACATCAACGCTTCTATACACTCTCCCCATCACGATAGCTCAATTTATTCCTTTATCCAGCCTTTGGTGACCGTGTCAAGGCCTTTCGATTTATTCAACTTTATACCTCCAGCCTCGACTCCAACCATTCGACATATTGTGTTGTGGGCGAGGGTGATGATTCAACACCAGCAAGTTGAATTCAATCGAGGAGCGGTTCAAAGTCTCACGAAGACTTCGAATGCTAGCCAAACTTTTAACAATCTACATCTTTTGACATCCTACCGGTCGGTACCCTCACTCTGTATTTTTCTATTTTTGTGAATGGCAAGTTGACTAACGTAGCTAACCGTTTTGCAGAACACTGCATATATACAGTCTCGGTCGGGGGCTTCACATGTTGGATGGAAACCAGAAAATACAACAGACCTCACCACCCAATCATTGATTGAATCCGTGGGACTTTCGCCCTGCAGCGAATAGCAGCCTGCTGTGCCCTGGTTCTGGCCTCCCACCCGTTGGCAACCCGCACACTACAAAAAACTGTAAACATATGAGATGGTTTAGTTGGACAGGCTTGCGAGGTAGGTGGTCTCGTTTCCAGCCTGCCTTTCGCTGGCCCACAGGAGGTAGGTGGGGTTTGCAATTCATTCGCTACGGTGATACGAGCTGTGGCCTGCTCGGCCCTTCCGCTGTTTCCCACGCGAGCTGAGTGTTTGTTGTGGTGATGTTTACGGGGGGTTATTCTTGTGCGCACGGCATGCCTGTGAATGTCAATGTTACACACGCTTGCTGTGGGCGATCGGCTCAGATCTATCCTATTCCCTTTCTCGATATACATCGGTTGTGGATCACTATCAACAACATACAACGTCCAACGAGACCTCCGGTCGTGCGATCGCGACCAGGCCAGACGTGGCCACGCGTGGGTACCAATACAACGAACCGTCAAAACGATAGGGAGCCGTTAGCACAAGGCCAGGAACACCCTCGCGCCTCGATGTTCTTTCAGGGGCTTCCCGTGCTAACACCAACATGGCGGTTTTCGCCCGGGAATCCAGCCGGCCATGGCTCGCCACCATGGTTTTCTGGATCCCCTGCGGGACCTTGTTCAAGTGTGAGGTGCGACTATGCCTGTCTTGATCAGACAAGGGAAATATCTCTCACGGGAACGTTAGGGACGGCCCGCAAATGACGAATCTTGACACCAAGACCAATTTGGCTGAGAAAAGCTTCAACGTCAACCCCCGAGACTAAACCTCAACTTAGTCACGTCAACCAACACAAACAGATGCTACCTCTAATATACTTGAGACGGGACTTGGATTATCCTTGAAAGCTTTAATGGAGCGTATATATTCTATTGGAAGTTGAACTACGAGATTCCGAATTGCTAGGATCTATAGTATGTGTGTTTCAATGTAGATATGTAAAATTTCGATACTTGTGGGAGTATTTGCTGAATCTTGGCAGCAAAATATCAAGATTTCCGATTGAACTACAATTACAATAATAGCTAGCAAATGAGTGATAAGCATTTCTTGAATTAGCTATCATAGCTATTAATCCAAGCTAGGTGGAGCTTAGCTTTGAACCCCCGGCTTCCGAGACAAGCTCATTGTTGGGTATAAATTTCTTGTCATTTGATTTTTGGACTTTCGTTACGTGAAGGACATGCTTTGCGGCTGAAAATTTCAACTGAGAAAAGGAAAATTGTGGTAGATGTGTGCCGAGAGCGCTAGCTCGTCGTCCGATTCAATATAAGTGGCCTCGGTTACGTGTTCAATCAATTGTGCGGAAGGAACATGCTGGTGACCATATCAAAATCTTCGAACCTGTAATCTTCGGAAAAAACTAAAAAAACTAAGGAAATAGCCACGAGTTCATCGTTTTTTTTTTAGCGCTTACTTTTATGATAACAAGGCCCCTTACTTCTGAATCGAATTTACATTAAGGGAAAATGAAGGCACTACAAGAGATTTCGGATCGCCGTGTATAGAGTGGATACTGATCCTACATACACTTCTGCCTCTCCTCGCCGTGCCACAGTCGTCTCGGATACCCTTGCTAGCTCACAAAAGCGATTTGATCTATGGACCAAATCTCGAGCAGACTTGATGAAGGCACTGCAGCATGCATGGGTAGATTGATTTCGTATTTCTGCGCATCGCGCTAACTGGGCGATGATAAGTATGCTTTCAACGTGTTAACGCATTTTATCAGGCGCTAGTGTTTCGCTGTGCCGTCAAATGGTCCACTCGTTTTAGTGCCCGACGCCCCGACCCTCGCTCCCGCACCCTAAGCCCCTTTCATAATTTATCCAAAGCCACTAGCTTTGATAGCGAACCGAACCTTCTGGATTGACAACGCAGAGTCGTCTGTAGCTGAGGCAAGATATGTGAAAATTATAAGTATATTCATGTGGGTATGTGCCCATGGCCATATGGGGGGATACGAGGTCAGTGCTCGGATAGCTAAAGGGTGTGCAGGGAGAGAAAAATTACTCCGCCCCTTGAGCTCGAAACCAAGATTTCAGCACTTCTTGATAATATCCATAAAGGCTCATCCGTGATCGTGGCTCCCTGAAGGCTCATGGATGAGCCCTGCATGCAATCGCTTGGAAATATCATGCTCAAGTATAACCATCGAATGGATTCCTTTTTCTATGCGAGAACCATCACACTGGGTGCCTCCTTGAACCTGGATCCATGGATCGTTTCGAAAAATTTTTCTGGAATGTGGAGACGCACTCTCTTTCATTTCAATTATATTGATGCTTTCCTAACAGGATCGGTAGGTGTCTTGATTGGTGTCATGATACACGGCCGAACGACGAGAGGGCAAAATGGGTTCGGGTTGAGATATTCATCATGCATGATGTAAGGTGTGCACACGCCGGTACACGATTCTCATCACACTGGCAAGTCGAGATGTGGAATTCTCCGTAAAACAATCTCGTTCAACATAATGTAAGGAGATTTTTCTCTTCGCTGCCCTCGCTTCGATGCTCTGCCGTCTCGCGCACGGCTAGCACGTACGTAGTTTGCATATTAGCATCCTGTAGCCTAGGCTAGAGCTGCAATATTGCTCTTTCCTCGCACGAATTTCGGACGATTTCTAATGAAAAGAGGCTAAACTAGCCATCCACACAATACCGCACAAAAATGATTAGTCTCGGGGAAAGTAACGGTTACGCGGCACGCTCCATGCAATCCCGCCAAAACTCCAGCAGTACTCTTTCCCATTAACCATTATAATTTATATAGTTAGGGGGAAAGTCCGGAAACCGGCGAGCGAATAAGAGTGCTCATAGTGCTGTTACATCTGTCAAAGCACGTTAACTACCCGATCAATTGCAGCATGTGAACTAGATCTATCGACAGAAGTGCAGAATACCCCAGCATTGTTATTTTATGAACTCAAATAAAAATGTAGCCAACGGATTGAAAAAAATTAGTCCAAGCCCTCTATAGGCGTGCTGACAAGGCGCTCGACTGTTTCATTGACACCCGATATGGCAAATTTCTGAACGAATTCAAACAAAGTTCACGATTTCTTGGAAGTGAATCCTTGTCACGTTTTGCTTATCGCTCCATCAGTTCGCCAGGAAGTAGTTCTCCAAGTTTTGTTCTTCCCCTTTCCCTCGAGGCTCTGTTCAATCGAGTCCATACTCCTTGGTCTATGGGGAAAAAACCCACTGTCACACTGCAGCCTCAGAAATGGGAGAAGGATAATATCTTCAGTTCGTGAGAGAGTCCCTGTGATAGCAAGAAGATTTTCTATAAATTGATGTCCTGTTCCTCTCCAATTCGAATTAATTCACCAGATACTCATCTGCAGTCAAAACTGGTTTACGAGACAGACTTACAGTTCTACTCACTAAATTTTGCTCTTCCTAGAGTACCTCAGTCCTTTCCGATTGCACTTGCTTTCTACCTTTGTTAATCATAATTTTCCTCCCTTCTTTGTCTTATCAAAATTATTCGCGATGCCATCCATCTTTCAAGCTGAAGGGAAAAAACCTGACGGCAACGGTGATGCCAATGCAATGGCCCCCCAAGCCCCTTCGGGTGGAAAGGTATGCATATGCCTTGGAACAATAAAGATATCGTGAGAATAATGAAGCAAAATTCTAATCTCTTCAATTATCTTAATTAGAATCCCCAAGCACCCCCCAAGCAACAGAACGCCACAGGTGGCAACCCTGATACAGGAGTGGACACCAACCCACCAGCCCAGAATCAACCACAATCCTAGATGCTCTAACGAGTGTTTATCAAGACTAGCTAGTGTTGGTGACAGGATTCTAGAATGGTATGCCTATGAACTTCCCAAGTATTTATGTGTTTGTATTTTGATTTGATTTTTCGTTTCTAAACTAATTGGTTATCGAGGATAGACAAGTCGATATCTCTCCCTGATGAGCTACTCATACCTGCATCCTTTTTTTCTTCTCATCCTTCCGTTTTCTAATTTCACAGTCGTTGGATCCATTTGAAAACTTCGGATCCCTTCTGTTTCCGACATTCCCCATTTTCGTTACATTACCTTTATGGTTGATAAATCATTCGGCATGGATTATTTCGTTTGTTCATAGTAGAGAGCTACGGAAAGTAAAATCAAACAATAGTTCGACCACATTGTTGTGTTCTCCCTTGCGTATAAGTCTCATGTCTCGCTCTTTGTCAATCATGTTTTTTTAAACAAAAATATCAATCTTTAATCGCTGCCCGTTGTAAAAAATTCTAAATGAGGTTCAGTGTTTTATGGATTCAATGTTTCGCAAGCCCATCAGATGATATGCCACTATCAGAAGTGTTTCGATGATTGAACGGCCAATCAAGCGCAAGCATATACGGTTGAAGAGCTAGAGGAACTGATGTAATAGAGGCTCAGCTGCGGCCCCCAACAAGCTGAAATTTAAAACGGAAAGCGGAATGCAGCAGTATCAAAAAGATAATAGAGTTATCCGGTTGGAAAATAGCTTGCCTGTTGTTTGATAGTGCTTCGATTTTCTCTAGTGGCTGAGTCGAGTAGCTAGTAAGCGAAATAAGAGTTTCCCAGACCTGCGCCAGGAATTCGTCTTCGATCTCCACAAATTTGGAGTTGCATGGCGATAGGTTATATCCTTGCTCCTTCATACCGGGGGGAAATTAATGAACAATGCACGGCCCTCGCGTGTGACCTTTGTTGACGACGTGGCTGATGATAAGTGATATCGAAAAAGTTCAATGATTCGATTCATCATTATGGCTGGTCCATTGATGCGTGGGAATGCTACGCACGTGCACATGTTTTTTTTCAGACGACTATGTTTTAGAACGGAATAATAAGTTGCATAAAAGTAATTTTAATGTAAGACGCTCAAATACATGCTAGCAGGATCATATGAACTCTTTTTTAAAACAAATCCTTGATATTTGCAAGTCGCTGGAGCTTGTTATCGCCCGGCCGTCTCTCCCGTGGGCGGGAAACCAAATTCTTCCTCTAAATGGCACCTGAGACCCGGACGGGGAAAAAAGAAAAACGAAAAACACCACCAATCGGAGCTCTTGACGAACAGGCGGACTGAGCTTGACGACCGTTACATTATATCGGTATGTGTTTTCCTCATGGAGCGTCCCTTGCATTGAGCTGTGCGTCAGGGGAAATTCAAACAGCTGTGCAGTCTGCAGATACATTTCAAGCCGTGCAGAACCACTCTGCGCAGCTGCACAGGGAGCCCCTGTGCATGGATTCGAGGCTACCTGTGCATCAGATTCTGCGTCTCGACTGTGCATGCAAGCGCCGCGAGGCTGCTCGGGGAACTCTGGATCTACATCCGGTTGAGCTCTGTTACGAGCTTACTGGGATCCTTGAGCCCGGCTTTACTTCTGCCGTAGGACGCCGGTGTGGAATGTGAGTTATCCGCCCCGTTTTCTCAAAGCAAATTTGTCTACAGAAAACAGATCGAGTCCGAGGGGATCCCTTGCCTCGCCCTCGCCCTCGCCCAGTATTCGGATCCGTGCGAATGCCGTCTGCTCGTTCGATTCGTCCGAAACAGTAAGGCGCAGCCACTACCACGTAACAGGAATTCACCCAACTCTCTGAGATTGACTGGCCTAGCTAATTGCACTTGAAATCTGGGAGTTCAATCAATTAAGGACTAAGGTAGCTACTTAAGTAACTAATGGGGTTGTGGTGGTGAAATTCGGTCCCCATGTGTCTCATCATTATAATATTATGGGTGCATATTTCGAATATGGTAAGAAGATTGAAATGTGTTCTGCATGATCCTGAATTCGAAAGCTCCCTTCCCTTCTTTTGCCTCTTGTATTCCTTGCTTTTCCTCAGTTTGCGCCAGCCCATATTTTAGTTCCAATAGCTGGCTTTTCCCTGTCCTTGCTCAAATCGCAGCAACACATTCAAGGAATCGGCTATTAAATTGCTTCAAGCGAAACTTGGACTAGGTAATGTACATGTACATCCACCGTGGACCCACTTCGCATATTCATTGATAGCTAACGAAGCGGAGTTAACTACCAGTGGATGACCTTCAATTCTAGACTTTGATACCGAGATTAAGGAACCAGACCCAAGAGGTCCACATCTGCATTTAAATCCTTCCTTTCAGCACCAAGGGCGGTTGTCGAGCTTTCCAGCTGGGTGGCATTTGACTGCCACATCTGCAGATGTGGTGCCTGGCTTGATTTTTTTTTTTTTTTTTCAGGATTTAACTACCTTGCATCCATCGACACCAAGTCTAATATGCAGGTGAAGGTGAATCATTGCATTGTGCAGCTTGCGTTTGAAAGTTCACGTTCCTGGAAACCAATCACCAATCGATATTGGGGTGAATTGTAGCTGCACTAACTACTTAAGTAATTCAAGACATGCATATTGTACGTTTTGGATAGACTATCATGGAAATATCACAAGGTACCTTTTTTTTTTTTTTTTTTAAAAAAAAAATTATTATTATTAATTTTTCTTTCCTGTCAATATGAGAGTGGATGGGTTTCAGGGAAACATCGGATCAGCTGCTGTGTTTTAAGATCAATGCAAAAATTGCAAATAATTTGATACCAGCAGGAAAAAAAAATCATGGTAATAATAATATTAATATTATTATAACTGAGTGGCCGAGACCTACCTCAACTTAGTATAGTATGGGAAAGCCCTGAAGCACCAATGCAAGACTAGGGAAAGCCATTGAACTTAGACCGGCATATTGACATTTAAACTTGTCTCGCACGCAATCTTTGCGTTGTCTTCAACGTGCTGACCGGCAACAATTCTCTAAGCTAGCTTGATCGCGGTGACGTCCGGTCAGGCACCGATCTTGAGATCTCGGTTTGGAAAATATGGATACACCGTTATTAATTATTAGAAGAGCTAGATTGTGTTTCAAATCAACCATATAACCTCGTGACAGGTCGATATTATTGTATTTGCCTTCGGAGTAATTTCAAAGAGTGCAGATTAATTAAATCGTGCTAGCTTGCATGCGCATGCTTGTACTGTCGTAAGTAGGATCTTTGTCCATCAGCCCGTTTGCTGGAAATTGTGTGGGTGTACCACACCAAATCGAACCCTCGCTGGTGGATGATGCACGATGAGATGTTGAGACCACACAAAAGACCACACCCTTCGCCAGGGCAGCTTTCTTCGCTCATCTCTTTTATTTTCTTTTCCTTTCATTCCTTTCCTTTCCTTTCCTTTTTTTTTTTTTTCCCTCCCCGCCTGCCGATGCTCATCTTTTACCACATTTTGGTTCCGAACCTTTGGTCTTTTTTGCGAGGTTTCGTATGTCCCAGGGGCACTTTCTTTTTGTCACTCTTTTTTTCTTCTCTTTTCTCTTTTCTTTCCTTTTTCTTCTTAGTTGACAAGCTACCCATGAGAGCGGATGGGACGGCAGGGTTGAACAGCTCTTGAAGTCATGGGAATAATCATTCATTATCATTTCTTCCCACCAAAAAACATAACCTGGGCTAGATTATTTGCGATTATTGCATTGAGAGTATCGAGTTCAAATATTTATTGAAGATATCTCCTCTCTTCTCTCGTATGCACAGAATAGATTCCCAAACCTTCCTCAAGCTGACTCTTTGTTTACTTCAGAGAATTTTATTTCGTTTTAACATCCTTAGATTTCAGCTACTTTCACGGCCGCTACTCTCATTCAACTCACAAAAGCTATCGTGCTGGCACGTTCTATAAGTTATTTAGCACCTTAGTATCACAATTTTAAGTCTTCGCTATCTATACCTTCTTCCCAAATTCTCATTCCAATAGCCTGCTTGATATCCGTCAATTCAAAGACACTACTACCTCACATCTACATACCATAATACATCATAACATTAAATCGTTCGCTCCAGAGTTCACTCCAATGTGCCCAGGAAATCTTTCAGTAAGTATTTTATTGAAGCTAAAACAGCCTCTGAAAGAATGATATACTGATTGATTCGAGTAGGAGGAAGCCATGACCTCAATACACGATGCTACCACACAAACAAATCTCGAGGGACCTCAGGTCTCGAGTCCCAAGGGACCTCTAGTTTCTTTCCCAGAATACACCAAAGCAACAGATATCGAATTGAAAAGACTCGTAGATACTTTGCTCGATGAGATAACGCCCATCAGGGATTCCACCTTTTTCGATGCGGCCTCTCAAAAAGCAGGAGAAATTACGAAAAGGGAAGAAACATCTCTTATACTCCTCGGAAGCTCCGTGATCGCGAAATGCCATTCCTTCAACGAAACACCAAACGAACGATTCATGTCAGCTCGATGCCGTCTAGAAGATCCCCTACCATGGTACTCTGGTGAAAGATACCATCCGTACAACGCTGCCCTGTATCCAAAACGCAAACGAGCGAGATCATGGCCTTCTGGCTTCAAGGCTACCAGCGAAACGACTTCACGGCCTCGGGCTCTGTCACATACTTCTACAGCCCCTACCAGCTATACCGAATGACCAAATATCCTGCCATCTTCCATTACTACTGGAAAGGCTACCCGTCAAGATCTTTTATTTAGCCTCTAATACGAATTGCCATTGTTTCATTGGCTCTGTTAACGTCATAAATCATCTGCTTAATGTTTCATCTATTTCAATTATTATCATATATATATGTAATTTAAGAGTTCACCTGCTTTCTGGGGTCGGGTGCTAGTATTAATCTCTATATTTCGGTTCTTAGAATTTTTAAGTTATTGAGGAGGCCAGGGTATACACTTCAAAGGAGCATTGGGCCGGGGTAAATTTCTGAAATTAATATCATTTAAATTCCTGCTATCCACATGATCTCATTTCTATCCTCTCTATAGTGTTCGCATCTATCGGTCCCGTCAGGTACCAGCTGGTGCCCTGGCATGCGGGCACATGTGTTGAAACACTACGTACAAGGCTGAAGATACCAAGCCAAGAAATGCAGGAGGAAATGGTCTCGGAGGAGAAAACACCCAAACCACCTCTGGATCGCCTGCTCATTGCTTTCCAAAAGCTTGTAAGATCTGAAACGCCCTAGCTTTCCATTTTGTCAGCTGTGCCTTAACCAGATTTTAGTTCTCCACACTCTTCACTCGAATATTCTTTCTATATATACATAAGTATATATATATATTTCGCTTCATCTTGTTGCCCTGGAGCGTATCACAATTGCACAGTCTGGAAGCCAGCCCCCTCAACATGCAACACACCAGCTTCGTTCCCTAAACAAAATATCTGAATCTCGCTAAACCGGAAGAAACCAGAAGAAGCAGAATATTAATATAATATCCCTTTTCGGGCCCTACCACGATGATATCAGGGCTTCAGAACATCAATTGCCAGTATCTATTCATAGAATTCGCTTAACAATCCGCATTGAACGGCTAAATGGACGATAGTGTCGGTCCCGGCATTAGACATGGATAGGCCAGCAATAAAAAGGAGATCTTGCGGATTCCGGACGATTTTTATTGAGGCCGTAGTTCCAAAACACGTTTCAGATCATTGAGGTTCGTTAAATATTATTACCTGATATGATATTCAGGTATGGTATGCATATATAATAGATAATATATCAATTGGTTAAGATTTAGTTTTTGTCGCTGGAGGAAATTATGCCCGTGTGCTTCTGATGTAGTCTCGTTGCCAGACGCTGATTTGGGTGCAGGTTCCTTCTCATGGAAACTTAGAAGCATCGGCCTTCCGAATTTCTATCAACCTAGATCTGTCATTTCGGTCCCGGCAAAGTCTCTACTAGGGACAGGTTATTTCTGATGCTATCGCAACTAGGTTTGCTGGAGAACAGCAAATTCATTACAGGGTTATTTCTTGTTTATTCGTACTGAGAATTAGATAGCGTAGGATACGTAATGAGTATCAGCGGGTTGATATTTGTTGGCATAAAAGGCTTGAGGCGGTGTCGCATATGCTAAAACGCATTTATATTTCTCTATTACTTGGCTTTTAATTGAGAATATTGATCTTGAAAATTTTACTAGCAGCACTTAAGTCTTCCTATAGAGTTCTGAAGATTTCAACGACAACGAGCCTTGAAAACGGTTCAGTATCACAATTATGTACGTATCTATATACAGTTGATACGAATGCCTTGGTGCATGAGCATAACTACCTATGTTGCAGACGAGTAATACAAACAGTCAAATTCATCCTCGCTCAATTGACAAGAAGTAGACTAAGATATAATATTGCAGCAATATTTACATGTCCTCCAAATTCAGTATCTCAACTGGCTCATTACCTGTCAATCCGGCCTCTTTGAGCCTTGCCGCTCTTTTTTCAAGATAAGCTGCGTATTCTGGTTTTGGAACCTCTCCTTCATGACCTTCCTCCCATATTTTGTACTCCACGGCTTCCCAAACTTGCAGCTGTTCTCGAAAATTTTCATTCGGCCTAATTCGCCGCTTAGTTTTCACAAAAGCTAATGCATCAGGAAAACTCCATTTGTGGGATCGCTTGAGATATGCAATGACGGCAGTGGAAGACCGAGAGATACCTTGCTCACAATGAACAAGGACATTGCCGGGGGTGATCTCCCCAGCGCGATACTTATCGATATGGTCGCAAATACGAGCGAGGTCGGGAAGTAGATCGTGGGTCATCGTGTCCTTCGTGGGCACATAAATATGTTGACCTTCGGGAATGAGTTCGTAATACCAGGGCATACCCCAATGAAACCATCTACCGACGGTGACCGAAACTACGGCGCTGATTTTGTACTCTGTAAGAATATCGCGTTTGTAGGAAGATTGCCCATCACCGAGATAGAGGCCATCCTCAATCTTGGAAATCGGTGGGTTTGGATTCCGCGATATGAGTATGGGTCTGCGTGGAGTAACTCTAGGTAGCGCGTCATTTCCTAGTGTGACGGTTTGCTCTATGGTAGGTGCCGTTGGGGCCGTTCCCAAGGTCGCTGCCTGGTCAGTGGTCGTATCTAACATTATCGCTGCGATATGTACATGTACACGTAGTGTGGGGTCAAAAATAGCTTGTAACTTCTAATATGAGATATCAATGGGGCTCTGGGGGATGAAAATGTGAAGTTCTTGTGATTCAGCCCCAGGCTAGTGATTCAGCCTCATCGTTGTTTCCATACATTGTATTGATGCGCCGATGTGGCACAGTTGAATATAGCTACTGGTGCAGGGTTGCCGCATTCGAATTGACCAGGCCCGAAGACAACACCCTGCTTATTATTGTGCGGTCGACGATCTTCCCAAGCCAAAACACATTAACACTATTGTATGTATTTTTTAAAAATCCCAGCTCCGTGCTCTGAAACCTTCACGATCCTAAATCGATTTTGTTGTTGCAGTTATTTCTAGTCAGCTGATTTGGTTGGTCATGAGGACTGAGGTCCTTGAAAATTTTCGAAAGAGGGCCAGGGCTGGGAACTCATGAAACGGACTTGAAACATAGCTGACAAGTATAATGCCATATCTTTGCTAATATAGAGCCATCGATTGGTGCTTTTGCGCAAATGCTAGACCTAGACCTACGTAACCGATTTTCTTTCTGGTTTTGATTCCTACGTAATTCGAATTTTGGTATATGTGAAAAATTGCCCAGAAGATAAGCCCTTCTGAGCTCCAATGCTACGAACGCTTAATTATCTCCCAGTCTCCGAAATTACGAAGGATATGAGAGTGGGCCATGGGGTGGAGCCAAGATTTTAGTTAAACCGAAAATTTGAACGTTGGTCAGGCGGACAGTGGGCGCCATGGGCCATTGGGCAGAATTGCATCCTGTATGTAAGATAGCATGCAGGAGAAAAGAAATATCAGGCCCATGTATTATCAAGTGAAAATTCCATAGATTCATGGTAGCGTGCAGAATATTTGGCGAACCAATTTAAGAAAAAGCATAGGTATGGTAGATCATAAGGTGGATTGACAATTAACAATTAGCAACGAAGGTGATATATCGGAGGCCTTGGTATGGGGTCGCAAAACAGTCACCATCAGATAGTGAAGACCAATATGAATGTCGTCAAGATCCCTGTTGTCAATCAGGGGACCATGCGGAGACTTGTAGCCCGGTGGTAGAAGCTAAATTTTGGTTCCTTGGCACGAAGATTATTATCGATAATGAAAACGGTCTGAGACGGGAAAAATTACGAGATTTGTTACTCCAATTGGTGGGCTGGTTCCTCGGCTTAAACTACTGCAGCCAGTCTCGTAACCAAACCGTGTTTGGTTACGAGACTGTACTGCAGCTTAACTGAACGTAATTCCAAGACAACTTCGTTTCGACCGTACGGTAGCTAATATCGGTTTCACAGAACCTGAGTTGAGCCTCTGATGCTAATTATTTGCTCCTGAAGGGGAGGTCGCGGACTTTCCAAGATGTCGTCCCAGAGTACTAGAGTTTGAAGGCAGTGAAGACGAGCATCCTTTCATCGAAGGAAAGATAGAATATCTGAAGCTTAGGACACATGGTAGTACATAACCTAGGCTTTTTTGTTATGAGGTTGTCGCTATGAGGTACGGATGTTGTGCACCAAAGGTTGCGCCAAGGCCCCAGAATACCACACCAAATCTTTAAACAATCGTAACAACGTCAGAAGCTTTATTTTCAAAATTTTGAAAACACTCATGATATTAGCAGACTCGAGATTTTCATTTCGGCTATTTCCTTTTTATTTTTATTGACGCTGTTGTGGCGATAACTTTGGTGGTGAGCACGTGATCCGCCAGAGGTCTGCCAAGACCATGAGAGTGCAAAAACCTTTGATGCACACCTCCACACAGATTTGTTGGTTTGTCTCCCGAGGCCGGATGTTTGCTCAACACGTTTTGCCTATTTTGGAGCCTCTCACCGGCTAGCCTCACGAGACAAACCGTAAAGTCTCCTAAGCCAGACCCTGCCGTGTTGTGCTGCAACACTCTCTTCAAAGTACAACAATCAACACAAATGAAGTCTCTATAAAAGAGCACCCACGGTTTGGTTACGAGACTGCCGGCATTGGTCTCGTTCCTTCATAACAAGGTGGCGGCGGGGCCGCACATACGGTAAACCTGACTGAAAGACTATAAAGGCTCCATGTTCCAGGAAGGCTTTGCGCTACTATCACTATCTATTATTATTACTAATACTACTACTATTTAAAGACTATTAATACTGTATTTCTCAATCCTCTCGCAACTATAGAAAAAATAACTGATTTGGTTGTGAGATTGCACTAGAAGCTGTCTGTAATATATTATCAAGTATAAAATAGTTTATACTCTTTTGTTTGATTGGGAGTTTAGCTTTTATTTAAAATAGAAGATTTTTTTTTTTTTACTCGGGGTGTATATAGTGGTGGTAATGGTGGGAGGGAATTAGAAGGTACCTACCATGTATTAGTTAGTCCCTTCATTTCAGTCAGGGCATATCACCAGAGAGCTTGAGGAAATAGCGAGTGCCTAAACTAAGCAAGCCCTAGAGTATATACAAAGTATTTGCTTTGCAAATTGTCTCGCAAGTAGTAGTCTCAAAAGATATCTGAAGACATACGCTCTGGAGATTCCACTGTTCCGTGACATCGAAATCCTCTCTGGTACAATCTGATGACACATACCTTGTCATCTTCTAGTTGCTTTTGGAAGCACCAGTTAGCCAGTTCCAGATCAGTGGCTCTTGACGCTGCACCCATCGAAATACCCTAACCCTAATTGCACTGGCCTGGCCCAGCCTCTAGAACTCTTGAACAATTCGCGAATGGTTAGCCTCAGCTGAATAGGCATCTCGCTATATAGATATACATCTACGTAGCTACCGTCACTTAAGAGGTAAGGGTGTGACCGAAAGGCTTTTGCGGAACTGACAACCGAGAATTCTTTAATATTACGGGTTCGTCGAGAAACGGGCAATCGGACACGTTTATGCTACCCTTTAACTCGGTGAAGCGAAATAAAGGTTGTGAGATTTCTCTACCCTCCAGCTCAGTAATATGGACGAAGATAGCATCTTGGGCTGGGGTTTGTTCATTCGTGTTAGGCCAAAAAAGACTGTCTTGTTATGAGACCGGATCCGATAGTCAAATATATACCTGACAATTCGGGTCCGGAGTGCCATCATATGTATGGTACATGTACTCTGGAGCAGTGTTCACGACAGCAGTACACTATACGCTAGATTTTTCGGTGAAGAACCTGTGCAGCTGGAAGGCTCCCCCACCATATGGAGTACTGAATTCGTACAACTCGTATCTACTCCTTGTGAAGGGAAAACTGGACAAGATCTCTTTCCAAAGCTGACAGGCCTGGCCGGCTTGTACCTGCTTTTGGATTGGCCATATTAAGAGATATAGATAGTATAAAATCTCGGCGAATATCTCCTGTTGAAGATGCATGATAGAGACTAGCATACTAAACGTAATGAATAATTAACTTTAAAATAATGGACGATACAAGGCCTTTGCAAGGAAACTCGATCAAGGATGCGCTCTCTGCGGCGTCTGGGTACGAGACCAATCAACCGTTTCACGTAGCTCGCCTACCTCCACCGCCTTCGCAGCTTTGTCGTAACAACCATATTTCTTGTTTCGTTGTTAAGGCCCAGGGTCCGGCAAGGTGAACAAACACTTCCCACTCAAAGTTGTGGTCTGCGTACCCCAACTGGCACTTGACGCACAGTGTTCAAGTTGGGCTGCGTTCGAGTTCTCTAAACACGCAAAAAAAAAGGTATCATCTATAAGTTGAGGCATAGATATTATCATACTTTTTATACAAGCATTTTTACAGTTTCCCAACGGGTTCCGGTACGGATCTAAAGCTCCAAAACACAGAAATACTGCGGAATATAATGCTATCGAGCCATATACGCCATTGCCTCTGTTTTCCCTTATCAAAGCACTGTCAAGCGTCCACGTACCCTCTTGCAGCTCTAGCCAAGGCACCCAGCTGCAATTAAACTCTTACACTGGTAAGTAACCTTGATCAGCGGACGTATAGGCAGAGTATATATTGGTGACCCAGTCATAGTTAATATAGTTACATGACTTTTATGTGAGGGTCAATCCAAAGACGTATTCTCTCCCACAAAGCCTTGTAGCACATCGAAACCTTTTTGATATGCGAGATGACCAAGGGCTTGATAGCGGATCCGTATCTCATTTCCCTGAAAATTCGAATTTCCGTCAATCAAACAGTAACTGAATATTGAAGAACGATCAATACGCAATTGATCAGAAATCTCGGTTGCGTGGATGGTAATACTGTCAAATTAAATTTCAGTAAATTAAAATATTAGCATATTGGTCATGAGTCAAAATATCTTAAGAGTTTCAGAGCTAAGTGGTATTCAATGAAGAATTGGCGACAAAATTGCAAAACAAAGTACATGGGTATGAAGGCAATTACGTGCACAATAAGCTTAATTAGAGCGGTATATTGCGTCAACCCCTGCTGAAGATCAAGAGGGCGAGGAAATTATATGAAGAACGTTGATTCCGATTTTTGTGGAGGAGCCAAACGTAAACTTCAATGGACTGGCTTCAAGAACACGTCACGCGTGCACGTCGGTCTGGCAAACGGCGTCGAGGTAACACTTTTGATACACTTATTGGACCTATAGCTTGGTGCACCGGTGCAAGGCTAATATTGTTTATTGGACCGTTTTATCTACATTTCATGCCAAAATTGCTCGAGATACCCAGAATCGCATATGTGTACGTGTTTATTTTCTTCGTGTTTTGGAAAACATATATTATTAATGCATTTTGTGGATTGGACAGAGTCGCGACCTTTTGTTCTTATTGGCCTGGTCCGGTGCCTTTGGGTTTTGTTCGGGTCGCTTGGGTGGAAATATTGCGTTTCAGCCGGTCGATTGTGTCGGTACAATTGGCAATATTAGTTGGTGTCCCTCCCGTTTCGTTTTCATGCCACCAGCTCATCCAGTCATAGCGGCGTTTGTATATGCACCTCCTTGGGGCAGGCGAGCACTCACTCGGTTGTTACAAACGGATAAATTACACATCTGATTAATCCTGATGTCACGAGTCTGCTGCCTGTTCATTTATCACCCATGCAGTCAAGCTATTCTGAATTAAAACGATCGAATCGATTGGCACGGCGCCACAAGGAACTATAGTTAACTAGCGAATGGTCTAGAATACGGGGAATCCTGTGTAGTGTGATATATTCTCCGTCGCGTCTCAAGTTTCTTGTTGATACATTCAAGTATATTTCTTCGAGGAAAACTTTTGAGCAGCCCAGGGTTTAATAATCCAGAAAGAAACCCACTCCATCTTTATCTTCCTCCTCGATCGAGTTCCCTTTTGGCTTGACGAACGACAGCCGCCCAAATCCCTCTCAAAATCTTAGCAATTTGAGCCCCTGAGGCTGATGTTCTTCGTACTTTCTTCCAAAATTTTCAGCAGGATCCTAAATTCGTGAGCGAGAAGTAATGTAAGTACCAAAACAAAGGCGGCATCGTATGGAGCCTCCCCTTGTTCAAATGCATTATTAAATCATCTTCAGGTGTGATTTGAGGTTGCATAAATCTACTCACCTCTTCCTCAAGTCATACAGCGTGACCGACAAAGTCCATCCGGGATAATCGCATCCGCTCGATACGCCTTCGAGTGCAAATCCCCGTCATTTTTATACTTCCCCTCCCTACGTTTTCTATTTGGCTATAGGTCGTCTCGAGAAAGACGTTACTCAATGTGACAAAATCAGTCCACATGCATGATACTCTTGTGTGTACATCAAGATTGGTGACGACAATGAGAAGGCTTACAAGTTTCCACACCTAAAGTATCACATTCACGAGCAACTTGGATCAAAAAAGCGGAATGCGGTGGGTTTGATACATCAACGAGAGATCCAGTATTTAGGAGTCGAGTTAGCGCGGCAATCGCAGCCTCAAAGCTAGGCGGAAAGGACGACCGAGTATGACAACGGTCGGTCACGCTTCCACGCTTGAACTTTTTTTAGAAAATTCGTTCAAACAGAACCGCTGCCCACTTGAGTTCGCATTCAAGCTAGATTGATTATTCAGAGCTCTCTGAGATAACCAAAAGATAGTTACTTGACTCGAGTAACCTACGGCGTCGATCATGATATACATCATGCAGTATTTACCCATCATATATACGGAACCGGACCCTCGCGAGACAAAACCGGACAGCCGATTGTCGCGAACAAAGAATATTAATTATAATTGAGGTACGAATTCGAAGCAATTCCGATATACATCAGAATCAAGCGAACGAAACGTTTCGTAGCTCATTATTATCAGATCATAATTCGATCCAATAAAGCTATGCAACTTTTGAATACCATGCCGTCCGTCGTGGCCCCACGTCCTTCAACAAACCCATTAAATTCAAGTTAATATTCGGATCCCCGAAGATTCTCGCATCGATCGACATCTCCAGATCTCGTCCCAGCTTTTGCTGGACAAGGATGGCATTTGGTTTGCGAGACAAGGCCTGCAAGGAAACAACACAATACACCAAGGCCGCAGATGAACATTACCAGCGAAATAGCTAGCTATAGCTTGACGGTGAGTTTCACTCCGTATTATCTCCTCCTTTCTCTTAGATAACTAATGGTGTGATATAACCAAGCTTTCAAATACTAGGACTCTTAGAATATTCTTGTTTCGTGGCACAATGGTTGCGATTTTTTTTTTTTTTTTTTTTTTATAACTCAACCTCAGCTCTTCATTCATGGAGACCACACTATGGAGACCACACTGAGCTTCCTCGGACGCAAAATCCATACCATATTTTACCAACGAGCGCAATTCTTTTTGAAAGCCCTTAGAAAAAAGGGTAGACCGGTATCTTTATCAATGATGCCTTTGGGTTAGCGCACTTGCGACTGAATATATCAGGAAGGACTCAAACTGGTCTTGCTGGGACTCAAACCTTAATGTCCCTAGTTCGTTACTTGAACTCGTTACGTTCACCCGAGTGTCCAAGTCGAAAAAGCAACCTAACAGAGGACTGGGACGCAACGCTATCGCGCCGGGCGCAAATCGGAATACTAGGGTACAAGCCCCCAGGTCTCGATGGAGTCACAAGAATTTGAGCTTCCACTAAGGCCCCGAAACAAGTATCGGTACTTTCGCGGTCTCAGTTGGGTTCGAGAGAGGAGAAACTGCTGGCGACGGCGTAATTCATCTCACCCGGGATGATACAGAGGGGAGATTTCGGGGTACTGTCAGCCAATATTTCTTTTTGGACCCTTTTTGTTTTTTACGTTTTGGCGCGGTAACCCACCTATGAAAAGCTTTCGCCTAGCCCCAATCAAAGTGCAGCCGGAAGGGAGGAACCGGAAGACAAGCCCCAAGCAAACTCTGGACGAAGCCAGAGTAAAACAAACAAAGTAGTCTCAGGGATGTACGTTGCGAGCTTGAAAACAAGGGCTCAAGGGCTCCAGAGAGGTTAGAAGAAAATTACTTTTCTGTTATTTTATTTGACGGGGATATACGACGTAAGAGCAGTCTAGGTGTAGGAGCCGTAATCATAGCCATATCCACCGAGGATTTCTACGCCACAAAGACCAGCCGGGGCCTCTCAAACAATCGACTGAACTTCCCCAGGGCTAAGGTCTGAGGGTCCAAGGGTGGGTGGCAATGACTCGTATGTCACTTTCCTGAATCGTCGCTGGAATGAAGGTATATCATCCAGCCGTAGGCTCTGCCAAACCCATTTCAGAACCCGGAATGCAGACGTCGTGGGTTTCTCGGTCCGGGGCCCCCGCATTGACTCCTCAAGAGCCCCTAATCCACCGCGGTTTATTGGTGCATCCTATATCCACAACGAGGCCTGTGAAACCTTTGGCGGTTTTATTGATTTGAACCACCGAAATTGCGAGGATTCAAAACAAGGTGGATTTTCCGGCTCCTGCGATAGCCTTTTGAATGAGGATCAGATTCCGGGCGTAAAATACTCGAGCATTTCTCCGTTTGATAATCGTATGATAATGGATTCCAATACCGGAATAGCCGGTTATCACAATTTTGCCCGGAATTTCCCCCCTGCACCCTGTGCGCCGACGCAGGGACATCCGTACCAAGCAGAGCGTCGTTGAAGCTCCAGTTGTGTGGCTAGCAGGTCTCGAAATGGACGCTAGGACAGTATACTATCGGTTCCTCGATGCTACGACGTGAGCGCCAGCCCGCGCCTTAGCGAAAGAGGAAAACTCCATTCCGCCGTAAAAGGAATGATGAATGTTGGGCTTCAGACATCCGAATCCAGGTTGCCCGAATTCGAATTCATATTGCAGCGGCTGTAGCGGCGCCGTCGACATCTATGCATCGATATCTAGGAAGCGTCAGAGTACAGTCGACAGTAACGTTGGCATCAAATTGATGAACTGTTGTTACCTTCCCGAGTCGCCGCGGTGCGGCATATGGCATCGCCGGCGCCCCGGCGAGAACAGACCAACAGCGTCCTCCTTATTGATCCTTCTATCTGCAATGCAATGCATAAACATTGCATAGATCGTACAGTTGCACAAGATCCGCAACACCAAAAATCCAACACTAGTACTGGTGTTGCTTTGAGCACGCTCCGCGCGTTAACAAATGTAGCTAGCTAAGCGCTAGCTTGATCGGTCTCTACACTGGAAATGGCGGCAAAATTTGGTGGCAATCAGTTTTAAAACGGCTCAAGTCTTTGGAGGAATCGAATCCCGAGCTCTTACGATATGCTGATCCGATTCGATCTCGATAAATTTTGCCTTGGTCTTACCTCGCTTGAAGTGGCGCATACGGTTCCACTTGACCACGAGCTACTGACTCCGAGCGTAACTGGAAATAGTCAGTGCCGATGGCTACCTTCAGGAAAGGTATTTTCAATAAAGTGAGGAGCTTGAAAAGTTTCTTAGCTAGTTAGTAAGCAATGCCGGAATCAATTTGTGTGCGGGCCAATGTCGAGACTGCTCACCGGGGAATGGTTCGGTATTGAACTGTTAAGATTCTTAGATCGCCACCTGCCGTGTGATTCTCTTCTTGCTAATTTGGCTTGCTCCGGAATCTTGGTGAGATAAAGGGAAGGGCGTTCTTTGATGGCTGTGTGGGAAAATATATTGACAAATGTTGAGATTTACTCATACGTCTCGCTTGAGGTGGGCATCAATTCCCAAGATGCAAGGCCTATGAGCCGTCGATTTCATTTTCGCCCAACTACGATCACTGGCCACCATTTCGGCTGTGTTTACCCATTGCGATCCTTACCATGAGTCTCTTTATCCTGCCCATTTTGATTGGTGTACATTAAAGGGGCTCACCGCGGAGCTAGTGTCGCCTTGCGCTTGCGTTTCTCGCGGAGTATCAATCTGCGTCAGGCCCCCTCCCCCAACAACTTTGACTTGATTTCTGTATTTTCTAGACAAAACGTTAAAACTTCCACCAGGAGCGGCACTCTGGGGTGTGAGATTCGCCATTTTATGCTCCATTATCGCCTGTGTGGCTATCATTAGAGTATAATCAAGGAATACATATTAATTGTGATATCATGCGCATGATCATATGAGCTCGAGATACGTATATTATTTACGGAAGCTATGTTTCATGAAGGGAATCCAGATGCCTCTCTGCCCACCGCTATATCGCGAGACAGCACCGGCTTCCGTTTTCCCGGCCGAGCAGGAGCTACATAAGGCGGATTTCTGGCTGGTGGGCATTTAATGAATTTCATTTGTGGGTGATGTTTTGGCCAGACCGGATCCCAACGCAGGCCCACCGCGCCAGGAAAATGAAAACCACACCAACCCATCCCAATCGGGCTCGATGAGTCGCTCCCGATCCATCACCCACCCCCCAAACTACACCCACTCGAGCGGTCGCCAAATGCGAGGAATTCGACGAGGTTTACAGGTCTGTTTTGGCCGGCTTTTCGTGTCGTTCCGGTGAGGAACGCGCTCCGTCACTTCCTGCCAGTCGATGGACATCTCGTATACTAACCAAACCGTGACTTCCTGCTTCTTCTTCCTTCTACCGATCACGAGGGAACTTCTGGCCGTCTGATCATATGATATCGTCGGCTAATATTGATAACAAGCTCGCTAACATAACCCTTGGTATTATCATAGCACATATGATCCCCGCATGGATCCTGTAGGTTGATGGTGTGAAGAAATCTTTCGAGCTGGGGGCTACAAGACCCGAGAGGGTTGGCAAACGACCTAGCGGATTAATTGAACCACCTAGCAAAATTAATTGAACCTGAGAATGTGTCTTTCATAGATCCTTCCGACTCTAGCATGCGGTAGCATGTTAAACAAAAACTTACCCCTTTTCCCTTTTGATACACTAGAACTCTGAAGAGACCGTCGTCTTTCTCTTAGAAGAGAACCCTGGAAACATGGTTTCTTCCAACTGTGTCGTCCCGACAATATGCTATGAGACGAAGCTTGCCACTCTTGGCGTCTTTGGAAAGACGCGAAATTTCAGAGAAGATCATTTATAGTTTGTTAATTTGCCCTGCTATCACTCGTATTTTCTTTCTTTCTTTTTCTTTTTCCTTCTTTTTTTCTTTTTTGACAACTTTCTGGCATCGCCTGCCTCTGGTTTCTGCGGAATCGGGACGGCATATGGCTTACGAGACAATAATATATCATATCAACTTATTCTGTGCGATTGAGGTACTCGGGTCAAATCTAGCACAATGACAAACAACTAGATTTGTTTTCGACTTTGAAACTGAGCTACATATGCAAGACTAATAACAGGAGGCCCGAAGAAATCGGCTAGTCTCGATTACAAACTGCCTTCACTAGCAAGGAAACAAAATAGGTTTGCTATGAGCCCAGAGGACTAGGCATTCTCTCTAGCGACTTTGGAAATCCATTCTTCAGATGGGAGAACACAGTCCCCGCCGCAAGTCTGTTCTCCGTGGTAACGATTCCAGCAACCGCAGCGGTTGTGCCAATCCGGATGCCCGTAGACTCCCTCGTAACCATCGTTCGATTCCCCGTCCGCATCGCTATCGTCCGAAAGATTGACGTCTTTGCTGCTGGTGGGTGAGCCAGGTGGTCTTGCTACCTCGTTAAGGGTAAGTTGGTCGTTTGATAACATGATTGTTCCGCGCTGCCAACCGGGAGGGGGCTTTATAATAGAAAGTCAGCAGAGGGTGCAGAAAATTCAATCCATATCGCGCCAGTTGTGAGTGATTTCTAGTAACATACTCGCATACTGCCAATGGCTTCTCTCCTGGGCTGAGCAGAATTCTTTCTTCCACGACACATAGCGTTTGGAGAGTATGTACTTTTTTTTTTAAGATAGGACAAATAAGATTGAAATTTGATCGAAGAAGAATGATCTAAATTGTAGAGAGCGCTATGGCCTTGAGGGTACGATTCACTGTGGTGATTGAAGTTTCGTGATTAGCTAGGCTAGGTGAAAAGGGCTCCGGGCATGGCAGCAGGCTGGGTATTTATAAGCAAATTGTTAGTAATAAACGAATATTTTTGTCACGGTAGCTCTTCTCCAAAGGAATATGCGCTTTTGGTTCAACCTGACGGCAGACGGGTCTGAGCTGCACGCTTGGAGTTTTACGGACTCGCGGGCATCAAGGTTCGTTGGCGAATGAGAGAGATGTATTCGTGGTTATCTCCGAACGCGCCAGGGTTGAAAACAAAACTGATAAGAGACGCCGACCATTTGGCTGTACTTTTGCGATCCGAGGACACGTCAAGATCAAGTTTACATAATCTTATTCATTACCTGTGGGCCAGCGAAAGGCAGGCTGGAAACGAGACCGCTCGAGTACTCAATACCGGCTCCCAGAGTTCGCTGATCATAACTGAATTATCTTGAATAAAATAATATCCTGTATTATAACTCAGATGATGTTGCCAAAGAATGCAACTTACATACAAGACATGTGTAGAAAGAATGACAAAATTTAGTAAATTAAAAGAGCGTGAGATGTAACTTTATACCATGGAAGCCACGGTTGATAGTAAAAACAAAGGAGATGAAGAAAAACAGCCAAACGAGTTATTAGCCTTGGGGAAGCTGGCCTTCATCTTGGCTCTCACTAGAATCAAAGATAATCTGGGCTCGATTTCGATAGGACGGTTGGTCGTAAGGCGGTTGTGGACGAACACAATTTGGACCGCATTCGTCAGGAGGATGGGCAATGTTCCAGCACCCGCATGGATTGTGACCGGCTGCGCAGTTGTAAACTTCCTTGGTGGGCTCGATTTCCTGTTCCTGACTCTCGTCTCCTCGCTCCCCTGGGGCATCGTCCTTACTGGTGTTTCCACTCATGCCGCATGGCATAAACTGAGAGTCCGTCTGACCGTTGAATGAGAAGCTTGTGCCCCCTCTTGAACCAGAATTTTGGAAGCCGGCTCCAGTCTTAAAAGCGTCAATAAATTTGCTTGTGAAGGGTATATAGAGTAGGAAAAAGAATAATGGATGGGTAGATTCGACAATATGGCTTGTTAACATACTTCATGAATGCAGCTCTTTGCCTTGAACGGCTTATTGCCGACTATAGTACCGGTTGGGGCTACTGGCGGATACATCTTGTAATTCAAGATGAAAACTTTAAGGGTCTAAAGATGAGGCTTCTTTATCTATAGCGTGAAAATAAGGTGGTTACAGGCAGACAATCCGAGGCTTTGAGGCTGTAGAGAATTGGACGATGTCTGAAGAAAAGACTGAGGTGATTATCAACAAGAAAGAGAGTATTGGGAGGGTATTTATAGATAAAGACCACTGACAGAGGGAATATTTGAATAACGAACTGTCCGAAAAACCAATGCATCTTTGTCCTTCAATCTCAAGTGAAAGATGATCTCGACTTTGGAGTTTGTGCGCACGGTGGAGCTCCTCGAGTGCCTAGCCAGCGCAACTGACGTCGAACAGGCTAACGGGAGGGACCAATTTACAATGGCGCACGACGAGACGAGAGAGATCGGATCGAACCAGACACACCTACCATCTAGGTAGTATCCTCAAGAAACGCCAATAATAGGTTTGAATCCTTTGTTTAATTTTATATCACAATTTTTTAACACCAAGGAGCGGTTGAGATCGGTCGGTTCTAACCCAGATTCGGAGAAAACGAATCTCACTATCTTAGCTAGGTCAATAAGTTCAGTCATTTCTGTTCTTCTTACAGCATATGCCATATGCAAGTCCTTTTCACAAATTGTAGCGCTAGCAGGTTCGAATCCAAATGATCGAAACAGGAGTGGGTCCTTCCTCATCAGAATTGAGGAAAGCCCCGGTTAGATATCTCTGAGAAGCGATCTTCTTCCCTCCCGCCCCCTAGCCTCGCAACGGCTTTTCCGTTATCTCTAGCTCCATTCATTCCCCGAAAAAAGCTGGCTGAGGAAACTCGTTGATCCATGGCTACCGTTTCGCTTGGTGGACTACCGATATCTCGAGCCGAGCCCCATCGAACCCATATACCGAAATAGATATTAATTGAAGGGTTGGTCTTGTTTGTTTGTGCGCTTTGAATGGCGAAACTGAGCACGGAGTTCAAAGGGAGTCGAGAAACTTTAACCGATAATGTTATCATGCACAACCTTTCAGATACCGCGATTTGCAGCCAGGTTCTCAAGTAAAACGTGGTCGCAGGATTTGGGAAGGAGGTGGGAGGTCTTTGAAAACTGGGCACACCCGGAATACTTGTACCAGTACTTACAGGGTAAGGTATTTCAAATTTCTGAGGGAGAGAACTGAACCGAGACCCCACCCCAGCTGCGACCCATTTCTGACGGCTGTATCGCCCGCCACTCACGAGAGAGCAGGAGGGCAAACAATCTTGATGGAGCCCCTCATTAGAAACTTCCAGACTTGTAAGTGGCCACCATTCATCAAAGCCTTTTCAACAAGAAAACGGCTGGGGTGGGAACTCAGACCTCTCCTCGCATCGAGATAAACTGGACGTGGAAGAAAAATTGTGATGGATCTTGGGCTCAGTCTTGTACGCGTATCCCATGGGTTCGATCCGCAACTGGGGCTGTAGGCGAGCGAGCAAAGTGCAAATTCCACCGACGGGTTGAGATCACCACATTGACGAATTGTGATATCTCCATTCGAGTTGCATGAAGCTTTTCTTTCTTTCTTTTCCTTTTTCCTTTCTCCCATTAACCCCAGGCAAAGTGGAGCAGCAAAGAAGGCTTTCCACCTCGATATTGAGCAGCTTTCCATGCATGCACTAAGCGGGAGCAAAATCAGGGTATTTCTGAACTTGTGACCAGCCGGCACTCAGCCAGCAAGGTTTGAGGATGAAGCTTGCAGCTTTGAGTCGCTGATATCGCGAGCCCTAGTGTCGGCGTTGGGCCGTCCCTCTCGATAACCCATGATCATGATTGCGGGCTCGTGCATAGTCAACTCGCCAACGAGGGATAGCTATTCTCGCTGACAGGATTTACCTATCCCCTCGAGTTCTTTCTCGGAGGCGGGGCTTGGGTACCTATGAGCTTCAGATTGTTCCGACCTATCAGTTGCGACGGTCGGTTAACTGATGATGTCCAACGGATCATTTGAATCCAATTGCAAGCCTGAGCCTTAAGCTTGTTTCGCGTGTTATCCGGACGGCGATGCTCTCGTGTTCGGGCGCGAGCGTATTATCTCCCAAACCAAGGACGGCGTGGCACTAATTTACAAAGCAGATCCAGTTATGCCTTGCCGTTTTACGAAGAAGAAAGGGTCGGAGCCTGGTTAAACACTTCGTCCAAGCTATCATGATCAGAGCTGGTTAGTCTCGTCAACCTGCCCTGCGACGGGAGCCAGACAAGGACCAAAGCTGGAGAGGCTACAACGCTAGTCGATATCTGGAAACACGCTAGGGCCACGTGGATCGAATTCAACCGCTCCATTTTTTAAAAAATAGTAATAATAATAAGAATAATAATCTGTATCAAGTTAGCGAACGTTGTTATATGATGAAAGGGGACATACCCTAATCAAAAGCAGGTGCACAGAGTCGTAAGTAAATGGCCTGAACCAAAAACATTTCTCAAACCAACCAACAACGGTGGATACAACACAGAATTGGCAATTGGCGCAAATATGAATTTTGAGAATTGATCAAATCGAATGTACTTACATTAGGTTGCAGATGGTATATATCGCGAAACGGTAGAGCCGGACATCTTCAGTGCACTGCTTGTGCGGGTGAATGTTAGAGTCAAGAGCGTAAGTTCAGCATTTGTCCCAATCGAACGAAGCTTGAGGTGTCTTCGCCCCGAACCATCAAACTGTCGGTCTACTTCTCCATAAGCATGGCCATGGCTAATTTCATGCTCCAAAGTCAGATCTCAAAATCCTAGCGGTCGAATTTTATTTTGATGAACTGCATGCTGCAATACTTTGGGATGCCTGTCGGACCCTGAAATGGATTTAAAGTTGCAGCTTAGTGTGCATGGGCATTGGTTGGAGAGAGCTGCAGGAACCCGCAGTCTCTTGCGTTTGTGCTCAGTGATCCTGCCGGTCCAGACCTCTCTGGGATTGGGAGATGGGCCCATATGGGGGTGCTGGGTGGAACCCCCAATGTTCTGTTGACTTACCTCGAGACTCCCTTAGTAATGTATTTTAATAATGCCATGTTTAGGACCGTAACATGCATATGCACCTAGGGCTCTGCAACCTTGAATCGTCAACTTGAGAATCAAACAAAGGTAACTACACAACTGCATGAAGCATTTGATAGACTGTGAAGAATTTCAACCAATAGGTTGACGTGTCACGTCTATCAAGTCATTTCCGGGAGAGAGGGTTCCTAAGCGGTTAGCCCGCCACTCGCGCTCGCTCCTCTCGTCCAAACCTGATTTGTAGAGATTGTTGACCCCCTTCCTCGGATAGAAGCTGGCGAGATCCAAAAGATCAAGTCTGTCGATCGTCGATACGTATCGAACATTGCTGTCTACGACTGCGGGGCCGTGATATTGCACGATGCATTTCGTCCTCTGACTCTTGCTGTTTTGGCAGCCTTCGTAGATAATTTGGCGAGTAGTCGTACGTCCGCTTTGCTGACCGTTAAGCAAGTTCGCGGAATAAAAATAAAAATAAAATAAAAAACACCCCAAGGACACAGGGAGCTGTGTAGGTTTACATTCGCTACATTTTATAAAATGGTGCTCTCTACGTATCGTCTACGACCTTCACATCTACCAATTTTGAGGCCCCCCAAATTGTTCACAGAACGGCGATTTGGTTGGGGCTTACGAGCGGGGTGGCTATGACCCAGTTGTGAATCGGTTGACAATAATAAGCACAAAAATATAAACGCGCCAATTAGAACGGTTGATACTTCGTATGTCGGGTGGATTTCTCACAGAAAAGGGGGTGGGAGACGAGAGCTCTCATGTACATGTGCATATGCATTCCGCTGACGTTGACAGAGAGATTAATTTAAAGTTCCTAGGCCCCGACTACTTGGTAGTGCTACCATACCTTGTTAGAGTCTGAAAGCTGGATACGGACATCCCGGCGTACAGAAGTATCTGTACCACCTCAGCAGTTGATTTGGAGCGCGTCTTAAGGTCGACGGACTTTTCCTTAGGTATCTCCATGAGTACCCAAGTACTCCAATCCTTTTCTATTCTCCTGGTTCTATTTTTCGTGGGATTGGACCATGTCGGCACCTCCTCTTGTTAGGCGAGGCGTCAAAGACTTCTAAAATCTTTAGTTGCAAGTAGATAGCGGGAATATATAGTATCAAGATATTATTTTCATGAAGCGGCCAGAGCGAAGCAAATCGGATCTAATCCAACGGCTCGGGTTCACCCTTAGATGATGTTTCTCGCAAGTCTCAAGGAACAGGCAGTCAACAGAGGAAGTGGGCTGCAGCCCAAGGACTGTTCCCCTCTGGGTTTTAATTTGAAGCACGAAATCGAACATCCACGCCACTTGAATCTCCATGGGGCGCCATTGCTTGAACGTCATCTCTACCCAGTTGAGTAACTCTCGAAAGCAAACGGAAACCATTTCCCTGCTACTCTGTCTTCGATATATTGGCAAATCTTCCACTCTAATCACGTGCCGCATGAAGTGCCGACCGGCCGCCTGGATCGATGAGAAGGACGACTCGATAAAGTTGTAATGGGCAAGACTGAAACGAACTTCATAAATTTTGCCCAAAAAAAACTTTTACCAGGGAAAAGACTGAGAGTAAAATTCTGTGAAGAGATGGGTCGAAAACCCGACTTTTGGTCATTTTCCCATCGAAGACGTGCTCGTGGATGCCATTTTTTCTTATGCAACAGCAAAGAGGAGGTTCCCGAGACTAAGGAGGTCCCAGCTGTGGTTTTTTTGGCTGCAACGCGGGCCGGAACTTATAATAACTTGAAGCTGGCTTGATAAAATGCTACGTGTTGTTGACGTTGTTGGATTGAGTCAAGCGATAATTATATAGCTTGGTCCTATAACGCTAGACTAGTTCGCGGCACAATTTTACCGGCCTGGGCTCTATTAAAAAGGAAAACTCCCTATACGGCATAGTTTCCTCATATCTTAAGGCTTCTTTATGATACTCGCCAAGGGATTTTTTTTTTCAGGTTTAGATTATAATTACATTGAATATAATTACCTTTAGCTCGATGGGCGATACGATAAGCGGGATGGCGCAATGTCCATGCGTGCCGGTGCCCAACTTTGAGCTCATGATAAAAGTATCCTGTTTGGGCGAATCTGTGAAGGCAACCTTTTGCAGCTTTCCCCGATCCACAGGCGATTCCTTTGAGTTTAGTAATTATAATGCCCCTATCTACTCTATAGCTCTAAGCACCTTATATTGAAAGGAAATGGATATTTAACGTTGTGTTATTAATGCTGGCGGCCGATAAAGTCTCGTTCTAAGAGGCCTCGCTATGCAATGCCTCAATCGTGTTTGTTTCGAAGGTTTCTGTTCTGGGGATTTTATGATATTTATGTGGTGTTTTGTGGCCTTCTTTCCCCGAAACCCGAATCCCTACAAAAATACAAACCGTCGAGAAATTCTCAGAAACAAAGCCGCAGGACCTGCTAAATTATTTATTCCATGACTGACAAGAGATAGGACTAGTGGAACAAGAGAAACTGTCCTTTTTGTGCATATAGAGGTATTCAAATAGTAAGATATCGAGTATCAGCTACCCGTATATGTTGTTCATAACCTCGCGATCGTTTTGGTGGAAACCAGTTTGTCAATACGTACAATGGAATAAACTACGACCACAAGATCAAAGTTTAGCGAAAGGAGACCCAAAGATGAATGATGAGATATTCTCAGGGTTTTGTAAGCGTTCGTTCCAACCTTCGCTGAATCGAGAGGCTCGGATCAAAGCATTCTTAGTTAGTGAAGTACCGCTTACCCGTCCTCGGACTTGACTCCTCTGTTTATGTAATAAGGACCTGACGAGGGCAAGGTATATGTGTTCGAAACATCGTGTTTCTTCTGTTCCCGAACCAAGCCATTTCTCTCCATAGTCATATTCTCATGTCTGGTGTCCTCGACGATCAACCGATGCATTAAAGATTCAAACGAACCCCACGATTTGCCTGTCTATTACAAGGCCATGCGAATTGATGAAATCCCGTTACCTAAAAAGCTTGGTGACTCAAAGTTCGGTCTTTTTCTGGGGTTATCATTGATTTTTTGGTTGGGTTTGGGTCGGGACCGGTCCCCCAGCCTCCTTCGTGCGAACAAGTATCCAGCGGCAGATACCTATTCCACCGAGAGGATCCAACCAAAACAATGGGCCGAAATTGGTTCCCTCAGGGGATGTTTCTTCGCTCTTCCACTTTCTACTCCCGTCGACATTGGCCAATCGATCCATGGAACCTCAACAAGATGCCCCGAGCGAACCAAATCCTTATTTTCAACATCACGATACAAATGTACATACATGGTCTTGCGTATCAACATATATACTGCCGTTCTTTACTTATTCATTTCACCGTATATTCACTTGTCAGAAACTACTCATTTTTTCTCAATTACTTTTGTCAATAAATAAGTGCGAATCGCCCACCTAGAAACCAGTCGCCACCGAAATTCTTCTTTTCATCTGTCTTTCGATCCATCAATTCGTTTTCTTCGTAACTTCAAAAATCTATTCTAAGAACATCTTCTATATTTATTGCAGTTGTTGTCTTCCTTATGGACTCAGTGGTCATCAAATATTCACTCTTCAAGAGTGTTTGGTTAGCGACACCTTTCAACGAGACCAAGGTTTCTAATCTTGTCAGCCTTCTTGGATTCTGTAGACACTTACATACGAATATCCACTACCCAATCTCGACATTCGAAGAACTCTCACGAATCATACTCTTAGTTAACAAACGATTCCGCCTCTCCGTACGACGATTTGCTTGAGCCCCTGGCACCGGATCTTTCGCCGATACCAAAATTATGAAGCCTCAGAGTAGAAAGTGTTTAGATCGCGTTCGCGACACGTGTCCGAGAGTTCAGGCACGGAATCTACAAACACTTCAACGGCCACTATCATAAACCCCTCCTGGACGATTTATTTGCGCGTATGTATTCTATCTAGTCCCTTGTCTGTGTATTTTTCTCTATATCTATTTTTTCTTTGTTTGCAACACTGTACCACACACGCAGGAAACCTCCTGAGTCTTGTCTACTTGTATTCGTTCACTCGGTATACGTTTGTAAACTCACAACCGATATCCCCTTAGCCTCGGTCCCTAAATCGACAGTCTAGCCTTTTATAATCGCCTACGGGCCCGTTCTTCGGCACTTTATCCCCAAGTTTCGTTCCGTCAATCGCCTTTTACGGACGCGAACCAATACCACTATTACATTTTGGTGGTATTAAACCCTATAAAATACGGCAAATTGTCGTTGACACCCGATCCCATAATTTGGCATAAGGGGATGGAAATTTACTCAAATAACGGATAAATGTTGCACTATTTCGGAGACGGGAGGCCTCCGTTGAACAAAGTTTTGTTTCAAGACTTCTTGTTGGTTCCCGGCCATCACTAGATAGATGACGTGGATATTATAGCGTCTTCCATGTAGGCTCTATCGATAGTACGAAATTTTGAAAGAATAGTAAGTGTGCGGCTTATCACATTTTCGAACTCCAAGGCTCGTCTTCGAGTCCTAAAATATTCCAAATACTTTCTGTAAAATAAATAAAAATCTTCCAGCTAATTCTCATGAAAAATTAGGACACAATACAATACGCTTCGAACGAGAAACAGGAACGTTGTACTTAGAGCGGTGTACAGCATTCTTCACAAATTTCAAGATATTTGCCTCCTGCGTACTCTATGAAGCGGTAGCAGTAAATACTCCAATCGATTCATATTTTTCGTTGATTATGTCGGGTCTCCGGTGCATGTATACGGATAGTCTGACGAAGAGTCAGATGAATGCGGCAAAGACGAAGCGCAAAGCCTACGACGACGATCGACTACGGCTACTACGACGACTATGACGAGGTTGAATAAGTTGATAGCGATGTTGATATCTACGTTCTAATATGTGATGTCGAATGGGAGAGATATCACGAAGACTGGGTTGGAATGAAGCATCAATACAAGACAAGTATATGAACAAATGTCGTCTTGATTTATCCATTTGTATTTACCGCTATATCTGCTTTGTGGGCAAAAAACATCACTCCTTATGGTACTAACCTGATAGTTTAAGTTACTAGCTAGATAAGATATATATGGGACCGTTCAAAAGATTATGACTTGAGATTAACTGATTTATATAGTTTTTCTTTACGATAAATTCAAAGAAATAGAGCGCAAACGAGAAGAGCTTAGGGTGACTAAGAGTTACGTGGAGTATATTCAAGCTGCCACCTACTAGGTATTGGTATGCAGGCTCCTGGGGGGAAAGTACCACTCAGGTCCATCGACGGATCATCGGATGAATAAGATGCGTAATAGGATCCTGTGTTTGAGCAGTACCACCAATACAGGCCGCCGTTGAGAAAATAAACCCCCATGTTGTCCAAATACGCCTGGTTTGTGTCAGGATCGAACTTGAAAATGTATTTCGAATAGCCAGAGGCGGCAATGGTTTCCTTTTTACACCATTTCGCTTCAAAATAAGACCAATCGAAGGGGGTACCGCCGGGGATAGGGTTGCTGTTAAAGCAAAGGACATAATCATAACTGAAGCTCGTGGTCCACATCGTCAATTGTCCCTGGGTCGTGGTCTCATCGAGCGACAGTTTGGATCTCGGGTTTGTAGCCGGAGCCACAACCAGCTTCGAATCTATTTGATCAGGCGAAGTTGCCCCCTGAGCTGCATCGAATGAGAACCAAGATCCCTCCAGGCCGTGATTCTCCGTATCGGAGGTCGCTCTCTCCAGCGTCCAATACCCAAGTGCATTATATATCGTTTCCTGAACGCCTGAAGATGTCGATACCGAAGTTGATATGATGGTCGATACCTTAGTCGTGTCAAGGGATGTAGATGAAATAAGAAGGGTAGAAACTACGTTATAAGTAATCGCGGTGCCGGTTGGCGAGCTGATAGCTCTCGAACAACCGGTTTGGATAAATATTGGATCATAACCTGAGAGCTGGGACGGTACTTCTGGATTTCAACGGTGACGCTCTGGAGCTGCGTCCAAGGCAAGACTAGAACTTATGGAGTATGTTGTGGTTGTTGAAGTTGTGGTTGTTGTGGTCTCTGTGGTTGCTATTGTATTGAAACCTGTTATTAATCTTGTCCCAGTGTAAATGGTGCTAGGTAATGTTTCCATCGGAGAGAAATATCCAAGTAAACTTGTACAATAGTCTTGTAAGCCATATTGTATGATCACATCGTATGCGTCGATTGGTGGTGGAGGTGGAGATGGGGTCAACGGTGGGGGAGACGATGAGGGAGGGGCGGAAGTTGGAGGAGAGAAGTGAGAAGAAGAGAGGGGAGAAGAAGGAGAAGATGATGATGAAAAGGAAGATGACGACGACGACGAGCTAGAAGAAGAAGAAGATGATGATGATGGTGACGAGCTAGAAGGTGTTAGTGTAAATGGACTCGAAGATGTCGAGTCACCAGCAGAAGAGCTTAACGGCGGCAACGTGGTAAGAACACTGCTAGTAGGCGTGGGAGCTTCGGTTGGCGTTAATGAAAGCGGTTCGAGCGAGCTGTCCAAAGGTAAAGGGAAGTCTACTGGTAAGAGGAGAATAATATATTTATTATTGGCTCGCGCGTAGACAGAATCCCGACCTCGAAGCTTCGCTGAACTAAAAGGTGCGTAATAGAAAGACAACGTCTGACCATTGCGAAAGAATCGTAGCTCGCGAGTTTGGTCATTCCAAAGCCATCCTATATAAACATCAGACGGGGTGATTTCTTCGCTGTCACCGAGGCGAACTTGACGTATTTCATCTATAACAGCTGGGTCCTCAGTGGGGAACTGTTCCTCTATGAAAGGAGAATTTTGCCTTAGGTACAGAAATTGTGATGCGTTCTGGGTATACTGGAGAACGGCATCATCAAGGTGTAGAGGGAGGATGAAATCTTCTTCGTAGGTTTCGAGTAACACATTTCCCGCGGTATCATACTGCAGGTAAAACCCTTCCAAATTACCTGATCCACCAAGGACGAACGACGTAGGTAATATCGACGCCGAGGCTGATGAAACAGCTGTGGAGCCAGTGGCAGTGGCCGAAGTATTGGATTGGAAGTTTAACCACGTGACTTGGTCGCACAGTTGTAGTCCTCCTGGAAAAGGGTTACATAAACCCACCGTGGATACAACAGGACCATTTGGATTGACGACAACAACTGTCTCGTATGATGTTGTAGTTACTTGCAGGGTCTGCGCTAAGGCGTAGGCTTGGATATTAAGGCATAACCACGCAGCAATTAATATGGACATGGTTGCCGGACAAGAATGAGTGTCGGTAAAACTAGAAATTCATACAGCAGTATGCTATTGAAATCGTTACAAAGCTAGATATTTTTAAGAATTAAGAATATGCAAAAGGTTGCATATATGGGACATGGAGAGATGAAACATTCTGATATTTAAACCGTGCAGGCCGCCTATATAGCTATACACTTATCATAGACAGGTAGCATCTAACGGAATCTAGCGCGATAGCAGAATTATACATACTGCAACCGTTGCAATCACCTCGTTCAATATATTTATATCGACCGAATGCATGGATTCACCACGATATCACGGACATAAAACTAACCGGATCCATGTACTGATCTATCAATATGATCGACGTGATCAACAAATTATGGTTGTATACGTATACGTACTTGTCGATTTGGGCAAATCTTGGTGTAACCTCAAATTTAAATCAACGTCATCCGTCAACCAAATCGCAAAATTATTTCAACATCCCACAGCAAACGCGTTAACGGTACACTCTCTGCGTAGTAGCTAGATATTTCGACCGAGTACTTAATAGATCACCCGTTTATCTAACATATAATCTGCCTCAGTAGAGTTCGAGACTATATAAGCCCACTCTGCCCATTAGCCATATGACGTATACAGCGCTTATTATTGACAAATTCGATAAGGAATGAAAGATTAGCTGGCCATGAATGAGTTCAGGAATCGGTGCCATCTTAGATCAAAAAAGCACTTCTTCCTTAAACTGAATTCTGAGATATATATTTCAGGAACTTTCCTTAACATCCATGCTACTCTATTTCACACAAAGTTCCAAGGATAAGATCGAGCTCCTCAATACAACTTTTGAAGGTTTTTGTCATATATAAAGTTCCAGAGTTCATAATATCATTTCATGTTCGCGTTCTATGACTCGTACAGGTCAATAGCTCCTTCTGTCCTACCCAAGGTACCATCCAAAGAGATAACAAAATTGAAGACAAGGCTTGGTACATCAATCAAAATAGACTCGGGGGGGTTTTTTGGTTCTTTTTTTTGGTTCTTTTGGTTTTTTTTTAAGGAAAGTAGCATTGATAACTAAACTTCGGTTGTTGTTTGTAATCCCTTAACCTCGGATACCCTAGACGATCTACTCAACCGCCATCAGGATACCCTCTAGCAGCTACTAGACCCACAGCCCACGAGCGAGGCAAGTCGGAAGATCTTGAGCAGACTCATTCTAGTAAAAACATGTTAGATACCTCTACCAAAGCGTTCGAGCAAATTGAAGAAGATAAAAGGAAGTAGTTTGATGACTCACCTTCTCCCATAACGTAGGCGGCATTCCTGGCCGCCTTAGATATATATTCCTCATCTGGGTATTGACAATCGACCCTGCCACATAAATACTCTTCATGCTCACTATTCCAACAACCGCACGGGTTATGCCAGTTCGGACGATCAACGGGATCTCTATAACCGCTGTAACTGCTTTCACCGTCGGCGTCACTCGCCTCCGAGATATCTTCTACGTTCAGACTGCTCGACGATGAACCAGAGGTGGTTGGTCTATAGTTATCAACTGGGTAGCTAGAGCCTGAAATTGGAGGCAATCCGGGTTGCCGAGGGGGAGGGGGCTTTGGGGAGTTAGCGGGTTTGCTATCGGACGAATATAATATGGAAAAGCTAATTGTAATAGCAGGGGGATTAGAAGAATATATTTCATAACATACAGGTGGGCCAAGTTTGGTTTTGACATTCGCAGAAGTCTTGGACTTGGAAATAGGATACATTTTTTCGATGTTGTGTGTTTGGGTTAGAGAGATGGGTGGGAAAGAAGCTGATCCAA
This sequence comes from Arthrobotrys entomopaga, assembly GCA_012184315.1. Classification (NCBI taxonomy): domain Eukaryota; kingdom Fungi; phylum Ascomycota; class Orbiliomycetes; order Orbiliales; family Orbiliaceae; genus Arthrobotrys; species Arthrobotrys entomopaga. Next base: position 71,756 of record LDDX01000084.1, on the reverse strand, counting down.
AATGATCAGTTGAGAATTGTATAAGTGGTATGTTTAAGTGTCCGGGGGAGACAATTTTTTGTAGTTTAGTGTGCTGAAGGAAAGGGTCTTACTACTAGGCAGCAGGAAGAGCGGTATTTATAACCAGAATTCTGACAGTCTCGAGCTTTGGTAGTAGAGGAATCTCTCTTCGAAGGGTTGTTCAAAAAAATAAAATAAAACAAAAATGCATCTTTGGCTCAAATCAAGAGCATGTATGCATAGCTTCCGAAGCCTTGAGTTCCAGACATAGCGACCGAGTCCACAGATGCCACATACATTGCCGAAGTATCTTCAGAAGAGTTTGGTTTCGAGGCGAGCTATCAGCCCTGAGTGAATGAGAGAGATGAAATTTTTGATTGGAAAACAAGGTGTAAATCAAACGCGACGGTAAATGCCGCCTTCGTATCAGCATTTTTAGAACGCCTCGAAATTTTGTAGCATTGGATCCTTCAGTTGTATATCTTGATTTTCCAGAAGAGCTGGCGTTTGCACTGCCTGGGTTGAGAAATTTTTGGTTGGTCAATTCCATCTCTTGTGTGATGAACATGCAGCTGTGTGAAATCTATTTTCACACTGCAGACCAGGCTTCATGTGGGAGTCCAACGGAATCAGATAGAAGGGCGAGACTATGAGAAGCGGACCTCCTTCTTTGCGTTGCGTGCACTCTACCTCTTCCTCGAACTGACACTCCAAAAGCTGCTGGCTCGAGAGTCTCGTTTCTTCATTACAACGATTAAATATCGAAGTCTCGGGCTCCGAGGGTAATGAAAGCTCCATGGCCTAAGATGTTGTGATATCCCGAACGGTGAAGTTGACCCCGTAATTGAAAGAAGCCATGGTTGTCTCTAACATAGCCTTATTATACAAATCCCAAACGATATGTCGATCAAAGCCTGTGCAGCCTGTAGCTGCAAGACCAGGGGTGATGCAGGAAGCCCCGAAGACTTCGAAGTTGTACCGGTACTTCGTCGACTTCAAGAAAGCAGATGCTTCAATCCATCACGGCTCTAGTCTTTTTGTAATTGGGCCGCATAGTCGCCGAAAGACGCTGCTGGGTGCCGGGGATACGTAACGAAGGATCTAGATTCATGAACCCCTCTCGGCTTGACGATTTTCCATTCGCGTCCGTGTTTTTCCGATACTAGGACAGGCCAGGTTCCCAATTGGTGCCTCGTGACGGTATCAAGATTGTCCCCCGAGAAGCCGCACATTGTCTTCCACGGTGACAAACCAGGCGGGACTCATTTCCGAGCTCAGATCACATTTTGACCATTACGAAAAACTGATATCTGACGGGTAATGCACCGTCTTTCGATCTAGCTCCCCAGCCTCCACGTCGAGCTAGAGCCATAGAAGGAGGACTGAAAGCTTGAGTGCCTCTGATATGTCGGTGTGTCAAGCCATCGATTCGATCGATCAATGCAACCTGAAATCGCTAGCGAGTGCGAGCTAATGTGTCCAAGCGCAGCAATCCACACCTTTTGATCCCCAACCTCGTGACGGGTGAGCGACGGTTAGAAAACGCTGCATGCACATCTTCCTTGGTCTTCTTTTATTACCTCTTTTTTTTTTTTTTTTTTTTTTCGGTGGCCTTTGGAAACTTCGAGGTGGTCTGATACTGTCTAGCCAGCTGTGGTCATTGCAAGACTGTCACCGAAAGCTAAGCCAGGCCCTGCTAGTAGTCGCCTTTTTACGGTTCTCCTGAGCTTGCGATGCTTTCTTCTTTTTGTTCGGGTGTTCGAGCGCGAGCGCGTCCCATCTCGTACACCAGGCAGGCATTGGGCCTTTGACGCGTCATTCACGCGTCCTGTAATCGTCAGATTCAGGGGCAGCTCTAAGAAGGATCCAGAGAGGCTTCACCTTTTGCAAAAACAACCTTTGAGAACGCGAACGATTGAGCCAACCAATACGACCCTCCAACGACCTCATACGGCCCAGCTAGCCGATATTAGGAAACGCGTCAGTACCATGTGGACAAATTTGGAACATTTTATTTTTTCTGAGAAAAGAATCGGGTCAATCGGAAGTCGCTCTGATAAGGTTGGAGGTCTGATGCTTACTTACTTGTACAGAAGCCATCGACACCAAAGCGGGGCTTGCCGAAAAACATCGCAAACGTTAACGTCAAGCAACTGACGATCGGGTTTACAACGCAGAATAAATACCAATTGCAGTTGCAGACCAACTTTTCGACTCAAGTTCAAACTTTAGTTATCCCATTGTTAGCGGTTATCTCTCAAGAGGGATATCCTCGGATCAACTATATATATTTCCGTCATACGTTGGCGTGTTCGGGTTTGGCCGGCTTCCATACCCTCGGGTTTCTTCCTGAAAACAGAGATTCCAATCCGGGGCTTGATTTCGCTTCCCCATACGTATTCTTGCCGGGATTATAACTCTGGGATCGAAAAATCGAATCACATTCTCCAAAACCGCCATCGAGCAACACCTGATCTTGAAAATGGATGTTGGTTTGAGCTAATTAAGGTTGCAGCTACGGGACCGATGCATATGTCTTGGATCTGTAGGGCTGCAGGACCTGCTGCACTTGTGTTCCATGCGGTCCAGCGTCCTAGGTCGTCCGGATGCTTGGGCTGGGCCGAGCGATCGAACGGGGTGATCTCAGTCTGAATAATATCGGGGGGATAAGTGGTGGACGATGTGCTAAAAAAAAAAGTTCTACTAATCTGGTTAGCTCTCTAGAAACCTCTCCAGCCAGGATTGAATATTGCCGAGCGAGTGGATACCCCCATTGTCGGGAAACCGAATCTTACCTGGCCTTGAACTTCGAATTGTGTACAAGAAGAACGCAAAATACGTTAATCTCGTGTCGTACGTACCGTAACCTCCTGAGAGTACGAAGTACAGATAAGTTTGTTTCCCCCGATCAGCAATTGCATTAGAACCACGAGGAAGAGGACGGCGCTATTATAACGAGGGAGAACAAGGAAAGGAAATACTTTTAATCTGAAGGACGCTACCCTGCGAGCTTGGAATACTTTTTAAGGCCGGTTGGTTGCTACGCGTGCTCGCATATTTGGTTCCAACCTAATAACATCCACTCGGCCACCTGAAATCAAGGGTATTGATTCGTCAGGTGCGTAAGAACATTTCCACCTTCCTCTTAATCCTTACCCCACAAATACCCAAGTAATTAGTTGCTAGTGTATGGAGAACTCTTCGACCCAATATATTCTAGGTGGCGTTTTGAACATTTATGAGACTTGTGCGAAAGATTGTGTCTGTTTACTCTCGCGAAGACACGGTGATTTCCCGACGCCACTCTTCCGCAAGTTGGATAAGATTATAATGTCCTAGCCGTGTTCTGCGTGGGTCTGGGAACGAGACCATCTTAGCCGTCCCTTACAGGAAGATTCCAAAGGAGTTTCGGGAATTTCGTTTTACGCATCAGAGTAAGGGCATAAGAAGTAGAGAAAGTGAAGGGATTCTAGTAAATGCAAATGTATCCCACCTGGCGATGTGTATTTATCATTTTATCTGCTGCGCGGTCGTGTCAACTTATGATCTGCCCATTTATTCACTTCCAACTAAGTACGTATGTACTTATGTACTTGCTTACTTGTCCGTAACGCTAGGATTTGGAAATAGTGGGGTTTCACGAGCGGAGTCTAAAATTGAAACCATTACGAACCAATTGGAACCACTAGCGTGCGTCCCAGAAAGGGGGAGTGGAATGTCCTGTCTACAGGCAAACACTGCATGTGCATGCTAGCACTAGACGGGACCCATCGTCGATACATATTCTGCCTGCGAGGATGGGATCCCGAAAAAGACACCTTAACCCATCAACATTATGACGCAAAGCGCGTCGCCACGCTAGAAAGGAAGGCTAGAAACGAGGCCGCTAGAACCTGCAAAAAATAATATTAAACGCAGGCTAGTCGCCATGCCTCGTTCAACTTTGAAGTTGGGATACGGGCACTCAAGTGTACAGACACAGGCAGATATCTAGCATTGGCAAGCCTTAAAATCAGCGGCTTCTCCCCAGACTAAGCGGCTTCCTCCTTTGGCTTCTTACTAGACTATCGTTATGTTAGAACCCTAATATCGCAGTATTTCTACGTGTGGACTCCGTACTACGTGCATACTTTAATGCTGCATCGACAGCAGGATTGCAATCGCAGGATTCACACATTGTTTTTATTAAACGGAGTAAACATAACCAAGATGCAATTTTAAATGGTCTTTAACACTCAAACGCTCGACGGTTATCCCTGGTTCAAGTGACACTACGTACTCTAGTACTCTGTCCGACATGGTGTGTTACTCCGAATCTCTGCACCTCTGGGGTGACACCCAAGAAGCCATGTATATTGGGCGTCTTTGTTGGCCCCTTGATACGCGGTCTACGAAATAGATTCTCTTTTCTCGCTGTCTTTTCATTTTCAAGATGCGAGAAGTTTCCAAAAATTATCCAACTTTGCCTTTTTACTTTTAATTGCCCCAACGTCCAACAAAATCCCGTCAGTGCTTTCGTAAATTCCATAAATTTGCCGACCGAGCTCCCGGCGCTTAAGTGGTTAGAGTTCTGGCTTGACATCACTCGAGCCCTTCTCTATTTTGTGTAAACTTTGAGCAGGCTATGGCTATCCACAAGTGGCAAGCTGACAACCTAAACTTGGTTTCACAAAAGAAACAAGTTTCCTATAATTTGATTGCCATTTCCTCTGCGAGATATTACCTTTATAGGCCATGCTCTACTGCACCAACTTGCTTGGTGTGAGGTGATTCTATACAACACAGATTATATAATATGCAACGTGAATCTGTTCGATACTCGCTCATTGCAGTTTCCGCCAGTCTCATAACGTAGCTTGGTTAACCAGTTGTGTTGTGGAGGTGTGCCTGTTGTTGTATTGCATATCACAGCTCGAACTATAATTATACCATTATAAGTTCGAGACTATACCAGGTTCGCGGCCCAAGTGCTCGCCTAGGTTTAGAAAAGGAAATATCCATATAGGGTAAAGCTTTCCCTTATTTTTCAGGCATCATCTGATGAAACCGCTCGCTAGTCTCGGATCCGGATGGTTCGCCAAGTACGTTTATGTTCACCTTTTTTCAGATTGAGATCAATTAACTTTGGCTTGATGGAGATCGGGCTGCAATACCCATATGGCGGTAGCCTCCATCGTGCAAACCGCATGCAGATTGTGCATCTGTTCATCAGCATAAAACTTGAGAATAATGGTAACAAACCGAGTCAGTCGGCACTACTCTATCTCTATACGAGTTTCGTCTGCGGCCCTACATTTAACAACAACCAGGCAATCTCGATAGTGATTCAATATTTCATTTTCTATTCATACCTCTACCTCATAATAACGGATAACATACTCTGAAAGACTTTCTGCTGCCTGTTTTTGATTTTCTCTTCAGGGAGTGAGGGAATTTGACGCACCGCTTTAGTTGTTTCATTTCCGGCATTACCAGATTCTCGGGTCTGCCAATTGCAAAAATTCGACCTGTCTTCGGCGCAAACATCAGGCCGTGGATCAGATATCCTATGTTTTAAATAAGGACAGGCGAGTCGTAAAACAAGAAAATCGCTTTCGGAGAAGGATGTTGAGGTTACTTCTCGTGAGAGACATATCTATCAATCCATCTTGGATGCAGTGGACCTCTTAAGCTCTTGAAGAAATATCCGAAATTAATTGATCGAATGGGACAGCCGACGGTAGCAGACATGGCTAACGGAAAGAGCTTTGATGATCAGGAGTGAGACATGTGTATGCTCCAATCCATTTTCAAGCAGTCACCCAACCGTAATTTCGCCGGATTGGGGTATCTTGGTCCAGAGCGGTCTTCGTAACGTGCCTCGGACTACGAGTGGTGGACATACACACTCTCTGAGATTCACCTATTCTTCTCTCGTCGTTTAAAGTTGCAAAGTATGTGTATATTCAACCTTTAAAGCACTTGAGTAATCGGTTATCCCACGTACATTTTCCCGTAACAGCAACATCTTGGTACCCTCGATCGACTAAAAAGCACAAGCATACTTGATTACCTGTATATTCGATAGAAATGCTTATCTATCAATGCAGAAGTGGGTAGATGGCATCTTGGTCCTTAATTTTATCTTGTGGTAGTACAGAGCTTTTAGTGGTTTTGCAGTCGGACCGGCCCCCAGCCACCTCGATGTCCCGAATGTGCCAGTACTATCCTGTACCAGATACTGGCTCGACAAGGATCCAAACAAAACAATACAGCCGATTACATTGCCTTAGGATTAGTCCTTCACCCTTAGGTTTTGTTTGCTGCTTTACATGAATGTACGCCGGCTGTCGAATTTGAATATCCCAACCTTTTCCCCCGATCCTGCGATCGATCGATATAGACGATTCTATTACCGCTATCTCATTCTCCGGTTCCATCTTTTGTCCAGTTAGCGCTATGTGCCTTGGTTCTTCAGGAAACGTCTACTATCTTTTAAACCGTTTTCGTCATTAAACAGTACAAATCGCGTATCCAGGAATATTACGAATCAACTAATATATTATTCGGGCTTTTTCTCTCATCTTTTTAAATTTTGTCAATCCACCGACGTCTGCTTTGTTAAGTTGCTTCAATAAATATAAAAATCAGCTATTATACCTACTTGAATCGAATTCCCGGGCCCTTGTATGTTTCGTTCTGATCGAAGAATTCGGTTTTCAGAAATCGATAGCGGCGACTAGCGGCAAAGGGGTCAGAATCTCAGGACTCGTCAACAATCATAAAGCCCCTTAGATCGACACACTGTACGCGAATGTACGCCTACCGTATACCATGGTCATCGTTGGATCACACCGCCAGTTCGATATCTTGATAAAATCCTTAAGGCCTTCACTAATTATACTCTCATTACAAACCTCCTCGTCTACTTTTGCCGGGACCGCCGAATTCTTCTCCGCCAGAAACTTGGAGCCTCGAGGAAACACTTTCAAATTCGCGATTGCAGTGGAACCGTGTACACGTATTAGAGAGATCCATTATCCAGTCTACGGATTTTTAAAAAGGTACTGCATTGAAACCTCCCTAAACGACTTGATTGTACGTATGGATACCATTAGCACACCATGTATCCGCCTTTTGCGGTTTTGTGTCGGATGTGAATAGGAGTCCCCTAACCCTCTACGGTCAGAACAGGTCGACAGATATTCGTTATACCTTCAAGGCCGATCGCTCCTTACGGTGTCAGCCTCTTGCACGATACCTACTCAGACTCGGAACACAAACCTCTCCTTAATTCTGTCTCCGGTACCGCGGTTTCGATTACCTTTCTAGCCGATTTTCGCACATGCATGTTAAGGCCATCAGTTCATTATTACCGCGCCTTTGGGATGGTTTGATTTCGATACCACCTTTACCGCAAAGAAACCTTTTATAACCTAGAGTTCTTGGTGACAAATACTTTACGTTACGCTCCAATATACAGACATGGCCAACAGTAGTCTTGCGACTATGAACTACAAGACTAGACGAGCGGTGGCAGTTCACTTCTACCTAGAAACTACCGCCACTTCTTTCCGATATACCGATATTAATGATGGGGCCAGCCTGTCCTGCTAATATTGGACTTCTCGTGTATTAGTGTTACAGAAGACTCTCAGCTTAAATTCGTGGTCTGTATGCTAGCCTACCTAGAAAAAGGTACTCGTATTTCTAAAAGATTATTTTCACATGGTCATACCTTACTAACGATTTGTATCTATCTAGATGTTCTAATTTTATAATACAACATCATATACAAATCCCGTACGTTCAACATGTCTTTGGGAGGGTTTGGTTTCGAGGCCACGTTCAAGGAATTTTACACGCTCTCCTTCATTCTATATTCTACCGATAGAGATTGTACTTGTTTCATTCTCAAAGCTCCGATACCGTTGTTCCCGATACAAATCTCAAACCACGGATACGAAAAGGGACGTGCATATATATATATACATTGGTAAAATGGGTGCGTTACTTGTATAAGGTAATAGTTACTTCCGCTCTACCCTACAGCCCAAAAGCAGATACTTGGATAAAGCATTGGATCATTATTTACTATTTACTAAAATATAAAGAGAAAAAAATCATAGCAGTTGATCATAACTTCATAAAACAACATAAATACCTATTTTCAAAACGTTCGCGCAGTTATCCACCGACTTCCGCTCCGCTTGCACTTTCTCAAAGCTGCCCATCCCGTCCTCCGATAAAACCACCTGTTTAACTTTTAACTCAGCTTCAACGGCGGTGCGCACTCTGCATAGCTGAAAACCACGAAGACCGACCCAATACCCTATACCGAAGCAGCGGTTTGTATTCGCGAAGCACTCTGTGATATGGTCCGAAATTCAGTTGACTTGTATGCGCACGCCGAAGCTACCAGCGTCGCGCGGGTGGCAGAGAGTGATGCCATGGGGACCCATCTTGAGCCCTATAGGGCCGCACCAGTTCGTTCAGTTCATTAGTTTTATATATTAGCAATTTTCTAGCTCCATAAAGCATCGGATTTTCCCTGTCTTTGTTTCATTGAATCTCTCGATTTCTTAAATCACTTACCCAAGAGAGCTAACTATATTTGCTCAACTTTTCAGAAGATCTAGAATTATCCTTCACAATGCATTAGTCATAATCAATATCTATTCCCTATAATTTCTCAACATGGAATTATTCCTCCTCTTCTCCTTCTTCTCCCTCTCTAACGCCGCCATAATCATCAAAATAATTAACAACGCCCGCGCCAATTGCATCATGGATCACATCACTCACTGCTTCTCAGCTATTGACTAGTGGCGGGGCGGATAATAGTGCCCGTTGCAATAAGTCCCCCAGGAAATCATGCCATGTATGCATGCATATGCATATATATATAATACAGGCAATATCTTCATTCCCACCGCTCAAGCCTAACGAAACGTTCGAAACCTTTCGAGCTGAATAAAATCCCTTCATTTTATTTCCCGGAGAAAATCTTCAATTGATCAACTAGCTATGCGATTTCTGCATAAAACTTTGCGAAAGCTTCGAAAGCTGGACGATTGTTCGCCAATTGGAAAATGGGCTGGTATTCGTGCTGCGCGCTAGTTTACGAGACAAGTTGGTATAGTGGTCTTCGTTTCCAGCCTGCCTTTCGCTGGCCCTGGTATAGTACCACCACAAATTAATTGATGCCTCTGCCTCTACCAAGTTAGGTAACCCTTGGCTTTGTGTGACTTACGTTTGCCAGGGTGGATTGTGTTGAGACTACATCTCGGCCGCGAATTGGAAAAACCCTGGCTTCACTAAGGAACGTTGACTAATTAGCAAAAATACTGTCGATTTTATTACCCGAAACCAGAGCATCTTCATCCCCACAACCTCCGAAATTCAACTTCCTGCAAAGTTTCTCAAGAAAGAAGTATCAGCTAGCGTGGTCAAAGGTGGGGTCGAATGATGATAATTCCAACAATTTCAACACGGTTTTCTCTATGAAAGAAATAAACCAGAAAGGCTCCAGATCAAGGTTGAAAATTTCGAAAATCGGGATAAGGGTCCTCGTGTAGCATATTTGAAGACGAAAATTAGTTAGAAGCAATACATAGAACAGCGTAAGGAAACAAAAATAAGAACAGCAAATAAAACTAAAAGTTTAGAATACAAGGGTTTTACATGAAAAGACAGTATATGTATATATTCCTAAAGATCCGAACCTGTCGGCAGTATTCCTCCTTTTTTTCTCTCCTAGCAGTCTTATAGCAACGGTTGAGCCATCACATTACTACAAGCTCTCCCATTCCAGCAATTCAATTGATCAAGTGACAGCTTACCAACGCTAGAGCTTGGAGATATGGCAGTGTGAAGAGTATGCTCGTATATATTCCATGTACTCGCCTCCCGACTCCTTATAAATAATGAATACAACGGCGGTTGTTCTGATTATATCTTTGGGACCATATGCCCTTTTAGTCTCCGCCGTTGTAGTTTAAACGATATCGAGCCGAGGGGTTTGTTTAATTTGAATTATAGGCCGGTAAGACAACTTTCCGTTGAGATATTTTGCGTATGAGACTGGGAGTATAGTGGCAAGCTTCGGAAGTGATGATTGATTTCGAGCGAATGTGTGGAGGCTTTGCGGTCTTATGTTAATCATGGGCCGCGGCCATTGAAGCTTCTTGACAACTCCTTGCTAGAGCTTCTTCTTCTTCTTCTTCTTCTTCTTCTTCTTCTTTTTTTCGTAATTTGAGGCTTGGTAGAATGATTCTATTCTGGTGAAAATGCTTAGGGTGGAGGTTGGAGAGTGTTGGATTTTCCAAGGCTTTATTTGGCCTCCCAGCAGCAGTCTTGTAACTCATTCCAGCAGTCTTAAAGATGTTGCCGTCGTATTTTGAAGATATGGGAAAGGCGGTTGATGATTTGTCGAGGTTTGAGAGCGTCAAAATATTCCCTCTCCATGAATTCTTGAATTCAAATGATCGTCTCTTAGAAAAATCTTTAAAAATTGGGTTGACGAGCGCTCGGTCTCGCAAAGGGCTCATCACTGAAGAAACCATATTCAAAGTCCGGATTACCGCTTCCGGAGGCTGTATTATACATTGCGCCGAAGTGGCCGTCTGATTGATAGTATGGCGAGACAACGTAGTTGTCTTGATTTTGATTTCGGAACACCATTCTTGGATCGATAGTTGATTCTGGTGTATATGCATTCATTGTCACATCTTCATATCTTTGAAAAAATGTGCCAGCATCAGATTGATGAAGTATGTTCCAGTTCGTGGCGTTTGTTTCAAGACCAGAGTATCCACTAGCTTCTCCTGGGTTATAAGAAGGGCCATAGAGGCTCGGATCAATATATGGCTCAAAATCTGCATCTCGCGACTCGTCGAATCCGGGATCTTGGGAACTGCCTCCCATAACATAGGCATCATCGAGCGACAAAGAGAATCTAAGGTGGCCCCGACTAGCCTCAACGTCTAATAGACCCATGAAAAAAAAAAAAAAAAATAACGAATCAGAACAAGTCATCCCCCAGCAACTCTTATAAACCCAGCTCTCAAAAATGCATATAAAGGTCGATACTTACGCTCAAATCTAGCCGGGTCGCTCCGCATGATGGCCTCAATCTGAGACCCCCTCACTAACCGCATCGTATCATGAAACCACCATTTCTCGATCTTCACGCCCTTCTCGAGCGCCTCGTTTTCTTTTTCGTATATCCACTTTCTATTCTCTATCCTGAGATTCCGGTTTGAAAGACCCCAATCTCTGAGTAAGCGTTTAAAAACATGGATGCTATTCGTTATTAAGGAATATGATTAGCTATTCACTCTTTGAAGTTTGATATTTGTTCAACTTGATCATATGATGTTAGTTGGAAGGCTTACTCTATCTCGTGCCCTTGCTCTTCAATTGCTGCGATGATACTCAGGTGTGGTGCACCTCTCATGATTTCCTGAGATATGTAGGGTCTGAGATGCTCAAAAGATGACTGCGGCCTGTAGGTGCGCGTCCGTCTATTCGGTCCTGCGGTGTCATTGGGAGAAGGGTAGTCGCCTGGATTTGGCATTCTATCAATCTTTCATTAAGTTTAAAGATTGCAATCCAAGTATATAGATGATTGCGATCGCAGCTGAATACGGAATAAGTGATATATATACGCTCAATAAAAAGACGGGAAAAAAGAGATATCGAGGCTCCTGAACCACCCTGCAATCCGAAGAAATTCGAACTGGATTGTCTGACGGATTGAACCAACTGTTTGGTCATTCCGACGAACCATCGCCACGATACTCGGGATCGTCCTCCATTTAAACTCTTTCGCGAACTCTCCAAACCTATCGCCTACAAGGGCATGTCGCGCTATCGAATTTGCGAAAGTTGAATTCAGGAGAGATGTTGAATCCTGATAGAGAGAAATCTCCCAAGGCATCATGATATTATCTCGTCCAAATTATTTAAACTGATTTTTTCGTCCCGCTCGCGTTTTGTGGTCTTAGAATTTGGGGGGACGGGGGGGAATCGAATCAGTCCTGCCGCAGACTTTGAGTTTTTCAAAATGACCCTTCGCGGTAATAAAGGACCCAAGATGCGGCCCAATCGATGTTGTTGAAAAGTTCAAATGTGACTACCCAAACGAAATTTGATTCTGTTTGGCCTGATCAGGGGCCCCACAATCGACGAAGTGTACATTTTTTTATTACCTTTTGTTGCTGAGAAATGCATCAGGCCAGTTTTAAATTTTTTGAGTGAGGCAGAATCTAACCAAAAGGGTCGGATGCCCAAATACGTTTGCAAACGTTAAACATCTTGAAGTTCAAATTGGAGCCTACGGCGTGAACGATCAAGAGACTGTATATCTTTGTGGCTGCATGCGCATGTATATGCATATATATGAGGCTGAATTCGAAGTACGTCGGAGGCTGATGGAACCAGGGATATCGATCCGAAGAAAGAAAAATTTTTAGAAGCTAGTCCGCGTTTGAGGGCTTACAGCTTGCAGCATGCAGGCTTTCCTAGTTTCCAGAGACACAGAGTCATATCAAAACGAGGCTAGAGCACAATTGAACAATAGTTTGCACTTTAATTTAGCCGGATGATGATACCAAATCTCGGATCTTTTGTCATTATCAATACAATGGTGATACTGGTACGTACCGATACCGTGTTTTCATGGACGAGCGATGTCAGCCAATTGACCAATTGCAAGTGAGCCGCCCTCACCGAATCGCGCAAGGCAGCGTAAAAAAACTGCAACAACGACGATAGTTAACTAGTTTCCAACTCAATCGATGCAATCTGAGCTCAAGATCTAGATCTATACCATATCCATGAATTCACGTCAATGTTAATTTGAAGATCCCATCAGATTCGCCCTCCAATCCAATCTAAAGAATATCAAATTTAAATTTCTTCAATGCAAAAGTTTACGCCAATTGACGAAGCTTTTGAGATCATGAGATTTGGGTGCTCAGAAGTCTGAGCTGAGATGCCGCGAGCTCCCTTCCGAAAAGAAATAATTCGCGTTTTCCCCACAGTCTTTATATTTAAATTTGCCACCGCGGTCGTGACTGTCTCACAACAGCAAACAAAAAATGAACTTCTCTGGTTCAATAAAAACAGATATATCCAAATTTTGTTAAGGAAATATGTTTCAAAATTTACGGGAGGGTCAATATTTCGCCAACTTTTCATCTGCCTGCCCCATCTTGATCGGCAAGAGTTGCAATGAAAAAGTTAAGCTTTAGTTTAAGGACGGAGCGTTCGAGTTTCGAGGCGAGCCGAGGCGAATTACCCGGCGGATTCCTGGGTTTCAGAAAAACCTGAGGCACAAGCTGAGGCCATTGGTCTGCGCTACCGCCTCGATCGAATTTGTAGATATCGCTTGCTAGCCATCGACATATATTTCCACCATCAGACGGAAACTTCAAGAGGTGATAAACCCCTAACCGATACCTCTATATTATAGATGAGTCAATCAATATTACAAGCTGGTCCATCCGTCAGGAGTCTGGTGACAAGCTGCAAAGACTCTTTTCATTGGTGGTACATACCATCGCCGCGAGGAATCAGGAATATCCTGGTCTTGTACCCAGACATCGCAGACCAAGCAGTGGACTTCCTCTGCGACGCCTGGGTACGAGACCGGAATATCGATATATATATCTTCATATGATGTATACGGTATATCCCTGCACAATCCTCAGGTTTATGATTAATTTTAGGGAGTGAGCATTTCTTATCGCCGACGAAAAAGTTCTTTCTTGTTCATTAATATATCTACGTAATCTTTGTGATCCATAGGGGACAGATAGCCGTCCAAAGTGTCTAAACTATCTCGGCCCGTAGAGCTTGTATAGCCTGGAACCGAAAAAAAAGTAAAAATCAGATACGCCAAAACAAATGAAAACTAAGAAATTACTTATGCAATGCCCCAAAAAACAAACGCTATGATGTGATTAAACCCGATAAATGAAATGAACAAATGAAAACATAAAAAGAAACCCAAAGTAACACCAGAAAATGCTCGAAAATGAACTTTCACATATGATTTTTATCCACCTGTCTATCCCGTCCCATATATATCCTCAACAATCCCGCCCCCTCTTTCTCCTTATATATAGATTATCTTTTATTTTGAAAAGCAAATCTACAAGCCCCTTCCGTCAGAAGCAGCCTTAACCGAATCCCTCAAATTCTCAATCTTAAGCCCCTTCTCCAAGCTCACGCCATCAATACCTTTGATGCCTTGGACAGCCTCTAAAACCCAATTCTGGCAGTTCCAAGACTTATCCACATTGTTAACCTCGATCTTCTCGAAGACCTCAGCGAGCTTGGCGGCGTCCTTCTCATAGACTCTTCCGATGTTGAGGACGTGGGCGAGGCTCTGAGACTTGAGAACGTAGACGTCCTCGCGGGGACGGTACTCGAAGAGTGGGTGGCCGTGGATAACGTGGTGGGCGGTACCAGCGTGGGAGAGGGATTTGGAGACGATGATGGCCCAGTGGTCTGGTTTTGCGACGCCGTTGGCATCGACACCGCGGTCGTAGGCGGCAATGTAGATTTGGAGGGTGGCTGGGCGTTTGAAGAAGCCGAACATTTTGAATAGAGTACGTTTAAACTTTTTGAATTGGACTTTTTGGAAGAGATTGGGCTTTTGAAGGTCGTTATTTTGTGTAGATCGGGTGTTCGTTTATGTTAATTAAAGGATTATATTCGTGAGGATGTATGACTGATTTGTTGGTTTTTTTTAAATTGGGGAGTGATTACGTCTGTCGTACTAATTAAAGTGACAGATGGTATTCAAAGTGAAAAATTAATTTTGAGTAATGATGGAATTGACTAGATTTTTTTTTTTTTTGTATATTATTATATCGATGGTTGTTAAATCTTTTAATAGGTGCTTTGGTTGTTTGAAATCGTCAAGATTTGGTTTAATAAAGGGAATGTGTGTTGAAAATGTGTTATTTTGAAAAATCTGCGCCGCAGAGCGAATAGAGAATTAAAAGTAAAGAAAATAAAAAAGGTAAGGAAAGAAAACAAAGAAAAGAATGGGTGATTCCAGAATCGGATTGAACTTGTGATGGCTCCATCCCGCCGTCTTTATGTATCTCTTCGAAAAATCAGCTATTCGAAAAATCAATAACCGAGAGTGTTTGCCTTTCGCGAACGCACTGCTGTCCTAGGGTACCGAACATGGGTCCCGTTAGAGAGGCTGGTTTTGCGCGCTTCTCGTAGTGCGAAATGGGCTCCTATTGGTTATACTCCGGTGCCCTGCGGTGCGATTTCTTCGCTCAAACCCTCCCACACCAGCACGCTTTGGGACTAGTCTCGGGGACGAAACACTTGGCCTGTGTGCCTGCATGATGTTATTCTGGCCTTTCTCTGTGGACCAGTCGTGGACCGTCCTCTCGGCAGATTTGACGCTGAGATGCTGGCTCCGAGGGAGATTAAAATCATATTTCCCTGATATAGCGATATTGAAGGCCAGGGCCTTTCCAGCGGGTGGCATGGAAATTTCGAAACTCACACTTCTTTTTATAAACTGCAATCTAAGTAGTTATTCTTCCAGGTTACACTCTAGAGCTCTGTTCTACCGGTAATAGTTTACTAGTACAGTATCGGGAATATTCCAAAATCTCATAGTCTCGCCACATGGACATGACATGGACATGACATTTGCACCACCTACATGACATGCACATGCACACGTAACGAAAGTTACAGATCCACTCTGAAGCAACCTTTTCCCCGATTCATTCTTAAGTGAACCCCCCTTGTCAGATATGAAGCACGAAAGCAAACGGTCTACGAGCCAGGGCCCCTCCAGCCTTCGTCTACAGTTGATTCTATTCTGTTGATATCACTCAAAGTATTCGGTTAACTAAGCCTGCAGCCACTCGCCACTACAGTGTACAATACTGTCTTTGAGTTCTATCTATAGTAACTTATTCATTCACCCACCCTTGCATCTTGTTGAACCTTAACCTCTCATTCAGGTCTGCTCACGAGGCGTTCTCTAGTTCTTTCTGCGACGGCATCTATAGACGATACGATACATACAAGGTAAGAAAAAGGAAAAGGAAAGGAAAAGAAAAGAAAAAAAATCCTAAGCTTCACAGAAAAAACCTCTTATCACTTTCCTTCGTGTCAGGTTTCGTTCCAGACATCTAGACGTTCGGTACCCTTCTTTTTTCTCCATTCACTTGTCAAACTCGCTTAAGGTTTAAAGCAAAAATAAAAAGTCCTGCGCCCACCCAATCAACCATCTGTCAAATCTCCGGGTGTGCATGAACGCATGAAGATTGAATCCTGGGGTTTGGACAGCGGGTTGGGCGCGAAAACGATTATCTCTTCGCGCGCCGTGAATGTTGGACAACCAACATTCTTTGCACACACCCGACCTTCACTTTTCCAGGAAACCCGCACCCGAACGAGACCAATAATAGTGCAAACTAAGAAAGTAGTCTCACTTGTATTCCATTTAGCTAATTAGTCTCATCGCATAAGGTCTACCTTGGTATACACTAAGAGACATCTGGTTCGTTCTGAGGGGAGGCGGGAGGACAACAACGAGATGCTCCTAACCTTCACCCCAACACTCGCCCCCCAACCCCTCCCACCGGACTTCCAACCGTCGCCCCTCCATCCCCTCCACAAACTCTACCTTGACTTCCGCATCTCCCTCTCCCGTACTCTCCTCCGCTTCTTCGCCTTCCTACAACGTCTCTTCGGCGTCGAGCGATGGGAGGGTGCGGCGAGCTCGAACCCGGGGTTTCGTATCGCGAGGGTGTCCAGAAAATATTATATCAAATGGGGTGTTAGGGATGTAGAAGCCCGAGCGATGTGTTTCGTGAGAGAGAGAACATCGGTGCCGGTTCCCCGCGTGTATGGGTTTTGGAGCAGCTCCCTCAGCGCTAAGAATAAATCATCGTCATCATCCTCTCGTACGGCTTCTTTGAATTCCAACGGTGCTGCTACTGCTGCTGCTGGTGACGATGATGGTGATGATGATGGGAGCGTTAGTAATACCACAAAGAAGAGGAAGAAGGACAGTAGTGGCAGCGGTGCGAGTGAGGTTAATTACATGGTCATAGAAGCCCTACCCGGCTCGCCTGTCGGAGAAGTATGGGCCGACATGGACGAAACAGCGAGGAGGAGGTTCGAGGGCGAATTGACCGGGTACCTGAAGGAACTGCGAGCGCTCGAGCAAGACCGGCAGCCGGCAGCGATACATATACCGATACGGGAATCGGATGCGATTACGGTAGCGACGGGGGTGATAGATAAACAGAGCTCCTCCCAGTCCTTATCAAGTCATCATCACGACCGCGATAGGGATATCAATCATATCAAACCCGAAGTAGGGAAGGAGGAAGAGGAAGAGTCTATCAGGCAGCAGCAGCAGCAGCAGAGGTACATTGGCGCCTTGCACAACCAACCGCTCACGGACCATCGAATCGCTACTATCCCCTACGGTCCCTTTGAAACAGTGGAGTCATGGTTGAATTGCGAATACCTGCTAGGTTACGTCGCCTGCGCGAGGCCTAGAGAGGTGTATGAGACATTGCATTCACAGTTGACGAGAAGGAAGGACGTCGGTATCGTCTTTACGCATTCTGATCTGACACCAAGAAACGTCCTGGTGGATAAAGATACCGGCAAGATTACAGGCATCGTGGACTGGGATTCCGCTGGGTGGTGCGTGGACTGGTGGGAGGGAGTGAAGGGTATCTACGGATGGAACAATGGCACTTTCACTCGACGGCGAGATGATGCGGGAAAGGGAAAGCAGAGGAATGGGAGGGATGAAGGATTGATGGAAGTATGGAAGGGGTTATTGACACGAGTCATCGGTGACTTTGACACGGAACTCAAGGCGGACGGGGAGATGAGGGACATTTACGGCTTTCCGTACTGACCCTACCCTTCATCACGAACGATTATATATATCATTTACGAAAGGGCGTTTTTTTGGGAGTCGATTATATTAGCATTTTTCTACATTTACCGGGGCGTTGGATGATGGGAATGATACGCATTATGATATGTAGATGTTGTATATATACCAAATGCATCGAGGCATTAGACATTATCATATATGGAAAAATCTTGTCTTCACAGTCCCATTTCCACGGGGACGAAGACTTACTTTTGCTCCCACGGCAATCCCTTCGCCTTCCGTTCCTTAATCACGATAGCATCCTGGCCCTTCCTCACAAATATAAACACGATAGCAGCAATCCACGAGAGCAATAGTTCAAACAAGAACCCGGCTCTAGGCGTCGGTCCGACCATCCCAGCCCTGGCAGCACGGGCCAAAAAGGTCGTGATGGGCAGCGTCTCCCCCTTCTGTAACTCATCCAAGCATATCTGCGCGACCTGTTCCGGAGTCTGCGGTTTATCATCCTCCTCCTCGATTTTCTTGGTGACCTCCGGCTTTGTTAAGTTTTCGTTCTCAAACCCGGGTGTGAGGATGCCGCCGGGACAGCAGCAGTGCACGCCGATATCGTAGAGCAGGCATTCTTGGCGTAAGGTGTCGGTTAAGGCACGCAGAGCAGCTTTGGCACCGACGTAAGAGCTGTATCCTACCACCGGACACAATGCAACGAGAGAAGACGTGAAGATGATTTTCCTCTGCAGGTCTGTTTTAGGTGGAGGGCGAGATGCCATGAGTTTCAGGGTAGCGTGGGCGATGAATACGGCGGACCAGTAATTTGTCTTCATGGATGCTTCGAGTTCAGCGGGAGTATAGTCCTTGAAGAAGCCAGGGTTGGCACCTCCTATATACATTTAAAAAGATCAGTATCTCTAATTTGAAGTGGAATGTATATAAAATGGTGAGGATATGTATCGTACCGGCACAGCACCATAGAATCTCTGTCTCTCCGAGCTGCGCTTCAGCCTGCGAGATGGCTCTCCGTGCACCGTCCGCCTCGGATAGGTCTGCAGATATGATTGCTAGTTTCTGACCAGGATATTTCGACCCATTGGTGTCCTATTACCCCCCATTCATAGCATATTTATATCAGTATTGTACACTACTATGAGGTTGGGAGTGCATAGAATAAGCCATACCATAGCAACTTGTATTTCCTCCCCAGCGATAGCTAACTTTTTCTGATCGCGTGCGATAATGGCGATATTCGCGCCCTGAGATGCGAGCAGCACGGCCGCGGCCTTTCCCATACCCTGTGAGCCACCGGTGATGACCACATTCTACCAATAACCAGGGGGAAAAATTAGTTAGAGTCTACCGCAATTTTACTTGTTCGAATTGCTCGAGAGTGTGTGTAACATACGCGTCCCGCGACGGGCATTTGGTTGCTGGAGAATAGACCCATACTGATTGAGGTCGCTGTGACGAGGATAAGAGTAGATACGCCGATAATAATTGGACTCGCGGGAAGGGACATTAATTATATATTATACTCCTTGAACAAAACAAAAAAAACCTCCTTTTGATTGAGTATTTTATACTCCTCCTTACTCTTTTTTCTCTTCTCGCTCGATCGAATGGTATTAAAGTAATTGTGATCAAGGGTTATGTCAGACTGTTCGGTAGTTCGTTTCGTTAATTAACCATATGCCTGTCACTCGGCTGTAGCTGGGTGGAGCTTCAGAAACAGGCATCCAAGCGAGTCTTCAAATTTCTTCAATTTAATCAACCCAACCCTGCGACGACCACCCCGCACAGACAATCAAACAGCTTCAACCACACGCACGAGTCGGAAAGAAGAAAGGGCATCCACAGGCTGGTAAAATCGGAGGAGGATAGATTTTGAAGGTAGAGAAAGGTTCGGTGGAAGGCATGATACGTCCGCAATGGGTCTGCCGGCGATGTCTATCCAGACTCAAGACGACGACGACGACGACAGCCTCGTACAACCTCCCACGACCTCTCGCGGCGCACAACATCACCAGACGGCAATCGCACGGTACGCTATATCTTTCTGATATCGAGTGGATGTAAATCACAATTAGCTTACACCATGGTATTATACATTTAGCTGCCGCCGGCCGGTCGAACGAACCCGATGGAGAGATATACCTCGCCGACTCGCTGCTCAAACGAGCCAAACAGCTATCGACCGAGCACGACGCACTAGAACAAGAACTCATCGAGAACTTTGACACAAAGACGGCCGCCAGGGCAGGACGCCTACGGCCGGTCTCAGAAGCCCTGAAGCAGTACGAGGAGGCAGTGGAGGTACTGTGAGAATCCCCATCCATCCGGTTCTCACATCCATATAAATATTAATCCGATATCCACACAGAACTTATCCCAACTACGCTCCATGGCGGACGACCCCACCTCTCCCCTCTCCTCGATGGCAGCAGACGATATCCCTCCGACAATCGACTCCATCCGATCCACCTCCGCCGCCCTAACAACCGCACTCATCCCGCGAAACCAATTCGCATCTTACCCGTGCACCATCGAAATCCGTCCAGGCACAGGCGGCAGCGAAGCCACCCTCTTCGCCAACGACCTCTACAAAATGTACTCGGCCTTCTTTTCCCTCCGAAGATACCAAACCAGCATCATATCCTACCAAACCCACAACGAACTCGGCGGCGAAGGCTGCTCCGAGCTCATCATGTCCGTCTCCGCGCCGGAATCATACGACCTCCTCCGCCACGAATCAGGTGTCCACCGCGTCCAGCGTGTGCCTGCGACGGAAAGCAAAGGACGGACTCACACATCCACCGCTACGGTCATGGTATTACCAAAGTTTAACGAAGACGAGGGCGATTTCGAACACGGCACGGACGAGGACCCGCTAGCTCAAATCGATATGAAGGAGGTTCGAGTCGACGTCATGCGGGCATCCGGTGCGGGCGGACAACACGTCAATAGGACCGAATCCGCGATAAGAATGACACATTTCCCCACCGGTATCGTCGTATCCATCCAAGATTCCAGATCGCAGCATAAGAACCGCGCTACGGCGTTAACCATTCTAAAGGCGAAAGTGGCGGAGAAGAGACGGAAGGAGAAGGAAGAGGAGGCGTTGAGTATGAGACGTGGAGTTGTGAAGATTGGTGCGGGCAGGAGTGATAAGATCCGGACGTATAATTATACGCAGAATCGGGTGACGGATCACCGTAGCGGGGAGAGCAGTCATGATTTACCCCGGTTTATGAACGGAGAAGGGTTGGGCGAGATGATTGAGGGGGTTAGAGAGTGGGATGTTCGGAGGAGCGTGGAGGTCATGTTGGCAATGCAGGAGATAGAAGACGAGAAGAAGAAGAAGGAACAGAAGTAAGGTAAGTGATATATATCCTTTGAAACGATTAATCTTGTTATAGATGTACAAGTAATTATATCCTGTACATAAACATCAAAATAGAGTGTATGTATGTATATATAAAAAATTCACATTATTTTCTTCAAACTTCATTCCTTAACTCCTCTTTCAACTTTTTTCTCTCCGCTTTTTCCTTTCGCTCCCTAACCTGATAATAATACGCCACGGATATCGAAACCGCACTCAAGAAAAGACACAGGCCACTCCACACCTGCACCGTCACATAATTCTGATACTTGACAATCAAATTCGCCGCCACCGCGGGTCCAGCCAGCGCGAACAACGAAGAAATAGTATACATCATCCCAGTCCAATGTCCCAACCTCTCCTGTCTATCCGGACCCAACACGGCCGCCATAGCAGCAGGCGGCAACCCGATCACACTCCCCGAAAACGCCCCAAACAAGATTACGAATGCGAAAGTGGCGGCTAGATTCTTCGCAAACGTCCACAAGAACAGACACAAGAACGAAGATACTAAAGTGACAATGAAATGTACCTGCAACGCACCGAATATATCACATAGATACGAAGAGCTGAGTCTGCCGATTGTACTACTCGCGTTCATCGTCGCGAGGAGGAGGTAGGTTTTCACAGCACCGGGGATGGGAGTCTCCAGGTATCCCACTTTTGTATCCGCTGCCCATTTCTCAAGGTTGAAAAAGACAGAGTAAAAACCGAAAAACATAAAGCTGATGGCGGTGGTGTACCATCTCCACGAGGGGGAGCGGAAAGCGTCGGTGTCCAGCCAGGTTTGGACTGATTTCCAGGTATTCGGGCGGTGAAAGTTGTGAGCGGGGTTTGGAGTCGCGAGAAAGACGGAGATGAGGCAGGTTAGGAAGAGGAGGGCGGTGACGGCTCGGATTGATTCGTTGAAGCCGATTTTATCTATCAGTTGGCGTAGCATTGTTGGATATACTATCCCGGCTGTTTCATACCAACGTTAGTAATCATCATATCATATTACAATAGAGTAGAGGGAATGAATTAAGGTACTTACAGATACTGGCGCCTGATGCTACGATTCCGATTGCGAAACCCTTCTTTTGTTTGAACCACGTTGCGGCGACTGTATCATACAAAGTTAGTATACCTCTCCATCATTGTTCCAAGATTGGTATATTTATATATATTTATATATATATGGTATAAGAGTATATTATAAACTTACTAGCACTCCCCGATAAAAAGAAACATGCCATCCCAATCCCACAGATGAAACCCTGATACAGCCATATCGCCCCGATATTCCCATCCGCCCACCTCTTCCCGTTACAGAAACTCAAACTTAGCATCCCCAATGTGACCAAAAACGACCCGCAGATGAGCAACACCCGGCTGTAATTCGCATCCAGCAGACGGCCGGCTATGAAGGAAAGAAACAGGATGAAGAAACACTGCGTGGCTCCGATCATGTTGAACTCTATCAGGTTGTTGTCTTGTAGGAGGGAGGATTGGTAGTAGGATAGGTAGGTGCCGTAGCCGTTCACTAGGCCCCAACTGTTGAACATTAGGAAGAAGCAACCGAGGAGGGAGGTCCACGGTCGCCAGCCGGAGGGCCAGACTGGGTCTTCTGTGGGGATTTGGGCATCATTATCGCTCTTTTCTGTGGTTGATTTTGTCATTTTTAGTATTAGTAGATATATGTTATCTCGCAAGCTAAATGCCGTCCTGATTCTGGAAAAGACAAAGTCAGATCGAGGAAATATTCGAAATTAGATGGTTGATCAAAAACCGCCCAGCCTTCAGCTAGAAATAATGTAAATTAAAGGTGATATGTATGAGGAATTATATTATTATATATATGTGCAGCCTACCAGCGGCGCAAGGATCAGAAGGTCGGATAGGTTACAAACTCAAGAAATTGGAATAGAGATCTCCCAACGGTCTGTCAGATATATATAATAAATTTGATAGCAGATACTAACTAGCGTAAATTCTTCAAGACATTCTCACATTCACTTCAAAATTAAAATGGTATAGTCTTGTTATTAGTGACTCGTTATTCTCAATAAATGTACATATGTAAGCGACATATGGCGTATATTAAAACACTGAATATGTTGAATTCAATTTCTTGAAACGGTTGTATCAAATATTTAAATTTGAAGTTCGTATAGGACTTGGGTTGGCACCATAGCTAGCTTTGCCTCAGATCTCATACACTATATATACACTAGTTTAGTTGAGTTTAATCGGGTAAAGCTTGACATTTTGATATCTAGATCGAGTAAATCTTCAAAAAAAGTCAAAACACCTTTTCGGTGCTCGAGATCTCGGATATTTCTTTACTTATTAATGGCAGTGATAATATAACGCTAGTTATATATACCGCTACTTTATTCAGGATCGATCTCAAAGAAAAAGGGTTGGGATCTAGTTTGAAGGACTATATATCCATCGGTACGCGGAGAGTTCAAATTTCTGGTGTTACTGCATCAAGATCGTTTTATGTAAAAGTCTAGAATTTGGAAGTCTAGATCCAACTCAGATTGACAGCTTGTATTCCCGTACGAATACGGAAAATAATTAATTCTTTCGACTGTATGTTAATGATGAAGGCTTAACATCATGGGGATTTGACGTATCGGTCCTGTTCCCTGACTTGGGAGATTTTAATAAATCATCATCTCAGGAGCAATATAAAACTTGGATGATGGAGCTCGAAGAATAAAAACGCCTCTTTGCTGATATTAATATTGCAATGGGGACTAATATGTCAACATAATTAGATTCTATCAAACTGCATACATGCTAAACGTTTAGACGGTTTGAGGAGTTAATGGAGAAACTAAGAGGCTCCGAGAATAAACGTAGGAAGGCCTCGCAACGAAGGGGTTGAGAGTATTCGAATAGGATTCAAAAGTCAAAATGTGCCAGGATGATTCTGGATTTCTTCCTGCGATATATACTATACAATATACGATACCTCATTGCAAGTTCAAACCCTACATCCCGACTCGACACACGGAAGGAAGCAGCTCTAGCTTGTGATTAAAATTTCGAGAAAGGACATTTCAAACTTTTAACGGTTGGTTGTAATTCATATCATGTTCGAAAACGTCGCAGTTTCATAGCTAGGCTTCACTGAACAATGATAGAAAGGATCAATATATAAATTATAACAGGTTTCCCAAAAAAAAAAAAAAAAAAAAAAAAACCACCCCCACCACCACCACCACCACCACCACCACTGATATATATAGACATAAGGTTATAGTCTCATCAGGCCTTCATTATCAGGGTTGTCGACCATCTCACAAGACTTGGAATGTATATTGGGGTAATGCGTTGTGTGCGTTAAGAGCTATGCAATGGTAGTAGCTCCTTCAACACCATATGGCCATACGAATACGAATACATAGACGTAAGCGATATCAATAAACACGATATAAAATAGATATAACTCTTCTTCTAATTGCAATAAGAGGAGCTATAGTAGTGTCAGTAGTATACTAGTATCAGTAGTATCGGTGTTTAGCTTCTACTTAATTCCACGCCATTCGATTCCGTTCGTTGCAGTTGCTTGGCGTGAGTGAGAGTGTGGTGACATGTGCTCAGCTAATTAGCTGCTGCTGCTGCTGGAAAGGTGCGTTTGTTATCGGCTTATCGGCTGCCATCAAAAAAATCTGTTTAAAAATTTAAAAAATAAAAAATAAAAAATAAAAAAATAGAAGAAATTTGAAAACGTGAAGAAAAACGTTAATTACACGCCCCTCGTTCGCACTTTCTTCCCCCCGTTTTATATTCCACCAAAAGCAACCGTCTTCCAGAGTTATCGTATCACATACTTAACTAACGGGAAACCCTTTCGATCGCAGTGTTATTATTATTAATAGAATCAG
Organism: Arthrobotrys entomopaga; assembly: GCA_012184315.1. Lineage (NCBI taxonomy): Eukaryota > Fungi > Ascomycota > Orbiliomycetes > Orbiliales > Orbiliaceae > Arthrobotrys > Arthrobotrys entomopaga. Next base: position 46,612 of record LDDX01000084.1, on the reverse strand, counting down.
CCTTCATCAATCATAATCCTCGAAGACTTCCAATCTACCTGCGGCTATTCTCGTTTCCAGCGTCCCACACGAGCGAGCACTGCAACCACCAGTTAGTTTAAAGCTCGAACCCTACACCCACCGACAGGTACTTCGTACAGCTCGGGCCTACAATACTCTCTAGACGCCACCCGTTTCTCCAACCCTCTGGCGACCGAGATATCATTCCAGATCCCCTATTCCTTCCAACCGGAAGCTAGCAACGTTACGCTGCATTTGCACCCTCATACAAAGAGATAGCTACTACTTCTTCAAGCTACTGCGATTATTATTATTATTATTATTATTATTATCATACTACCCCACCAACATCCCACAAAAATAAAACACACACTCTCTCTCTTACACACACAATGCCGAAAGCTATACCTTCGACACCCGCCACAGCATCTCTCCCCGTCGATGGCTCGTCTTCCCTATGGTCCAGATTATCCGGTTGGGTATCCGATAATAAAGCCGTCGCTTATACGATAGGCGCCGTTGCCATAGTTGTCACCGGCGCAGGCGTCGTCTATTACCTCAATCAAGCCGGTGACGTCAAGCTTGTATCGTCAGGGTTAGATTCACTCACCGACAAAGCTGCCGACGGTTCCACCAGGAAAAAGAAGAAGAAGACAAAGAAACCCAAGAAGGATGATGCCGATAAACCTACAGATGGTATCCTATCCGCAGCTGGTATTTCTACATTCTTTTCATTAGTTTTTGCTTGCTTGATTGATTGATTGATTGATGGTATGAATACTGACGTTTATATCTGTCGTACAAGCGCCATCACCACCTCCAACCATCGAAGTCGAGGACGAGCTTCCCGAAATAACCGAAGATTCCGTCAAACAATACACACAAGAGGTAACATATATAACTCACCAAAGATCATATTCAACGTTCTCGTTACTGATTTATAATTTTTCAGCAACTAAGAACATACGCCGGCAAGCTAAAGGGCCTCGGCAACGATGCCTACAACAAGAAAAACTACGACGAAGCAATCTCACTCTACTCCCAAGCCATCCTCTGCAAAGCAGACCCGATATACTACTCCAACCGCGCCGCCTGCTACAACGCCCAGAGCAACTGGACCGCCGTTATTGACGATACCACCGATGCTATCAAACTAAACCCCGAATACGTCAAAGCCTTGAACCGACGAGCTAACGCCTACGAACAAACGGGAGAGTACTCGAAAGCTCTACTCGACTACACGGCCTCGTGTATTCTCGAGCAATTCAGAAACGATAATGCCGCCGCCAGCGTTGAACGTTTGCTCAAAATCGTAGCCGAAACGAAGGGAAGGAAAATGCTGGAAGGCAAACCGAAACGACTACCCTCGCCGACGTTTGTCACCAACTACCTGCAGAGTTTCAGAGAAAAACCCGCTCCGGAGGGTTTGGAGGATGCTACGGATGAAACCACGGGGGATTATCATCTCAACAAAGGGTTGCAGGATATCAAACTCAAGACGGCCCAGAGCTACGAAGAAGCCGCGCAGGAGTTCGAAAAGGCATTGGAGTTGGGTGTTTCGGATCAATATCTCGCTTTTGCGTATAATATGCGTGGCACCTTTAAATATTTAAAGGGAGACGGGGCAGATGCATTGGCAGATGTCACCAAGAGCATCGAGATTGATCCCAATATGACGCAGAGTTACATCAAACGAGCTAGCATGGTTCTCGAGACCGGTATGTTTTGTAAAACACAACATATTGAATAGGTTTTTTTTTTTTTTTTTCCCAATACTAAGTGAGAATTAGGTGACAAGGACGGTGCGGAGGAAGATTTCAATCGCGCAATTGCAGTTAACCCGGACGACCCGGATATCTACTACCATCGTGCCCAACTACACTTCATCACTTTGGAATACTCGGAAGCTGCACGAGACTACCAAAAGTCGATCGACTTGGACCGCGACTTCATCTACTCCCACATCCAACTCGGTGTGACGCAGTACAAACAAGGCAGTGTCGCCTCTTCCTTTGCCACATTCCGACGGTGTCAGAAGAATTTCGACAAGAGTCCGGATGTGTACAATTACTACGGAGAGTTGTTGCTGGATCAGAATAAATACGAAGAAGCGATCGAGAAGTTCAACACCGCGATCGATATGGAGAAGGCGGTGAGGCCGATGGGAATGAATGTGCTCCCGTTAATAAACAAGGCGTTGGCGGTTTTCCAGTCTCATCAGAACTATCAGGAAGCTGAGAAGTTGTGTAAGACCGCATTGATCTGTATGTTCTCTCTTTTCTTTTTTTTCACTGCTACGATTGCATATGTGGGAAATATATGGCTAATATTGATGGTGTAGTGGACCCTGATTGTGATATCGCGATTGCAACTCTGGCACAATTGTTATTACAGCAAGGAAGGGTATCCGAGGCTCTTGAATACTTTGAGAAAGCGGCCGATCTCGCGAGAACGGAACCTGAGATTGTGAACGCGCTGAGCTACGCTGAAGCTACGAGGACGCAGTTGGAAGTTCAGGAAAAGTACCCGCAGTTAGCAGCTAGGATGTCTATGGCCGGTGCTGCCAGTGCTGCAGCTGGGATGAGTATGCCTCGATAAAAAAAAAAAAAAACAAAAAACAAAAGTTCTCAACTTTTTTCTCAAAAATTCTTATGAGGATTCTTCCTGTTCGAACTTTGCTTTTAGGAGGTTCACTAGAGCGGGAACCAGTGGTGGGAATATTTGTTCTGTGTAGATACTTTTTTTTTTATCCATCGGGCTTGTTTTTCTTTTCCCTTCCTTTATGTCGGCTTTTTCTTTCTTTATCTTTGTATATTCACTTCTCAGACCCCCCTCTCCTTTTTATTTTTATTTCACCGTGGTTTCTTTTCTTTCTTTCTCTTTTTTTCATGTTGATAATTATTATGATCCATCGATGGGTTGATCTAGGGGATCAAAAAGAACTTCCTTTATCGTCAATCTTATATTTTTCTTTCTTTCTATTTTTGCCTTTTTGTTTTGATATGATATGCTTTTGTTTTTTGGTTTCGTTTTTCGTTTTTTCTCATAGGTATATTGCGATGTGCCCCACGGCTGGGACTGATACTTCTCCTCTCTTGAATAATAATATATCAATATTTACTTGTTTGCCTAATTTATCTTTAGCATTTTTCTTTGAGGTTTTATAAAACTTCTGAAGATTGTAAGGTGGGGGGTGGGGGGTCTGGTGGATTGTGAGTGGGGATATGTATATACATACTCAAGTACTCACATAGCGTCTAGTAGGATTGTATTACGAGCGGGAGCACCTTGTCTATACTCTCTAATACCACATGCGACTATATATCAATATACCACGCCCTAAAAGGAAGAAATTTAAAGAAAAAGTGGGACGGCTAGTTGGAAATATTTCGTCTTTGGTAGAGTTTATTTCAAATAATAAAAAATTCGGTTTTTTTTTTTTATCTACACCCTTCTTCTTGTTCGCCTCCAAACCAACATCATATCATCATCACTATGTTACACATCCTCCTTGTATCCACCAATCCATCCATCCATCCAAAGAAAACAAACGAGTAAACAAATATATAAAACAACCTCTTCAAGAAATGATGTAACCTTGAGCCGTATTTATGCATACATGCAGCATACAAGGATAACGGCGTGTGTGTGTGATAGTGTCCGTTCATTGACTTGCCCTATTAGCGGCTCTCTCGGTTTCGAGTTGAACGTAGAATGCATCGCGACGGGCGACGGCGGGACGGTGGTATCCTATAATATTTATAACATCATCCATTTTGTTAAAAACATCCGATATATATATTCGCATATATGATACTGGTGCGCGGGTAGGGTAAGGAGTGAATGGGTTATTTATTTATGATGGATGAACGGGTGTGACGTACCCCACCTATATTTTATATCCCACCATTGTTAGTATAAGTTATACACATATATACATCGATGCCTATGGAGATGTATATTGATTGGTAGGGGGAAAGGAAGAGAACATACCACCAAGCAGCACCGCAGAGAGTACCGCCTCCTATTTTCATTTCACACAAAAGGTTATAGAGTCAGCCAATTGATCAATCGAGCGATCCAGTTCCACCGTCATCTTGTCCTCCGTTTACTCCACATATCAACCAACCCCGAATGGAATTTATCCAACCCCCGCTCGTATCCGATCCCACCGCCCTATCCCGTCTTCTCATCTTATAACCACCAGATACCGCCAACTGAAAAGGAGGCTATGGAAAGGGGTATAAAAGACATACCGATAGCAATACTCAAATCCATAATCAACCCCTTCCTCAACCGTCCGGTGATGGGTGCGATTGCCATTTCTTCTTTCTTCCTTTCCCCTTCGTTGACTAGTCTATTCTATTTCTATTCGGAGGGTTTCTAGAGAGGTGTGTGTATGATGTGATGTGTAGGAAGTATCGTATGTACTCAGTCGTATGGGATTCGATACCGCTGGGTCGAATGGGGGGATTCGGGATTGAAAGTTGAGGTTTGATACTTGTCGTTCGGAAGTGACGTTTGGTTTTCGGCGGGTGGGAATTTCAGCGCCAAGACTTTTTTGGGCGGTTGGAGGACAACACGCGGGGCCAGTCAGTCAGTCAGTCAGTCAGTCAGTCAGGCCACCGACGGACGACTCCAATTGCAACGACGGATGCCTTGGATATGCATACTTGAGTATATAAGTATGACTGTAATTCTATTGGCGAATCTGCTATTACTGGGGCGAAGAAATGCGGGTATCCAAATAGAATGGAAGGGGGAAAATTGAATTTTCTATTGTTTAAAAATAGTAGATGCCGATGCAATGGAGTACATGATATCATATCCGTCAGTCACCAGTGTAACGTAACGTAACAAAAGATATGAAGCCGCCATATATGCATAAAAAAAATCCTTTCTCTGAGCTTCCTTTTTTTTTTCTTGACCACAAGACGGGTAAGGATTTGGTATTAGGTCATTTGATGAGATTCTTGAGTCTGGACGGTTCTTCATCCATTCTCAGTATTATATCGACATGTTGTAGCGGCGAAGCTTTAAATTCTGACACCCATATTGAAGGTTTTATATTGTATGCATGTAGTTTATCAAAAAGCCCGAGCTAAATAAAAATTCCGAATTCAAGGGGGGAGAGAGAGAGGCTTGACAATAATAATAAAATAAAATAATAATAAAAAAATACTAAATAGATAAAAAATCTCCTTTATAAACGCCCTGTCATAACTAAGATATAGATACGCAAAAACAAAAAAAAAGGAAAGCAAAAGCAGTGAGGACAAGAAAGCTTAAAGGGGCAGTCAGTATACGTATACGATACTATGGATTGTATAATTCAAATCAAACTCAATCGGAAAAGACAAAAAAAAAGCATCAACCAACCACCCACCCTATTCAAGGAAGATATAATAATAAAAGGAAATAATTCATTACGGCTTCATTCTTTCACAGGACGGATTATCCGGATATCCAGATATCTTTTAAACCCTCTCAATCCTGCCACGGGTTATCAAACTCGGATCCAGCCAAGCTAGCTGAAGTTTGCGGTTGCTGATGCGGCGGGTGCAGCGGCTTCGTCTTGAAATCCGTGCTTCCGTGCTTTCTGAGCGCCTGGCTCAACGTCTGCACTGTCACTTCTCCGTGCGTCGCAGCAGCAGATCCTGTCCCGCTCTGTCGATCTGGAATGCTCATATCCTTTTCCATGCTGAAATCGCTGAGTCCCAACCCCGTCCCAGGTGGGGAATGCGGCAAATGCGGCGGTGTTCGTAAAGGTGAGTTTGAACGCAGCGACGGTGCCGATTGTTGCGATTGTTGTATTTGCATTTGCAGAGGAGGCGGCGGCGGCGGCGGCTGCTGCTGGGAAGTCTGTGACGATTCCAGATTCGTCGAAGAGCAGCCGGCTTGTTCGTTCTCGGCTTGCACGACGTCTGCAAAAGATATAAACGAGAGACGACGCTTGTCGGCAGATGCGAGCGACGAAGTGTACCCGTGCCCGATGGATTCGTCGCCACTATGCGCGGAGTCTTCGGCCCACGGATTCGAGTAGGATTCCGGGTGGTGGTGGGGGAGAACGGTATGATGAGAAGTGGAGGAAACGATTTCCACGCGATCCGGGTCGACAGAGCTGTCGGTTATTGTCAGGGAAGTAGCCTCCAAGACGGCGGGAATATGGTTTTCTGTGGAAAAGTGGGAAGGGATGGAAGGGCTGCCAGGTGGCAGGGAAGGGTCCTGGACATTTCGCTCAAAGATGGATGACGTCGAGAGGCGAGGGGAGGTGTTTTTGGAGCGGCGCTGGGAGCCGAAATGGGAAGATCGGACGGGCGAGACGGGAGAAGCGGTACTGTTGGTGCCCGTGTTTGCAGATTTTGTTTCCGGCGGTGAGATTGTGGTTATCGGTGGGATGCCAGAGGCGGTAGGAGGGGCACCCAATTTATCTTCTTGCTTCTTCTTGCCGAAATTGAAAAAGCTGCGACGTTTCTGCTGGGTGGGGGTAAGCGGCTGCGGCTGCGACTTTTCACCGACCGTATCGGGTGGCAGATGTATCGGGTCGCTTAGAGTAGCGCTAGCGGTAGTCATCTTGAGAGGAGGAGAAGAAGAAGAAGAGGTGGGAGTGTCGTCAAAGTCGATGAGAGAGTCAGAGATGGCGGATTGTTTTGTGGTAGTGGTGGTGGCGGTGGGTGTGTTTTGCGATGAGGTTATTAACGAGGATTGAGTGGAGTTTGAGATGGCGGCGGCGAGAACTGGATGGCTGTTCAAAGACGAAGCTTCATCGGAGTGAATCGGAGCATCTATTAAAGTCGCAGATTATTAGAGATATAAAATTAATGTTATATTATCACTCTGAAGGTGAAGGTTGAAGGGAAGAAGGAGAAGGTTGCGATGCGATGCGATGAGGAAGGAGGAGGAGGTTAAAAATCAAGGACGAAAGGAAAGGTTCAAAGGATGACATAGCCAGCCAGCCAGCCCAGCCAGCCAGCCAGCCAACAGGGCACAGCGCCTGCACAGCTCGCACAGCGCAAACCAAGGAAAAAAAACACAACCACCAACCAAATAATTAACAATAACTAATAGCAGCCAGACTCTGCAGGATCGATCGAGATGAAGTCAAAGGAGGAGACAGAGTATCACAGTGTATACATCAGGGTCCTTTTTTCAAAAAAAGAGGTGAGCTCCAAAAAAAAGGGGGGAGATGATGTGTATGTGTCTGTAAGTATATATATCATACCATATCATCAATCGTATCATGGGATGTGTGTGTGCGATGGCTAACCAGCTGATTGATCGCAAGAATGGAAAAAGACACCCCCGTCAAACAAAGAAAAGAAAAAAAAGGGCTTAAGCTTCCAGGCGCCTAGGCAGACAGACAGACGGACAGACGGTCGATGAGACGACGACCGACGGGAGCATCGGTCTTTCAAAGCTAGCTAGCTAGCAAATAGCTTTCCACCTGGTCACTCAGTTCAGTTCAGTTCAGTTCAGTTCAGGAACGAAAACAAAAAAGAGAAACAGCACTAGGCCCTGAACGTTCGAACGTCCTGAACGATTCGATGCAATGTTCTGTTCTGTTCCATGCACCGTGGTGGGGACTCGAATTCGAACCCCTCATCTTGACCGTCATTCCCTGTCCTTTCGCTCTATCTTTTATTTTTGCCAGATGGTGCATTTTGCAAGGAAGTTACGGTATCTTGGGGAAAGGGTATGATATACGATCTAATCGTAATTTTGCCCCTAGCCGGCGCATCTCATCTGTGGTCCTATTTTCTGCTCCTTCAGGTCGGGCTTACTTGCCTACTTCGCAGCTACCCGAACGTTCAAAGTCAAACGGAAAAGCGAAAGTTTAACCATCCCGCGCTACCGCTAAATTTGAGTCCCTCCTTTGCTTTCGCATGATGTCCGTTCCAGTCATTGATGATGACATGACATGACAATGCATGCGCCTCTGGCTTTGAGTTACCATTTAATGCATCGCCGGGTTTCTCTAAAACTATCCCCATCTATCTCTTGATGGCGAACAGAGCAAGAAAGCCATGGCGAGCAAGAAACAATCAAAGACTAGACTGAGAGCTCAAGTGGGTCATTCAAGGTCATTCAAACCAGCTGCCCCTCTTTCTGCTTGTTCCCAATGAAAGGGTAATGATAAAGCCCGCGGAACGAGCATCACCCTTCCCCGGCGAGAAGAACTCGTCTAAACGTCTAAACGGGACTTCCTCCCAGATCCAAGCTCCCAAGCTCGTAAAAAAATGGGTTAAAAAAAGAAGCTTGTAGACATTTCGCAAAAAAGGGAGACTTTCTTTCTTTCTTTGTGGTATGTATTTCCCTCAACTGACCGATTTCCGACACCAGACAGATCGAATGAACGAACGAACCACGGCCGGCAAACCATGGTCACGCGTAAAGTAAAAAAAAAAAAAAATTTACTCGCCGCATTCATGGAAGAGATAGGACAGGAATTCAATCAACCCTTGTAGCGAAGATTGTCTTATCATACCTATCCCACGAAGAAACGCCTGCCGAAGAGGGGAAGCCAGAAAAAGAAAAAGAAAAAGAAAAAGAGATGGGAAAAAATCATAGACAGTAACGAGATCAAGAAAAAAACGTGTCGACGGGGTATGGACCCTGGCTAACGAAATACGAAAAAAAAAAGCCAATGCATGCAGTGAAATGCGACGTCGGAGTGATCGATTTTATGCTATATAGCAGCTATCCCTTACCTAGTATCGGTACCGTCGAATCCGTCGAAGGAGCGACCGACTTGCGTTTCCAAAAAAGCGACATGTATCGGTATTTCTTTTTAACCGGTGATGTGTCGTCGTCGTCGTCGTCGTCGTCGTCGTCGTTGATTTAATCGATTATGTTGTCGATTTGGTTTTCGTTCAATTCCTCCGCCTCTGATTTTTTTAGCCTTTTCGTTTTGAGATGGTTTCGTTTTTTGTTTTTGTTTCCGTGGATATACGAAAAAAAAAAAAAAAAAAAAAAAATTAAATAGAGTACATTGATTGTCGCAACGGAAGGTTGGAAAAGGTCGGGGCGTGATTATTTACGAATAATATATAAAGAATCCGTTGACGATTGGGAGTAATTTGGAATATAACTATGGCAGTTGTTTCTAATTGGAATCGGCGTGGCTGGGCTGAATATGACAGGTTCTTGGGGGAGTAATTAGCTGAGATGCTTTTTAGGAGAGCTGAACCTGACGGATCTCTAATTAATTAACTAAGTAGCTGCTTAGTTTGACAAAAAAAAAAAAGAAAAAAATTAGATCGTCCGAAGTGTACGGAAGGGTGATTGTACGACCACCGTTGTCGTCAATGGGTGAAAGGGGGAGTCACAGAGAATATATTGAGGCCTAGAATCAATCATACAGATCGTACGAATTGGAAAGAAGGGGGTTAGAAGTGGGAAAAGCAGAGAAAAGTGGAGTGCTAGCTCTGAATATTATCCCGAATCCGGGGTTTCCTCTAGCTCTGATGGTGATAAACAGGGCACACTACTTAATACGTCTCTCGTCTCTTAATTACGTGACTTCCCCCATTCACCGCTGCCACCTAATTAATATATTTCTCTACGATTTTTGCCATCACATCACACTTTTGCATTGCTTTGCTTGCTTGCTCCGCTGGCTGGTTCCGAGTCGGTAAAAGCATACCATATCACACACATACCATACATGGGTTCGCATCCTCCCTCTTGCAAAGCGGACAATATTATTGCCGCGACTACTTTATTAGTCCGTCCTCGTTTTCATATTTCCAGCTGCCTGGCGACGACGAAGAGAAAATTTCGAAAAGCCAATCGACCGTTGCCACTTCCTCAGTGCAGTGTAGCTTTATCAATTCGTCCCGGTCCACCCCCTCCCAGGGACAAGCAGGCTAGCTACGTAATGAGGGCAAAAAAAAAGGTCATCATGCAGGGCTATGTACAGGGCTTGACTTGAGAATGTCTTGCTTTGAATGTTTCGGGTGGTGCAAATGACGTCGTTCGATTGGCGTGACTGCCAAACTGGCCGCCACAATAAGATATATGTGGCGTAGTCTCGAGTCCCAGACCTAGTCCACCTGTGGCGCGGGAAATTTGTTGTATTTTGTGAGTATTCTGCGTTGCATCGATTTCGCCTGCACACCTCGTAAGACTCGATCCAATGTGGTAAAGTTGGACTTTTATAGTTGCTTCCCTTTCCCTTCTTGCTTGAAACTACTCTTATGAGTCTTTTGGGGTTTGCTTTTCTAATTTGTAGTATTTAAAGATATGTAGATACGTCTTTTAAGACCAACAGCATATGCGAATATGATGACCTGCGTTTGATATAGGATAATATTGAGTATTCGTGCTTTCTTCTCCAAGTTACCTGCAGAACTATGATTATAACCCAATATGATAGCTTATAGTTCTATTTTCTTATTAAGATTGATAGTCAGCTACGGTATCGCTCGACCTTGGTCACCATCGCTCCATATCTTCGATGACCTTGGTACAAACCTGGATAACTCCGTCTCCAAACGGACACTTCATCATCAAGACCTCCAAAACCCGCGCCAAGATAAAAGACTAGCCCCAGCGCATGAGAAAGATATAAACGGGAACTCTAAAATATAACCAAAAGAAAAGAGAGACCGATACAACAGAATAATATCCTTTGCTTAGGGTTGCCTTCCTTTTTACCCGTCCATAGCAATCCCCAAAAAATCCTTGCTCCCCCGCAAGTATCATTTATCACTTAATCTCCCCTTTGCATCCTGTGACGTCCCGATATGGCAGAATCCGGCATGTCCAGGCAATATGACCAACGTCGCGATTCGAAACACCCAAAAGAAACCAATACAACACCTTCGCAAAGATCTGTTTCCGGTTGTCCTATGCTATGTTTTCAGCTTCAATCCTGATTGATTGATTGAATCGGCCTCGCGACTAAAAGGAAAGGCTGGCCGGCAGATTCTCTCCGAAAGAGAGCAATGAAGAATTGGAATGGTATCTGTACATACGTGGGAATGATATGGAGCTCGTATCCACTTTTCGCTGAAGTGCGTGTATAGCAAGTTTGCAACAGCTCACAATCTATCCTTTTCCCGTTCCCTTTCGATATCGTTGTACTTTTCATGTATACCCAATTCCGTCTACTTGTCCTTGCGGTCGGTGCTCCCGTTATCGTCGAGATATCGTGAGCTAGCACGGCAGCTTCAAGGTATAGCTGAAAAAAGTTTCTGATATCAAATGTCCGACCAACCTGTTTTGACAGATGCCTCTCCTGCTTCTACCGGCGCGATTATAGACAGCCTACCGACATCCACGACAAATTTTGATGATTTCTTACCGACCACCACTACCACCACCACCAGCTCAGATGGGTTGTCGTCAACCTCAACGGATGTTGGGATACCATTAACATCGGGTTCCACGTCGTCCACTGACGGTAGGAGCCTCGCTCCGACGAGCCATCCGCAGAATCCGAGTCAAAATTTAAACGCACTGGGTGTCAACATGCCCGCTGCTGTCAGTATATCCGGCCTCAACAGCGCCTCATCGCCGTCATTCACTCTCTGTCCAAATAACACCAACGAGTGTCTCCTTCGACACATCTTAGATCTTGAGATCGCTCGCGATGTTGCAAAAGCAAATTCGACGGATTGGGATCCTATAAATGTGGGTCTCACAGCGGTGATTGGTTTTCTAGCCCTCATCATCGCCGTGGTAGCCGTATTCCAGAGTTTGCTAGCTGCGGGACCGGGACGGTTGAAAGCCAGTCAGACCGCTATCGGCAGATACAGTCGGTTCTCTAGATCCCGTTTCTCATGGTTAGAGATGCGGCTCAGATCCACCGCCTACACACCCATGATTGATGCCTACGCTCTCTACCGTCTGAAATCCAAACCCCTTCGAGACACACCCGTCACCCCATCCTCCATGGCGGAATGGTCAAAGGAAGGCAAAGGGATGGATAAATCCGCCAGTGCTGTCGCCAACGGCGAACCCCAACCGCCCGCAGGATGGCTCATCCTCCTAGAATACATCCACCTCTCCGGTCACGAAGACTTTCCCAAAATCGCCTGTCACACAGACTACCTCCCGCAAGACCTCTACGCCCCACCGGCGTACTCTGACGTCTTCTCCATCTGCGTTCTCGCTCTGGTATCCGGTTGCAATAGCCTCCACATAGATGGCAAGTACCCACGAGTCCAAGGCCTTCACGCCCAGCTCTACTTTCGGGACCACCCGCAACTAGGTGACGTAGCAGTCTACGAACGCTTCCCCACCCGCGCCGATGGTGCGGACACCTGGCAAGAATGTGACATCCCCGCGGCCATGCGATACGCCGGCGGAGAACTAATGTGGGACGACGACCTCCTCGTCTCCGACCGCTTCTTCCGCCTCAACGGAACCTACCGCGGTATGCGGGACATCGACCTCCTCCCCATCTTCAAAAAGATGCGTCGCATGCTACCCGGCACGATGGACCTCGAAGACAGCGTCTACTCGACCGCCCTCGGCGCCCTCCCCTGTCTCTCCGGCCTTCTCCTCTGCAGCGTCAACATGCGTGACGCCGTCGCCTTTGGTATATCCAGCTCGGAACCCAAAAACGTACTCCGTCAGCTAGGCCTCGCCCTCGGCTACCTCCCCCGCCAACACGGCGACGATACCTTCGTCTCCGCTGTCGAAGAAGACTTTCGCCTCCACGGTTTCGAACCCATCGACGATCCATTCTACACTCTCGTCCCAGCGGACCGCGGACCCTGGCTGACACAAGCCAACGCCGCCCTCTCATTCGACTACGACGGCAGATACGATGCAATCTTCCAGATAAACTCCGCGGGACAAAAGATGAAGATCCCAGTGATCTTTAGACATAACCTCGTAACGGCACTACTAGACTGGCTCGACACACCCGCAGCCTGGGTCGACCCGGCGTTATTCAGCCAACACACGGGCGGGTTGATGGTCGAGGCTTTGAACAAGATACTAGGGTTCTATGGCACGCCTTATGCCGTTACGGGATTTTGGGACCTACTCAGCGAACCGTCGTTACGGCAGAATAACCTACGCGCGCAGCAGTATAGTGCTGCGGATTTGGACGCGGTGGATGGGTTGAAGGCGGCGAGACCAGAGTCGGAGAGCATGAGGTTTATCAAGCGGGTGTTGTGGTTGAGGGCGCTTTGTCTGGCGGCGTATTTGGCTTCGTTGCCTGATACCAGCATGTTGGTGGATACGGAGCTGGGACAGCGGATTCTACCGGTCTTGTGAGAAGTTGATTTGGTTTATTACTTCTTTTTATGCATGCATGTGTTCGAATATTATTACATTTATGTATCGGAATTCTTTACTAGAGGACTTTTTTTTAGATTTGGGTAGTGTATTATTGTTTTTTTTTTTTATGGAGTTTTGTAGATATACTTGAAGTTTAGACGTACATGTACGCATATTGAACACTTATAAAAAAAAGATTTATAGCTTTTAGTATATCTTTGCAGAAATAAATTTTGAACAGCCTTTTAAACATCATATTATCTCGAATCTCTTTATTCCTTCCATTCACTTTTACAAAAGCTGAAGTATATAGCATCAATACCGTTAACGAAGACTGTGTAAAATATCTACCCTCAAATGTTAGATTCTTAATATTCTCCCTAAGGACCCTTCTTTCCCTCTCGATTCAATAATTATATAATGACATGTCGATAGAGAGAGTCTTACGTGTTCAGATACCAAATGTCAATATCGTCGCAAGCGAGTTCCTTTATCATATTTCCCACTCACAGATCCGATATCAACCACGCAAGGTGTCTCTGGGTGTTTCATCACAAGTTAACGCTTCAAATTGAGAGACCCAGGCGGCTTGTATCACGTGATTGGGGAAAGCATGTTACTTTTTCAACGCAAACCATACGCGCGTAATTATAATGTATGAATATAGAATAAGATCTATCATATGTACCTGGGCCTGAAGCTCGGGGTTTAATTTTATTTCCGTTCGTAGTACGGCCAAGCGAGAAGATTGAAGGCGAATGGTAAACGAATGCATATGCATTCAGATGACATGCATCCAGCATCTGGTTAGCTGCGCCTGTGGTATTTCCAAGCAGTGTGGCTGCGTTGTTTGAGTGCTCGATCGAGTGTTCGGGCTTAAGATGTTAGCTTATCGTAAGACCGAACCAGCCGTTCCTAACTATTAGCCAATCAACGTGTGAGTGTAATCGTCTCGAACGATACCAGGGTGTAAACCGATTGCATGCAGATGGCGAGTGAAGCTGACTGGTCTCGAATCTCAGACCCACAGCTAGAGTCCACGAGCTAACCGTTTACGGTTGTCAATATCACACACACATCTCGAGATTCCATTTGTCTTGGTATTGATTGTAAGGGATTTCTGTAATTTTTCAGTACGATTTCGAAGGAACTCTATAATAATATTAGCTTTGAACGCTCGAACTCTAGGAGATTCGGACGTCCTCTCAAATTTATTATAAGTAGCTTCATGTTTCCTCTCCGTGCCATCTCTATTTTTTTTTTTTACATTTTATATATATACTTCAGTATAAATAACATTCTATATCTAGAAGCCTCATATCTCTATCTCTATATATAGCTATATTTTATATTCAAACATAATACAAAAAGCTCCTCAATTTCATATCAATCTATATATACCTCCTTTAAAATTAAGTAGTATCGCAGATATACCGATATATTTCACTAAATCTACATATTAATACGAAATAACTTTTTGTTATCTTAAAATAAACAATGTTTTTCGGCGGCGAAACCTTCAACCCGGACAAAGACGTCCCAGATCTCGCAGGAAGAGTCATCATAGTCACAGGCGGTAATATCGGACTCGGTCTCGAAACCGTTCGACAGCTCGCACGGAACAATCCCGCCAGAATCTATCTCGCCGCCCGATCACAGGAAAAAGCAGAAGCAGCCATCGAAAAACTGCGAACCGAGAACCCCAAAGCCGCACCGATATCCTTCCTCAGCCTCGACCTAACCTCCTTTGAAAGTATCAAAGCTGCGGTCAAAACCTTCCAAAGCGCCGAATCCCGTCTCGACATTCTCGTCAACAATGCCGGAATCATGATGACCCCGGAGGGTCTCACCAAAGAAGGATACGAGATACAATTCGGCACAAACCACGTCGGTCACGCACTCCTCACCCAACTCCTCCTACCTCTTCTCCAACAAACCGCCAAGATCAATCCGGAGACCAGAGTCGTCACCGTATCCTCGGGAATGGCAAGCATGGCTCCGAGCGATATATACAAACCCGACGAGTTGAAAACCACAATGTCAGACCGCAGCCCCACCGCACGGTATGCGATTTCCAAAGTGGCAAATATACACTACTCCCTCGCCATGGCGGAGAGACACAAGGACGTCAAGTTTATCGTGTTGCACCCGGGTGCCGTGCAGTCGAATCTCCGTCAGAACGTATCCGGGTTCTGGATGAGCCTGTTCATGACTAGCATCGTCGACCATCTCGTCACGCCTGTGGAAAAGGGAGTTTTGACGCAGTTGTGGGCTGCGGTTAGTCCTGATGCGAAGAATGGAGGGGTATATAAGCCTACCGCTTTGCCGTGGAAGAGTTCAAACCTTAGCCTGGATCGTAAGCTTCAGGATCAGCTGTGGAACTGGACCCAGGAGCAGTTTATTGGGCATGTTTAAGGTTTAAATTAGCTTACTCCTGGTTCGTGGTGAGATTTCGCTTTGATTAATAATAATAATGCTTGTAATTTAATCAGCCTAGTTTCCTATGTCTGCGTGTTTTCAAATTTCCAAGCTCTTGTTAAAGGAGTCGATATAGGTTTTATTGTTCAAGTTCCTCAACATACCCTCCAGCTTTGATTCTAATTTTCGCTTCACCCCGTCGTTCCCTCCAATAATTTGTAGTTTCCACCATCTCAGTGCAACTCTGTAATAGCCATCCCCATTTCCTCAAAATTCCAATACTCAATTCCCAGTTTTTATGATCCCAAGGAAGACCCCAAACTACAAAAGACGTCAATTCTCCATCCATATACTCCGGGTGTCCGGATAACGTGAGACACAACTCCTCTTCGTCCAAAACGCCCGCCGCGACAGCAATGATAATACAGTCTCTCATCTCATGAAACGGAATCAAATCAATCCACGGATGGTGAACCACTGCCTTCTGCGTTTCCGTCGGTAAAAGACTAGGAGGTGGAGGAGAATCTGTCATGGTTGTAGGATCCCTCGGCGGACCGTATTTATTAAACGGCGATATCCCGTCGTCATCAGCCATATCGTGCCATGAAACCCTAACCGCCAGTGCGTTTCGATACATCCCATTGAGAACGTTCAGATGTACCACGGTTGCCAGATCGCTTAATTGGTGTGTTTCCATGTTGTAGTCTGGGAAAAACCGTTGAGCAAACTCGGCTGCCTGGTCGTTACAAATCAGAAGAACGTCCTGTTCGCTATCCCCGATTGTGATGATTTGCTTTAACGTTCTCTCGTAGAAAGATTTGGGCGGCGTCAGCGGTGGGTCGCCGTTGGTGATTGTACTTTTGTCCGATGCGGCTGATAGCTGGTTTAAATTTTGTTTGTTCTCATTGATACTCGTGCTCTCCGTATCAGCCGCAGCGGCGATTGCTTGAAACTTTTGTAAAAGCTTTCTTTTACCTGGTTTTAATTAGATTTTGGGTGTTAAAGTGGTTCAATCGGGGGGGGGGCAGATTCTAGATGGAATTTGAAAAGCACTAACGGTAATTTCTCTGACCGAGACGGCTTTGCCTTCTTCTCCGTTCCGTAATGTTGGTGATCCCCGACCAGTCGTCATCCGTGTTCCATGCTTGTGATCGTATGCTAGATATCATGGTGTCATAACGCTAGCTTCTCAAATACGCCTGCGTTCTACGTCTTACTAAAGATAGGTTTGTTATATATCATTGATGGTTAGTGCGGCTTACATAGAGCTATAAGCATCGGCGTGAATTAATACGCGAATAACCAATAATAAAATATTCTTACGATCTCGTGTTATGAAATTTTGTTGATCTGACCTCGGTCTCAAAACTGTCCCGGATTTACATCAAGGTTGGGGTCTACCCCCAGTCGCTTAAATAGTAATCGTTCCAGCCCCCTATAGCCTCCCTCCCAAATGCACGCCAGCCGGCATCTCCTGTGGATTGGACGGTTTTGGACGCTATGCTAAAGGAGGAGAACAATGTTGGACACAAAATATTATACAACAAACAACTCAAAAGTTGAAGCGCCTGCTGAAGTAGCTAGCGCTAGTCAAGTTAAGACTCCACCAGCTTACCAGCTTAACTTTCATTGTGATCAGGAAAGCCACCATGGTATCATCAAGTATGCATACAGCGCCCTCCTTTACTTTTCTTAGGTTTATTAAAAATCAACGCCACTCTTATCTACAAAAATCTATCAATCCAGCCGCAAGGTTTACAATCAAGCTGCAGCGTAGACATCTCCGGAAACCGTCGGACAAACTACTCCAACTCTAAAAACTCTAGACTAACCTGTTCTTCCAAAATATAATCTTCTTCTTTAATATTTGCAATATTTTCTTCAATGTTAACCGCCATTGTAATCATTGGCTGTGAGCTACCAAGCGGCAAGACGCCTCCCTTCACTCTCGTACAAGACACCACAACAGCTTCAAGATTTGTCTCTTTCCATTCATTTTGTGCCATTTGCTTTGCTATACTTTTGAATAGCATGGTTTTATATTCCTCAATCAAGTTATCGTTCAAGGAAAGAAGATTCCTATGAACTACTGTCGAATTTATGAGATTTAGAAATTTGAGGGACGTGGGCAAAACTAAATTAGACTGTATTCCTAACGAGTTAGCTAATGATCAAATTTACCCATGATATATATAAAATTTTATGTGAACAAATTGTACCATGATTTCAAGACTTACCAAATCTCCACCCCCTTGATGAATCGCCAGCTCTTCTAATCTCGGCCACGAGCCGAAGTCATGATGCAGACGATTCACTCCTCCACCCTTACCCTGCGAATCCAGACTGCATACCTCCTCTTCAACAAATACCCCAGACCTGGTCGGATTCCACAAATACAATACCCTCAGCGTCTTTCGATGTTGCACCAGACAATCATAGTCAAAGCTCTTAAACCCACCCCCCGTAGCGACAAACAAGGCCTCCAAGGGCCTCGGAAGCTGGCAAAGCGCCTTCTCCAAATTTTCAATATAATCCACCGCCTCAACCACCTGTAAACACTGCAAACTGACCAACGCCCTCGAAAGCCCCAATACCATCGTGAACGAATTGGAACAGTACACCAAACTCAACACCTCCAATATCTCCGGTCGCAAAAAGTTCGTATTGCGATAGATGACCCGGTAACTACAAAACGGAAACATCTCCATCTGTAATACCTTCAAACTCAGTTGTTCCGGCCATTGAGATTGAATCATCGGAAAAAAGGGGCGGAGGATGGGTGAGATTAGATTTTGCGGACGGTAGGTCGGGGTTCCCGGTCCGGCCAAGTGTTCTAGAAATTTATAAAGCTTGGCTTTGATGAGGTGTAGACCTCCCGCTAGGTATCCGCGACTGCCATCGCCGTAATTATAATCTTTGTTCGATTGTTTGTGTATATTCGGATCCCACCGTCCGAATCCCACACGAAGGCATTCCAGCGTTCTCGCGTTGGTATTGATCAAGTCCCACATCAGAGAGAGGTCCACCCGACGGATGTCACCGTTCCGTTCCGGCCAGGATACGTCGAAAGAAAAGTTTCTAAGCCGGGAGAGGAATATTCTCTTCTGTGGGTGTTCCGGGTCGGTTATCGAATTGATAGTGTAGGGAATGCTCAACTCGTGAGTTTGAGGAAACTGGTTTACGATATCGGGAATGAAGCCGTTTCGAACAACGTCAAAAATATCCGGAGAAGAGAACGATATGGATTGTAATCTCTCAAACGAGAAATTCCCAAATTTTGTCAGCAGCTTCATGAGATGTTCTATCTGATTACGACGTTTGTACTCTCGTTCATGATGACGGCCCCGATAAGGGATAAACCTCAACGCTTTGACAAATCGTATCTGTTTCCGCAGTTCTTCAGGTAACCTTGTCGATAGGAATGGGTCGTAATTTATTCCGAAAATACCAGACTCCAGAATCAGCGTTTCATGGAAATATTCTGCTGCAACAGCGTAGAATAGGGGGCATGTGAGGAAGACGGCGTGAAGGCTTCGGCGATGAAGCTTCGAATATCATCATTAATGTTAGTTCAGAGTTAAAACACGTTGAGAAATCGAGAAATTTATACGTTTAAATCGAATAGGGGTTCAACTATAGCTACCAGTAAGTACTTACATAGCTAAATATCATCCGTAGGACCTCCACGGGGAGGTCTACAATATTGATACTGGGCATCCTAGCGTTAGCGGAGAGTAAAATTATTTGTCAAAAGTAAAAAATTTAATCAATGACAGCATCTTCAAATGTGATTTAAAAAAAGGGAGAGAAATACAAAGAGAAGAAGATCGTGAGACGATTCCGGATCTGTCGTAGTGCTCAGACTTCCCAAACCGGCCACTTGTTCCCCGGATCTGAACACCCTCAAAAATGCAACATGCACGGGGTAATGTGTTGGATGCTTTGAGATGGACTTGACGAAACTGAAGCCGCCAATTAATTTCTGGTTTCTCAATTATTATAAATCGACGGTATTTCGTTCTTCAGTACAAGCGTGGGGTTGTACGGTTCTTAGGGCTACATCTAGAGTCCGATGCTGCACATGCACAGTCAATTTTCAAGCATCCCAGATTATTATTGTTCGCTTTATACGTTGATTGGCCATCTTGAATGATTTTTAGATTTTGAAAGGTACCCACTTGGAAGGGATGAAATGAGTAAAGGTGATGATACTGATAAAAGTTTAAAAACCTCAAAGCGACAGTCTCGTTGAAAATTTAGTATAAAATATACATGAATTTTTAAAAGTAAATTCCGGAAGTATAGGAATCATTATGAATTATTTCGCGACGCTCACACATCGCAGTCCAAACATACAATTAACAAGGTCCTCCCAATTCGGGTTCATTATACAGCTTCTTCCCATCATGGAACTCCCAATCTTCAATTCAAGATTCCATCACTCCGTCCTTAAACTCCTCCAAAAACCTCCACCTCATCCTCCCCTTCCAACCTTCCTTCTTCCACCCATTAGCTCTCTTTGGAAAACACTCCACCACGTCAAAATAAGTCCATTCGTGAGCATTAATCACCAAAACATCCTCATCAGCATCAAAAGCTTGAATCTTCCTGATAACACCCATAGCCTCATCCACATCCACCGCCACAGATCCCTCTCGGGGTATAACATGAAACGGGCTAGTTTTCGGATCGCCACCACCTTCTTTCGATAATGACGACGGGTGGATTTGTTCAAAAAGCTCACCGGGGCAAGGACACGGTATTATATTTGGTAAAAGAATCGAATCGGGAAGAGGGTTATATTCATTCGGCCGTATCTGCGACCCGAGATGGAACGAATCCGCGCCCATGTAGATGAACGTATCCCGTTCCCCAGACGCTTGACCGCTCGTGGTCCTAGCGAGAGCGTTGAGATGGCCAAAAGCATGACCTGGTGCGTCAAGGATGTAGAAACTACCATCGTTGAAAAAATCTATAGCCTTCATTTCCCCGATTGTTATTGTTGAAGTTTCGAAGGAGAGCTCCGTAATGTTTCTGTCACGCCATTCGGTTGATTTGAAGGGTGCGGAGGGGTTTTCAGGGTACCCCGGGGAGAATTTTTCAGTGATTGAGGGCCCGATTATGAGGGTTGTGGTTGACGGGAAGAGTGACGGTTTGCCAGTGTGGTCCCAGTGAGCATGACTGTCGAGATACATATACTTAGCTGGCCGGCTTCTTATAGCGTCTCATGACACGTTTGTATACAAAAACATTACACAAGTAAATGCAATGTTACATACCTCCAAATCAGTCCCTCGATACTATCAAGCTCTACTCCATTCTCCTCCAATATCTCGGACACATACTTCTCAATCGTGATAACCGCCCCGTTATCCTCCCATTTACTAACCCTCTTCACTAATGTCTCCGGCAAATCCTCCTTCCAAGACTTGGGAGGCCCCAAGTCGAATAGATACTTACGCTCGGTGCCAGTCTTTGTATCAGTGTGAGTTATGAGAAAGGCGAATGCACCACCTGCGAGTCCCTTGTGGCCTTTGATCTTTGGGGTCATGAAGGTGTCGAGAGGGCCATTTTTGATACGGAAGGTGGTGTCTATGAGTTGTACGGAGACGGTTTGGGTTGATGGAGGTATCTCTATTGATATTGGCACCATTGATATATGATTCTTGATCTTGGTGATATATATATATTAGTTTTAGGTTTGTTTAATGTACGTCCAGTGAAGATACTGTAGAGAAATTAAACAAGTTAGATGAGTGGAGAAATTCGTCTTTAAATTTTAGGTTGAGTACTACGTAGTACGTGGAGAATTGGCTTGCATATGGTCTCGAGCTAGCGCCTGCTAGCAGCTGCTAGTCGAAGCCGACCCAAACTCGATGGAAATACGAAGACCCTTAGCTTGTCCGTCGGTCCCTGACGTCAAACTTCACGGAACTGACAGGGGCTTTCATTGGATATCTTGGCGATGTGCGGCGGTGCACGCTTTTTCAGCAGCTACGAGTGGCGTCTTTCGAGATTCAGACTCTCTACTTTCGAATTCGCCATACTAACACACTAATCAACGGTTTTACTATATGGTATATCGCCACGCGCACGACTATTGTAACGTGGCGAGTAAGTACAAAAAAAAAAGCTTGAAAAATCGGCCGGCTTGGCTGAAGCAAAAGAGCTGAAGATGCTAGCTGGTTCCTTGTATTCTGAAAAAATAACCCTAGCAACAAAAGCTCAAAACGCCGGAGATGTTTGAGAGATATTCCGGCCCGTGGCTTAAAGCTTTGACATGACAGAACGAAGAAAAAAAAAAGCTGGGGTTGCCATATTCGGACAATGTCAAAAATCATAGGCTTTTCCAGGACTGTCATTATGGGTAAACAGTGAAACCAAGTTTTTTTTTTTTTTTTTTTTTTTTTCTCCTTCTCAGTTTATGGATTAATTGTCACGGCTAATATAATGATGGAACGCGCAGAATTATCGGCAAGCAGCTGCAAGGAAAGAAACAGCGGCGGCGGGTAAACAAAGCAGCAAACTCTACATAGCACACAGGCGAGAGCTTCGCAACCCATGGTTATTATGCGTCTTTGCATTTTGGTACTCGAATACGGTGATCGTACAGCCTTGGGTGTAACATAAAAAAATGTCTTTGAAACTCTGATTTTATTCATTCCACGAAGAAAGCAGGTAAATGAGGGATATAAGAACCCAGAAAGACCGGTATTAGGTGTATGTACATTTCAATTCACGGAAATCCTTGAATGAAGCTTTCGCTTCGATTCCTTTGGTAGGGTACAATGCAAAATCAAGCCCTCCAATATATATTTCATTTCAGACGCATGAAAGCTGAAACGTGAGTGGATTTTATAAAGTAATAAACGAAGGGAGTAAAAGAGAACCGATTTCTATGACCAAAAAAAAAAGTCGACCGTCTGAGATAACAGTATGTATCGTTCGGGTCGGGGACCTGGCGGGAGACCTTGCTCACCAAAAAATTATTTTATTTTATTTTATTACGGTACCTGACAAGGATTTTTTTCCAGTTTGGGCCCCACATTGTCGATGCTACTTTTTTTTTTTCTTTTTCTTTTTCCTTTTCTCGGTTTTCTTTTCTTTTCTTTGAGCTTTTTGGTTGGTTGGTGCAGGTACAGACGAATGATCCATGGAGAATAGGGGAGTTCATCAAGAAAGAAGGAAGGAGGGAAGAAAGCATGCTTAGCAACCAAATACAAGCTTCGGTACTGCTTATTGGGCTCAAATGAAATCAAAGAAATGGTATAAGCTAGTCGTGCGATAATTAGGATCCAAGACAGCATCAATCAAAGATTTTTTCCCCTCCTGTTGAAGTAATAAATGCATCAAAAGATGTGTGTTTGGTTTCGCTTCGGTCACGAAACCTCCCTTTGAATTTTTCGGCCTGGCCTTTTCAATTGATCAAACTCGGCGAAGAGAATTTAGCGATAGGGCTTTGAAAGGCGTATCTAATTAGTCTCGGGCACGCTAACCTGCGAGCTAAGACATTTCACACATGATCTCATCATATTCAAGTTAGTGATGTTGGTTAGTAATATAAATTGGTTGGAGTGCACTCGAGTGAAAGAAAGTTCGAAAGAAAAATAAAAATAAAAATAAAAAAGAAGATAGGAGGGAGGGCAGAGATGCATCGGACGGAGTTGGGCTACTGAAAAACTCCTCAACCTTCCGAATATAAATAACAAGCACAACGGATCCCCGATAAGGTTGGGAGACATTTCTTGCAAATATGTATGGGCCGAGGCGTTTATCGGGTACACATCGGGGAAAGACTTGAGTAGAGAGAGAGAGAGACCTTTTAGTTGTCTTAGTAGTAGTGAACTGGCAATTGGAAGTAGATATACCGTCAGAACAGGCAGTGTCCCAGGTTATTCATAATAGGCGAATATGAGAAAGTACTGTCGGGAAGTGCACATGCTGAGGCGGAAGATATGGGAAGATATGGGAAGATATGAGATGGAGTTCGGGGGGGTATGTATGGGACGGTGTGGGTCCCTCCGTCTTGCCCAGATGCATAAAGACGACACCATGGCCAGACGAGGAGATGGTTAGCTACTTAACCACTTAGTTAGCTAGTTAGTTCCCTACCATCGAGAGAGAAGAAGAGAGGAAGAAGGAAAGAAAGTAAGGAAGGGAGCAAAAGTTAAATCCGAGACAGAGGAGAGAGAAAAAGAGAAGCCAGAGATGTTTATACCCTCCGCGGTGTGAGAGTATTATTTTGTTAGTGTAGATATTACCCTCTCGTGCTAGCTACCGGCCTTGGATATTGCAGTAGAGCGTATACTATCGAATATGAATTCATGAAGTATATACTACTAGTGTTCCCATTATCAGTTCCCGTACCTGTTTTTACTTCTTTTTCCTTAGCTGGTTCGAACTCGTTCCTGACCTTTTGTTCACTTGCATGGGGATACGGAGAACATACTTATATATATATAATCCCTCGACTCTGTGTATTATATAAGTATATACTCTCCGAATGAGCCGCAATCCATCCCCAAGCACCCCCCCGCAAACATCTCAACGAGCATGAGCAGCATCGTGAACTGATTCATCTCAGTGCCCACCGGCCACAACCGACCTGCTAACATTCACTACTGGTTTAAATTATAAAGGTTCGTTTGCGTTGTTAGCTTCACAGCGTCATCATCTTGTTCGATTGGCCAGTCGAATTAACTGCTGAATTAATTACGTCCCCTGCATAATAGTGGCCCCTCCCCGTTCGACCCGGTCTGCCTACTGCCTGCATGCATGCATGAAGAGGGAAACCAACCCCCAACCAAATCACGGTCCAATCCAATCAAAAAATTGGAGAGGTAAGTCAAACAGGCAAATATCAGTGCTGTTGCTGCTCAAGGTAAGTCAAATCGTCGGAGCAGCAGGAGGAGGAGTTATAATCATATTTAGGGCATTCCTGTCATCGAAATAATAAATTCCTTCCAGAAAGAAAGGATAAAAGAAAAGAACCAAGACCTGCGTCCGGACTTCAATTTTGCATTGCATTGCTGCGTGCCCCTGGCCGGGCTGCTTAAGTCCCATCCAATCATTGGCGCCTGTCAGGCATCTTCCACCAGGCCCAGCTTCTCAATTCTGATCGATCGGATCGTTTCTGGCTTGCCTACTTGGTCGTCGTACAGCAGCAGCTCCATCAGCAGCTCCATCAACGGAATTCGGAAGAAGAAACAAAAATCGCAAAGGGGCACTTCCTCGTACTACCACCCCCAAGATACGACTTTGTCTTCTAGAAGAACCCTTGTTCTAGTCCCTTGAATTCGAAGCAACCTTCGACGAGCAAAAAAGACGACGGACAGACGGAGGAAGAAAGAAACCTGGGAAAGGGAACCGAAGAACGGGAGCAGGAAAAAGACGGCTGCGGACCAGCTTGGATCGAGATTTGGTTCCAATCTCAAAGAGGGTCTCACCATCATTATCTCCACTACCACCGCCACTACCACCATATCTTCCTTTTCCCTCGTTTTGGCGACTGGGCGTTCCATCAGGCCTTCGAACAAGCAGGAAAAGAAAAAGTGAAGGACGATACGCCCAGACTTTTCGGTGGACCAGGGCGTTTCCCAAATCTAAAAAGTAGCCCAAACTCTGGCTGAATCTGAGATTCTATCCCGACGCTCAGTTACCCGGAAATCCACAGACAAGACGCCAAATTAAAAACGAGCAACGGATCGCGACTTCCCCGATCTCAAGCCCTATTCATTTTGGCCCGTTCGCTCACTCGCACGTTCCCACTCATCTCACAGCCTTCAAAACCCGATCGCTCCCCATCCTCAAACGTAGGAAAAGAACACCCGTCACCTCTTTGCATCCTAGGTTTTCTTTGGGATAGTTCGGTTGTTTCGGTTTCGCCTTGCTAGATTATCATCTCCCGCCTTCGATTTTGGGCATATCCATCCTTTAGCTACCGCCTGATTCGGATTAGAAGAAACCTTGATATCAGATTGTCTTTGCCCAAAACGAAACTACTCCGGACCGACCCTCGAAAATAAAATAAAATAAAAGAGGGCAATGCAATTCGGATGGCGCCGTCGTACCTGAAGCCGTGATCCATCCCATCTTACGCCATTCTTGCCAATCCGCTTTTTTTTTTTTTTTTTTTTTTTTTCGCTGGGGGTTAAAGCCAAACAACGACGAAACACTAAGTTTTGTTAGAAATAAAAAGGCTTTTATCATCCAAAGAAGCACAACTTTTCGCTTGTTATACGTGGAAAACCTATCCGACACCCTCTCAATCTCTAGCCATTCACGTCGAGTAATATCCGTGTGACCTTATTTTTATTTTTTGACCGGTTTTTCTCTTTTGGTTCATCGGTAAGCATTTGTGCGACACGGCGAGCAGGAACAAGGAAGAGCAAAAACGAAAAGGGCAAAACCGGCATCTCGCTCTCGGAGCCGTTCGATTCTTCGATATAAATATTGACACCGATCCATAGCCGATTGTCACACCCGACAAAGATAACGGCTCTTCCTTTCTTATCGATTAGCCGGGGGACGTTGGGAAACGTCACCTCGAGAGACGATGGTGTCGGCCAATGGAGTTGCGAGTGGCGGGGTAGCCACCCCTGGAAGGAATTCGAACTTCAGTTCCCGACCCAGTTCGAGTGGTCATTCGCCGGATCGACAGGGCAGGACCATTCAAAGGAACGAGGCGGCGATAAACAGTCTGGCGCAGTTCAAGGAGATGACCATAAGGCCGGTCCCTGCGACTGAGGGTGGAATGGAATCCAAGGAACCGAAAGCGGCCTCATCGTTAACCACACCACCTAGAACCCCAACTGCAAACGATGCTTACAAGAACGAGAGAATGGCCAACTTTCCACCTCCAAAGCGAAACAATACGGCCGCTCCAGCTGGTGGTAACAACAACTTCCAGTCCCCACCTGCCGACAAACAAACCGAATACCAGGCGAGGGGCAGAGCTGTGCCACATTCTCCTTCTAGCAGCACCGATGGGGTCGACTTTGCTCCACCCGTCGCCAACGCTGCCGTTGATTTATCTGTAAACACTCAGGTCATCCAACCAACCAGAGGCCGCTCAAATACACAACAATCTGGGTCGCCCGCCCAGGTTTCGCCGTCCTCACCGGAAATCATCGCATCTCCTGCTACGACACAAGCACTCGCTCAGATTTCCACAGCAATATACTCTACAAATGGACCTTCCGCCCCGCGGTCATCGTCGCAAAAGTCGGGCAGCAGGTTGCAGAAGCAAAGGACTGTTCGGCACCAAAGCTCCAGCAGCACCTTGACATCGATACGAACTTCGGAATCGATTCAAAATCTCAAGGCGCAGCAATCAGGAGATGCTAGCAAAGTCCTCGCGTTGATGAAAGAGCTCCGTGGCAAGATGGAGAGTAATCTTGAATTTAGGATTGGTGACAGCATGACTTGGACGAAAGGGCCTTGCAAGATTCTCGAAGATACCGGTCGACTGGTCCACGTGAGAGACGACAGGAGCATGGCAACCGTTATAGGAGATCTGCGTGGCTGCCAAATACGGACAAGTGGATCAAAGTCGGATGACTATGAGGGCATCATTGAGGTTTCCACCTATGCTACCCGTCAAGATGTTAAATTACGCCCCTTGAGTCCTCATCAATACGACTCTTGGTTAGCGGCGCTTCTCTGCTGGCAGCCTATACGACCCCCTGGTCCAAATAACAAGATGGTGAAAACCCAACCCGTCAAGCTAGCTAGTGAGAGGAAGGTCGATAGACGTCGAAATTCCGATGCAGCAAGCGTCAAAGAAGCTGCCATCATAAAAGTAGGTAAAATGATGTTATGGGATCGTAACGGCAACACGAACTCCATCCCAACCAATCCCACAAATAATAATCTCAAGCCTTCGAAATCTTCCAAACTTTCTGGAGCTTCGTGGCGGAGAATCTCATGCATATTACAAGAGAATGGCGAGTTCAAACTGTACAACGAGGCCGACATTGCTCTGCTGCACGTAATCCAGCTTTCGGCTTTATCGAGATCTGCGATCCAATATCTTGATCCTTCCGTCACAGGATCTGAGTATTGCATTGGCATTTTTCCGCATTATTCACCCTACGCCAGATTCCAAGCCCCATCACAGCCGCTATATATGGCGCTCGATACGAAGATACTCTTTGAGGTATGGTTCGTTCTTCTCAGAGCATATACCGTGCCGGAATTATACGGCCCCGCTGGGTTAAATGCATCCGCTGCCACATCGCCTCAAACCCCGTCGCAATCTCCAGCTTTTGACTTTGGGCTCTCGGAGCTCACCGATGCGTTTCGGGTACCCCGGCTGTTGACCATGAAGATTATCGAGGCCAAATTTCCCGGTGCTCCGCCGGTTGACGAGCATCGTCATAATTTCGGCGACAGGAAAGATACGGAACTCTTCCTAGAGGTAGTCGTAGACGGTGATTCACGTGCGAGATCGATGCCACGCATCCGAAGTCCAACGTGTATGTGGATGGAGAATTTTGAATTCAACGAGCTCCCCTCCCAGACAAATTTCATAGAGCTGGTTTTGAAGCAGAGGACGGTGAAACACAAGAGGGATAGAGGCGGGTCGACCAGTAACGGTACATTATCAAGTTACTCTGTAATTTCGGGTGATAGTATCGGAATTGTCACTATCAACTTGGATGATCTACCATTTGATAAAGAGCATGAGGTTTGGTGGCCGATAGTCCCAATCTCGCGCCATTTGGAGATTTCTGTTCTCGGTGAGGTTTTGATCAAACTGAGAAAGGAGGAATTGGTGGTTCTGATGATGGAGGAATACAAGCCACTGCTTGAGGTGATTATAAACTCGTTTGTTATTTACCCATATTAATCTCACTGACTTGAGGCCTTTTGTTTGACAGCTTCTCCAAGACTTTGGGAACGGATTGACGATTCAAATCGGCCAAGCGATAAATGCTGATCTTCGCCATCTGGCCCACACGTTGCTAAAGATCTTCCAAGTCTCAGGCAAAGGAATAGATTGGCTCATGGCCCTCGCTGAAGCAGAAATCAGGGGACAGCACAAGGAAGATTCGGTTGTTAAATACAACTTTCCTATACCCGGCATCACTACTGACGCCGAAGTGGCACTTAGCCAAGCTAAGCCAGAACAGCCAAAGATGGACCCAGCAAAACGTGCACAGATGGAAGCCAATCTTCTATTCCGAGGTAACTCTTTGCTCACCAAGGCCGTAGAAGCTCACATGAAACGGTACGGCAAGGAGTACATGGACGAGACAATCGGCGAGCACATCCAGCGCATCGCTGAAGATGACATCTACTTGGAGGTGGACCCAATGAAATGCAAGTCCCCAGACGATATCAATAAAAACTGGAAACTCCTCAACAATCTAGTTAAAACCGTGTGGCACGCGATATACACTTCTCCTCACAAGTGTCCCGTCGAAGTGAAGAAGGTGCTTTATCACATTAGGACGTGTGTGGAGGAGAAATTTGGGGGTATCTTGGAAGGGCCGACGTATTCTAGCGTTTCAGGCTTCTTATTCCTACGATTCTTCTGTCCAGCCATCATGAACCCGAAGCTGTTTGGCATTCTTAAAGACCACCCGGGACCACAAGCACAACGCACTCTTACGCTACTAGCGAAGAGTTTGCAAGGATTGGCGAACATGACTACCTTTGGAGTTAAGGAGCCATGGTTTTCGCCAATGAATGAGTTTTTGGATGTATGTTCTTGCCTGTTTCACTCATCATCTTTTTTCAACACTCGCTAACTGATGTAACTATTTTAGGAGCATAACGGCGAATTCAAAAAGTTCATTGATGCAATCAGCGCTTCACCCCCAGAGGTTAACAACCTCCAAGTCCCGCCATCTTATGCCACCCCGATCACAATACAAGCCCGATTGGGTCAAGCTTCGAAAGAAGGATTCCCCTCACTACCCTTCCTCATTGATCAGCCTCGCGCTATTGGCAGATTGGTTCAAATGTGGCTCACCTTCCACGAATCGAGAGAAGGAAGACCGAATGTCAAGCCACTGACACCCGGCGTGCAAGAATTCCACGAAATATGCCTGGGTCTGAAGGAACGTATGACAATATGTGTAGAAAGAGCGGAGAACGCGGAGAGGCCGGAACGGCCGACGAGCAGTTTATCTAACCGGTGGGAAGCCGTAGCGGAGTGCTTGACCAGCTCCTCGAGCAGCACCGCTACTGCGGTATGGGATCACGCGTATAGCATCGGTAGCGCCAGCGGAGGAACAAGCGGAGGAAAAGAGAATAACGTACAGGGATATTCTTCGGTAATGTCAATGCCGGCAAATATTGCGGCTTCTGGTAAGTTTTCATCAACATCTCCTGGTAGCGGTCATATTGTGAATTATTCGAGGGTGGTGTCCGGTCCGCCGTCTATGATGATGATGACACGGAATGGATATGTCGGAGTTGGAGGCGGCGGCGGTGGGGGCGGACACTTTGTCGGGGTCCTGGAAGAAGACGAGTACGCGGGAGTAGCAGCGATTGGAAAGACAAAACTAAGCGATTTCGTGGGTAATTTAAAGTTAGTATCGGAGATCAAGAGAAAAGTGCACGGCAACAGTAAAAACGACTGGCCGCACTGATGTTAACAGAAAACGGATTGATATTTGTTTCAGTTGGAGGAATTTTTCTTGTTGGGAATTTTGCTATCCTTTCAATTCTCTTAACGATTTGATTGAGTGTTTTACTATGGGTGGGAGGGGCAGGGCATGGTGGCGGGTGTCATGAGTTTATTGATCATTTTTTGAATTTGTCTTTTTTTGATATTTATATTTTTTCCCCCTCTGCGATGTCTTTTCGGATATCTTGGTGCATTCTTCATATCTTTCTTGTCTTTTTGTCAACGGATCCTTTTGCAGCGGTATATATGATCTCACGGCCGCCTGTTCATTTTCATTTTCCTTTTGTTTTTGTTTAAACGTTTTGGCATATATCGAAGGAATAAGTTTAGCAGTTCATATATATATATATATATATATACATCAGTATCATCATGCATGAATCCTCCTTTCTTTCTTTTCTGTACTTTATGTTTAACGAAGCGGAAGGGATTTCCTTTAAATTTGTATACTTCTTTTCGGTATATTCTTTGTCATAAGTTTTTTTTTTTTTTTTATGTTCAGGAATGTTATATTATATATATCCATATTCTTACCGTTGTTAACTTCTTTCTTGGAACCCTTTTTGGATATTTATTGGGGGGGATATGTTCTATTATAAAGGCGGCGCCGACACTTTCATAGTATTTTAATTTCGTCTATATAGAAAAAAGAAATCTTCTTATATATCCAGTTTTGCTTGAATCTAATGATATACCGTATCGCACATTGTAAAAGAAACTTAAAGGTCAGTTAAAGCTAGTATCGTCCCTTGTTCTTGTCTTCTGCAACCCCAGGCGAATTCGCGAACAGAGAAAAGGACCGACCTCACAGCACTTTCATTTCTTTCATAACCAATCCCCGATTGGCCGATACTCTCAATCAGGTTTTACGACGTTTCTAGCTAGTTGCTCTATCGCAATTTAAATCAGTCTCAAGAATAATATTGCAAGTCAACATGGCGATTTTACCCTAGATAGTAAGTATATGCGTATTAATATATATATAGAAGAGCTAGCGCTAATATTAATCACACCTGTAGCCTATTTATAAAAAGAACAATGGACAAATGTATTTACTTAAGTAGTAAGCACGAAAGAAAGTATCTCTTATTCCTATCCTATCACACAAAAGAAAAAGAACACACTATAAACAATAGTAGAAGACGGAGAGGGTTATAGTTATAGTTATAGTTATAGCAGTGGAGTGAGGATAGGGAAAGAAAGAAAAAAACAATTACAACCCTCTAGCTCTGTGGAGGAGGTATGGTATGGTATCATAGTAACAATCAATAGTAAATAAAAAACAAAGAGAGGGAGGGAGGAGGAATTCGCTGCTGAAGCGTTTATAAACAAAGGAACACTGTACTGTACTGTACTGACTACAAGGAAAGAAAAATACATACTAAAGTAATTGTTACAAACTGAATCGGGTCGAGTCGATTCGATCAGGATAATACAAAGGAAACAATCGAAATATAATAGAATAATAATAAAAAAAGGGTAATCACGATACCCTTTTTTTTTTTCGAGAAAAATAGTAAAATAATTCTACAACCCGCAACCACGCAAGAAAAGGAAAATAAAAAAGTAAAAAGGCTTGGACAAACGAATCGCATCGCCAGAGCTTTGTCATCATGAAGAAAGTAATACCATAACCGAAAAAAACCTCCCAACGGAGTGTCATGATATAAAAAATAATATATAAAAAGAGGTATAATCCAACGAACCGAAAGGAGTAAAAAATAAAATAAAAAATGCTTTTAATAGCCCCCCATTAAGAAAAGAAAAGAAAAGAAAAATAACAAAAGAGACAATAATATTAAACAGCAATGCCCCTCTTCTTCTTTCCACCGTTCCCACCCTTAAACTTCTCCCCACTAGTCGGTGCAGCAGGTTCCAACGTAACCGGAGGACCAGTATACCTCAAAAAGTCCGCTAACCCACTCGAATCCGAGTCCGCGTTATAAGTCTTCGCATCTCTTGGCTGGAACATGGGCTTTCTAACCGGTGGCATTGGCATGGCGTGATAGTTCGACGGAGCAGACGAAATGCCATAGTTCAACGGACCACCGCTACTCTGCGCGCGAGGCTGGAATCCATCATCCTTCACGGATAATGGCATGTGCTTGCGTGCTGGGATAGAGGTAGAGCTACCGTTCACTGAACCGTATTTATTACCCGGTTGCGGCCGAGCTTCTAGCGGTGCTGAAACATTCGATTTAGATATCTTTTTTGATTTCGACGCAGATCTAAACCGGCCGATGAGTTGAGCGGCGCTGCTCTTCTTCTTGAGAGGTTGCGAGGGGAAAGATTTTTGCGAGGGAGCGGGGGATTCCGGTGGTGGTTCTGCATTCATGAGGAACTCAGCAAGGGATTCTTCCTGCTTTGGTGGACCGCGTCGTCGGCGGCCGAATAGCTCTTCCTCCTCCTCGTCCAATTCTTCTTCTTCAGAATCGGAGTCGATAGCGTAGGGATCTCTGACGCGGACTTGTTTACGGGGAGGACCGTGGTCGGTTTGCGGACGTTGTGGGATACGAGGGGACGACAGTGGGGCTTCCGGCTTCTTGATGAGGTCGGCCTGGGAGTTATACGACGAAGTTGCGGATCTTTCAGCAGTGCTGCCCATCGAATCTTGCGTTGCATTATACTTCGGATCCATGACTGATTTGTATGATGTTCTCGCCGGTGTCGGGATCTGAACAGTGGGGGCCTCAACCGGTGGTGGTGGAGTATTTCTGAAGAAATCGATCAATGCGAGCGTGGAATCGGCAGTAGCAGGCTGGGGAGCTCGAGCTACAAGTTTCGTTGCCGAACTGACCGAACGTAACGATCTAGGTTCATCTATCGATCCGGCAGTAGGTCTTCTCGGAATCAAGGGGGATCGAGCAGCGGTGTTGATACTAGCAGATTTTGGAGACTGTGGAGAAAGTGGTGGCTTTCCAACAGTAGCGGGCCCGTTTGGCCTGCCGGAAGTATTTATGGGGTACAGCGAAGCTCCACGTTGCGGCGGTGCGGACACCATATTTCCAGAAACGGTAGACGTGGAACGTGGCGGGAAGAACTTTATAGTCTCAGAGTTCGCCGTCCTAGGCGGGCTTCTGGGCGACCGAGCCGATCTTGAGGGAATATCCGGAACCGTATCTTCGAACTCCTCAGAGGCAATTGTGGTCAACGGCCTTGTCCTTTGAGAGTTTGATCGACTAGGCAGCTGTTGCGATTGAGCTATTGACGAGGGCGCATTAGATGGGACGACAACATATTTATTTTCGGATCCCTTGACGGCCCGGCCAGAGTCACCAGACCCTTTCCTCGAATTATTCGAAGCAATCTATCATATCAGGGAAGAAGTTAGTTACTATTCGATAGATAATTTTTTTTCCCCTACTCTGCAGGTTTGAAACTTTGCCTTACGCAAGGGGTAGTCGGTGGAATGTAGTTCCTTACCTCGAGATCGATCCGCTTGACATTATCAGGCGTGAGGGTGTACTGCAACGTCGTACCGCTATTGATCAGCTGTTCAAAGCTTCGCTCCTTCTCGTCAATTTTAGATGCGTGGGTATCACTGTAGGCACTTTCGTTATCCCAGTCGTTCGGCCCCCCCTGACGCTTCTCTTCAGCAGTGGTGGGTCGCCCCCCGCTGATCAAGTTCTTAATCTTGACAGAAGTCTGCGAGGAGATGGAATTGGACTGCCCGTGGCCCTTCTTGTTGAGGGTGGCCTTGAACCGCCCTCCCTTGGCTGTATCTGGGGTTGCTGGTGGGGTCCAGACACGCACGCCAGCACGTTCCTGATTCGAGGTCGGGGTGGTGGTAGTATCACGGTTGGAAGCTGGGCGAGGCATATCAAATGAGGAGTACTGTCTTCTATCGGTACTCATAGCACTCGAAGAATGAGATCGCCCCGCCAAAGACTCCGACGAGTCAGAGTGCCCTGATGGTGCGGTTTGTGGCAAGTCAGGCGAGCCGAAAGGCGACGCTCCTCTCAACGATCGAGCAGGCTTTGTCTGACGTTTCACAGGTTCGGGCTCATCTCCCCCTTCTTCCTCTTCCTCCTCACGTTCCGGATCATGGCTGTATAAATCTAAGAGTTCCTCGCGGGCAGATTTCCTTGCCGCTAGAGCTGATAACGATGGAGAGGTGGTATCAGTTTGAACGTGAAGAATTTGCGAGATTCTTGATTTGGAAGTGTTATTACGCAATTTCAAGTGCTCCGCAATCTCTTCCTGACTGTGATTCTCCGGGTAGAAATCAGGTGCATTCGGTGCCGAAGCTGGGATATAGTACTTTGATCGTCTCCTCCGCTCCTTTGCGATATCCTTAGGAGCAGCCGAACCCGAGCTCTCTCCGGATGACTCAATGGAAGGTCTTCTAGCGAGCGCCGCTTCCTCAACTTGCACACCTGCATTCTCCGTTGCAATTGGAGATTGAACCGGCGTGGGAAGAGCGGTAGGCGGTATGGAAACATCAGATGTTCTCGCGATACCAATCTCTTCAGCCGAATGATCCACCTCCTCTCTATTAACCCGAGTTTGACTCTCGGGAGCCCGTTCTTCTTCAGCTATGCTCTTATCGCGCACTGTGCTGATTGTACTGCTAGATCCTCGATCCGTGATAGTGAACCCAACGGGTGCGCTACCGGTAGATATAATTCTCACCGACTGAGCTCTATAAAATGTTGGTGTCGTGGCAGTAGCTTCAGCTGTTTCATGGATGACAAAACTGTCAATAGTGCTTGTTTCTCCAGCTTCATCGTCAATATCAGTGCCTGGCTCGTCGAGTTCCGCAATACTCTCCAAATCCATTTCTTGCTGAACGCTGGTCTCTGGGAATTGCGGCGCCTTTTCTGGAACAGGTGTCACAATGTCGTCTTCGTCGTCTTCATTTTTGACGGGTAAGTTGATCAGACTCATGGGACTCAACGGTGCCAACGGACTCAAGGGGAAATCGACATCCTCAGCAGAAAATGGGAAAGCACCGGGGAGAGGCAATGAATTAGAGCGCGCCCGTCGGATAGGAGCACGCTCAACAGGCTTCTCTTCTTCTTGTTGTTCCTCCTTGACACAAGCACTTTTTCTCTCTTTAGGCGGGGCATTGGCGAATGGGAATACGAAAGCTAGAGGATGGCGAGAAGGTAGTGTCGTCATGCTGGCGGGTCGTGGGAAATCTGGAATTCCAGAGATAATTTCATGCTTCTACGAAAAGAAACGAAAAGAAAAAACAGAAAAAAACTCGGTTAGCTTGCTATATACCTATATTATATACTGACTCGAGTATGTCCTTCCCTGAATCATGCATGCGTGAGAGTGAGGGGAGAAGAAAAAGGTGCGAGTATAGAGGTACTCTGGTGTGCATCAGAACGTAACTCGCAGCGCATCTAAGCGTGAGACAATGAAACATGTGGTGGGCCTCGTGGTAGTGCGTTGACGCCTTGACCGGGGTGCTTGCTTGGTCGCAACGATTGCCACTGTGGAGCCAACAAGGGAAAGGAAAAAAGGGGGTGGGAGCGCGCAGTGCATGTCGCATAAAAAGCCCAATGGAAGCGGAAAAGCAGGCAAGTGGGGGGAAGGTCGATAGAAAAGAAAAAAAGATTGCAGATAGAACAAACTTACCATAGCTTCCATGTCAGGCATGGGCATTTTCGAGCTGTCTGCATGCCCAGGTGTCTCGGGGATGGGTGTCAATGGGGAATTTCCAAGCATTTCGCTTGACGCTAGCTTTCGCAACCCCGATTTGACATTCTGAGGGATCTGCTGAGGTTCTTCGGCGGGACTGGTTTTTCCATCGTCTGATTTTCTAGATGGTGGTGGGTTTGGAGAAACGCTGCCAGGAGTATCTGACTTGGTTTCGAGGACGCTTTGGATGCTGACTGTGCTGATGGTGCTTTGTCTCCTACTATCGCGTCTATTGCTAGGTGCTCTTGAGACCATCTGACCGCTGGCGGTGGGTCCTCTCAGTAGCTTTTTCCATTGTCGCCACATCCGTCCCAGGACGGGGTTCAACGCCACCTTCTCCATATCCAACTCTTCTACTGAAGGTCTATCAACAGGTTCGTATTCTCCATCGCCGTCTTCAGCCGCAGCTGCGATACGAGCTTGTGAGAATCTAGCCACCGTCGCGTGTCCGGCGACCAGTAAAGTCTGCTCTCCGATAAACTCGAGAATCGAGGTCAGAAAAATGGCGACGGCAGGCGTAACACCCGCTGAGGAACCAACATTTCTACCGTATTGATCCAACCCGTTCGACGAGTATTCCGATTCTTGATAATCTTCATCGTCGTCCTCTTCGAGGTCACCGAGCGATGAGTAAATCATGCACCTCAACCTTGCCTTCTTCCATATGCGCTCGATATCGAATTCTTCGGCATCGGGGAGACCCTGTTCCAGTTCCTCTTCATCCGCCTCGCCAAGATACTCTTCAAGTTCGGCTTCAGCCGAAGCGATCGCTTCGCGAGCCAATCTGCTCTTGAGGACTTCGGTGACAGCGGGTCTCAATAATTTCAAAGCGGTGGACTTTCCGACCAATAATACCGACCAGAGGAGGTAATCTAGAAACTGGTTGACGAGACGGAGTGCATCCGTTGTGACGAGAATTGTCGGCGGGCCAGGTTTTACTATCCCCTCGGCGGAAAGGGTCTGGAAGAACGATTCGTGATCGCTCGTGACGATTTGAGTAGCTGCCGAGGCGGCAATATAGGCAGCTTCGGGTACCATGCCTGTGAAGTGCGCTGGAGATGCTGGGGGTACCATACTATTGGCACCACCAGCGGCCGAGGCAGGGGTAATGTCGGACGACATGCTGAGGCTTCGCGATCTTGATCTAGCTCTTGGGATCAAGTCCATGACATCCGGACGGGACTGTCTAATCATCGCCGAATAGCGATAAGTCGCCGCCAGCGTGATTGATGTATGATAAATATATACTATTTGGCGAGTTGAGTAAAATTGGACTATTTTGAATTGAAGGAGAAATCGGTTGGCAATTAGGATTTATCGAAATGAAAGGATGGCCCGCAGGATCAATCGTAATTATAAGTGAGACCGACGACGAAAAAGAGAATAGTTTGCCTTGTGTCTGTAGACGGTACAGCCCCGCGACTGCGCGGTAGGAATGAACGGCCAGCACAAGAATAAGCAATCAAGCTTTATTAATCAGCCTCGCGACACAAAGGGAAGGGTGATGCGAAGCGACAGAGACTAGTAAAAGTAGCTGCGCACACAATGAAGGGCCTTGATTGTCGGAAGCTGCTCCGTTTGTTTCCCTTTTTGTTTATAGCCTTTAGAATCGGTCTAATAATAGGAGTCCTATCGAGTTCTGAATCCGATTATTTTGACGATTTCGACCGAAAGAAGATTTAGGGCGATAGGAGGTTGGATTGAAAGGTACGTCAAAGTCCGAAGCTTGCAATGCGAGCAGAAACAAATCGTCGAAAAAAGGATCGAGAGTGTGCGAAAAGGTGATAGAAAGATACTTAGTATGTCCGGTTCAGGTAAAAGAAGAGTGGGCCCTCTCGCAAGCTATCGAGAGGAAGTACACTTGGATAGCTTGATTTGATAGTAAAAACCGGTTTGGGGGGGGATAAAAGCCGAAACGAGGAACGGTTTGAAAGGGAGAAAGGGAAGGCAACGGCAAGGTCGTCAGGCGAAGCGATGAGGGTATTACTGGGACGGATAAATTGATATAAATGAATATACCTGACTCAAGCAAGGAAAAAAAAAAAAAAAGAATGCTCTAAGATATAAATGTACTAGAGCACCACATACAAAGTGAAGGGCTTTTTCGCGATCCAAGGATTCCGAAGCAGGCTAAAAAAGGGGATAAAATAAGAAGGGAATCTGTCAAAGAAAGGGTAGTTGAAAAACCAGGAACTGAACTATGGTAGAAACGAAGGGTTAGCCGAACGAACTGCAGCAAGATGGCACGCTAAGCGGAACAGCTGCTGCTCTCAGATCGCAATATAATAAGGATTGCGAATGGAAGAAGCGGAGACGAAGGGAAGAGTAAATTAGATGTATGTGAAGTGATGGTGATGATGAAGAAGGAAAGGAAGTGTGCGCTGAGGTCAGATCACAGAAAAAGAAAGAAGCCACGGCGGAGGGTCTGTGCAGTTTGAAGGAAATGGAATGGGATGATTGGACGGTCGTCTGTCGTCGACATGCCATACCGACAGCTAAACGAAAGTTAACCCCAATTGCGATTGCAGTGCAATCAAATGCAACATGCAATCAATCGATCCAAAGCTGCAGCAAGCAAGCCAAGCAAGCACAATTTGGGAGGGATCTCAAATTGGGAGGTTGTCACAGATCATGCCAAAAAAAACAAGAATGAACAAGAATAGAAAGGAAACGAAAGGAAAAGGTGTTTTTTGATACCAAGGTTTAAACCCCGGGGGGGAAAGATGGCAGTGTCTGTATGTATTGTATGTATTATACGTATTGTATGTATTATACGTATTGTACGTATTGTAAGTGTTGCATGGATTGTAATTGTATTGTATGCAGTTGCCTATCGATCCTGTCGCCGATATATTTTTTGATCCCGCATTCCCCCACACTCCAGCACCAGCACTAGCACCAGCAGCAGCACCAGCAGCAGCAGCAGGCGATAGATGGATGGATGGATGGATGGATGCAAGGGACGGACAAATAAAGATATCAAGCGAGACGCCTAACCGGACTCCACACAAGACAGACAGACAGACAGACAACAATATAGAAAGAAAGAAACAGCGTGAACGAACGGATAGAAAAGGAATGAAAAGGAATGAAATCCGTACCAGAAACCAAAAAAAAAAAAAATGATAAATCTCAATCTAATGAGTGATTTCGTGGGGTTGTCGTCGTTTGTCGATTGATGCTGTCGCACGAGGGAAGAAGCTAAGCTAAGGGAGGGTAAAGGCGTGGTTTGCTGTTGTCGATGGTGTTGCTGTTGCTGTTGTGCGAGGGGAGGTGTTACAACAATTCACAAATCCATGTGACTATTCTATCGATTGAACTAAGTACTTAGCTATATGTCGTCCGTCCGATGCAACAACCGCGCGACACAAGCTCATTCGCATTTCCCTCGCTCTCTCTCTCTCTCTCTCTCTCTCTCTCTCTCTCTCTCTCTCCCTCTTTGTCCGATGAAGAGGATGAAGAGAGAAGGAATATAGAAGAAAAGGAAGAATAGGAAAAATGATGAAGGAAGAGAAGAATAAGGAATAAGGGAATAGGGAAAAAATGAATAGAAAGAGGAAGAGAGGAAAAAGGAAGTGAGGAGATAGTTAATTCTGGAAGATGTGGAAAACCTGGGGGGGGGGGGCAAAATCCCAGTACCTAGACAATACCAATCACACGAACGATATCGTTAATAATGCTGGGAACCAGGAACAATGTCAATTGTCAATTGTGTAAATGCGGGTCAGGAGAGCATCAAGGGAAGGAAAAGGCCCTTCTTTCTTCACTTTCTTTTTTTTTTTTTCTTTTCTTCTTCCTATTCTTCTTATTCTTCTTATTCTTCTTATTCTTCTTCAACAGAGAAGCACAAATCCGCAGATACGGGAAGAAGCACACATCAAACTCAGGAGAAACCCGACTAAACCAGAAAACTCAAAATGCTGTGATACTTACGCTGCAGGTTTTTTTACACGGCCGGGGCAGCGCGGGGGGGTAATAGATTCTCTTCAAATGAGTGAGAGAGGTAATAGAAACAAAAAAAAAAAAGGGTGTATAGCGGGTCGCTTGTTAAGCCCACTTCCCTTGACAGATTGTGGCCATTGCACCAGCGGTGGGGTCCTCCAATATGTCGGGTGTGTTTGGGTACGTATCAGGTCCAATATCAATCAATAATCGATAATGATATTGATTCGATGCAATTGGCAATGAGACCGGGAAAGAAGAGAGAACGGCGGGGAGAGAAAACATACTTCGTAGAGAGGTTTCGAATAGGGCAGGTCTATCGCTCTTTTTCCGTCGAAATCGCGATAACCAACATCTCAATTGGACCTGTATGGGCCACCGCTACCCTCGAACCCTCAATCGACCCCCCCAGCTCGAGCCCTGACCCACGGCAATGACGACCATTAATTTCTGAAACTCTCTTGCCAGAAAAAGGCGGCCAAACTCATTCTTCCTCTCTCGTCGCAGTCTTTTCTCATCTCATTCACTCCTTTTTTTCTTTTCCCTTTTCTGTTGTTCCAGATGGACAAACAGGTCGCTATGAGTCGATAACGAACAAACCAACGACTGAACCCGGCCAGGGGTATTTAAGAAGAGAGAGAGAGAAAAAAAAAAAAAAAAAAAAAAAAAAAAAAAAAAAAAAAAAAAAAAGACCAATCCAGGAAAAGGCAAGTTCCATGGGCGTGGAAGAAATGTTGGTCTTGTCGGACGAGCTTTCTGGTTTCCAATTGCATCTCTTTTGGTAGTTTCCGAATCCCTGCAATTGCTTTTTTTCTCTTTTTCTTTCCTTTTCCATAAACCGTCTGTGTCGTCGAACCAAAGCGGCCGCTAACCTCACGTTACATGATTACCGACTTGGTCCGATCCTCGAATCATGCAAAATGCAATAAGATTATAATAAAAAAGATATCTGTGCATCGCCTGTGCATATCTGCCCGTGCAAACATGTTGGTCGAACGACAAGAAACATGCAACAAGCAATGCAAGATCCTGGGAGGTGGTTGTCGTTCCTGCAGTTAACTATTTAGTTGTCGGTAGTCGACCTTGGTTATAGTTATTCGATATGTTTGATAGATATGAAGCTTTTTGTTATCGATGTTGTCGATAAGGGATAGTTCTCCTACCCAACGTCGATAAATGGGACCTGGCCTGATCTCTGCATGCATGCATGCATGCATGGATAGATGAGGCATGTCAGTATGGGATTTCGAGGCTAGTCAGTACTTAAGTATGTAATATATGTGAATGTAATGCATGCGTGACATTCCTTGAGATCTCCATTCCATATTGCCCTGAACGTAATGTAGATGGACCTCTTTTTTGGTTCGAAGAAGGAAGCTCGTAAAGCTCATAAGCTTTCGTTCGTTCGTTCGTTCGTTCGACGGCTGGCAGGCTGCATTGCATTGCGCCCTTCTCTCTTTGATTTTTCTCTGTACATGTAATGTACTATGTATGGACGCATCGACGGGGCAAAGAGAGGTGCAGCTGTGCCTGTGCCGCATCGACCTAATTTTGGGACCTTCCTGCAGCATCACCCGAACGAACGACAGCATGGCCATGGCATCGACACGGGGATTGTTCGTGTTTGCTCTCTCTTCCAGGCCTTCGCTGAGTGGGTGTCGTCTCTCCGGATGCCTGCCCGTTTGGATGGTCTGATTGGTTGTTCCCCCCGGCCCGTCCTCTTCATCAGCCGCGGAAATTATGCCGGCGGGGGGCACGCTGAGGGAAAGCGTCAGAGGGTCGAGAAAGGGGCTGTTAATGATAATATTATTATTGTAATACGGCCACAACACAAAGTCAATAATCTCTGCCCTTCTTCCGTCGCGCGGCATCGTCGTCGATGTTTTCCAACCTCATTCCTTAGCTTAGCTTTCGCATTTGACTGAAGGGGAACCTACCTACACGCCTCTCGCGCGCGTAAAAAAGTTACACCCTCGCCACATCGCATGGATTGCTCGAAATAGTCGCTCTTTACCATACCCCTCAATCCGTGATACTTAACATCACCGTCGTCGCTCTTTTAAATTTTTTTTTTTTTTTTTCCTTTCGCGCTCAAAGCCGCCCTCGCTCCTTTTCTTACCAGCAAGAAATCTACACTTCTTCGGAATTCCTTTCGTTGCAGAGGTTACAGGAATAACCTCCCGTATAATCATAATATAACCTCCCAAATCTCAAAGTAATCTCCAAATCCTTCGATCATAATAATAATCATGTACATCTTCCGTCTCCCATCCCTCCTCCTCGCCTTCCTCTTCCTCGCCGCCACCGCCCGTGCAGGATTCTGGCACGATATCACATCCGGTGTCAAATGCGCCTTCGGCGACTGCGACGAAGAAACCTCAACTCCGACTCCAAAACCTACTCCTCCATCTCCGCCTCAAGTCCAACCTACTGCTCCAACCTTACCGACAGATACACCGCATCATAAAGACGCACCGGGCAAGACAGCGACACCAGAACCAACAGCGGAACCGGAACCGGAACCTACCCATCCGGAATCCACCCACGCGCCAAAGGCTACACCTACAAAGCATTCGAAATCCGAGACTCCAACGAGCAGTCCTGTCGAAGAATCCACACCCTTGCCCACCACCACATTTGCTACGAGTACTCTCCCACAAACACCCATCAATGCCGCCGTCCCTTCCTCCACTTCACCTACGACCCCTTCATCGTCAACAGAAACATCCACCTCAACATCCACAGCATCAGCCGATAGTTCCTCCTCCTCCGGTGTGAAACCCGGCGTGGTGGCAGCGGGTATCGTTGTCGGAATCGTCGTGTTCGCGCTATTAGGCGTCGTGGCGTCGTTTGTGGTTAGGAAAAAGAATACGCAGCGGTTAGCGAATATGGAGAAGCAAAGGGCCGAACAGGCTGATTTTGGGAGGGTAGCTAGCGTTTAGAATCTGATTGTGTACCGGTTTACGATGGATACGATGGATACGATGGATGGATGGATGGATTGGGTTTTAGTGATTCTCTTCACGATTGGTGTACGTCCTGGATGACATTTTTCAAAAGGTGGCTTTTCTTTTTTTTTATCATCATTATTGCTATGATAAGGGGAGGAGATATACCCATAGATTTTTTTTTACTATATTAGGATATTTTATGATGATGACGGCGACCGGCTTGAAGTTATCTCGTATCCTGATATATATATATATATATATATTGGTCGTCATCCTTTTTATTATTTTTTTATTTTTTTTTTATTTTTTTATTTTTTTATTTTTTATTCTCGTGGGTTGTTATCGTTTGATATAACCCTCCTCTTTTCAGTTTCTTTTAGCGTCTATCTTTGATATAAATGATATATAAAAATATGAATTTACCATATCTGACGTCTTTTCAAAAAAAAACTTTATTCTCGAACGTTATATACACCGACCTCCGTCGCTCCCCGGAACATTTTCTCATGCCGGAAACTTCAAAGTTATAATGTTACTACTTAAGTAGCTGGTGGATCAAAAAAGATCAGCAGTCGGGTATGTACAGCGTGCATACGGGTGACTACGATGTGAACACCTGCGAGTAACCCATCATATTGATACTATCCACGTATATGTACATGTATGTACCAGAGCAAGCTAATTATCGAAAATTCAAGAACCAAGGGTATATACTTAAGTCGAAGGTACAAAATGAATTGGTCCAACAACATCCAACAAATAATGCAGAATAACGTGGTACACGGATGGCGGGGGAGGGAGGATGATACATGTTTACCACCATTCATGATTCATCATTATAATATTATTGTTTGGATGCATATATCAGCCGTTCGTACAATATATATACTCGATTCATGCGTGGCCGTGGCTACGGTAGACGGTCAAAGTTGAAACCCTTTTCGACGCCGTATACGCTTAGCTTAGCCGTACTGTATATACCGAGAATGAAGTATCGTATGAGATATCAATTTGGATATATTACAATGTTGCAATGCAACCCAATCGAGCCGGTATCTTATATACTTTGTATTGCAATATTGAAGCGTGGAAGTTGCGCACAGATCAAATCATTTAATATCCTGCAATACTAATACCTTTACAATATCATATTATATATATATATCATGATATCACGCGCAATTAATTAACAGTAATTATTTTTATTTTAATTATGAAAATAATATTCACGAAATGACAATTAACTCTCGGACGTCAAGGAGCTTCAAATCTTGCTACATGTATCCCAGCACCCAGGTTCATGGTTCATGGTTCATACTGAGTTCGCAAAGTTACTCCGTACTATATACTGCTGCCT
Organism: Arthrobotrys entomopaga; assembly: GCA_012184315.1. NCBI lineage: Eukaryota > Fungi > Ascomycota > Orbiliomycetes > Orbiliales > Orbiliaceae > Arthrobotrys > Arthrobotrys entomopaga. The sequence goes on along the minus strand of LDDX01000084.1, from coordinate 2,424 downwards.
TGTATCTTTTTTTTCATCAATTTGACCATCTCCTTAATATCATAATCACGCTTGATTACTGGGACTAGTGCTTTTTTTTCTCTTTCGTGATATTGAAATTGTGGGTTAATATTCCACAAACGTGCGGAACAGGCTTGGTTAGCGTAAACNGGGGGGGGGGGGGGGGGGGGGGGCCAAAATGCAAAGGATGCAGGATGGCTTGTGCTAAACCGCTCAATTAATTGGCGAGTCTCTTTCGAAGCTTTCGCATTTTTTTCTCTTGCTCTCCCATATGGTACATACATACACGTGCATTATATTGCAAAGATTACAGTGTGAGATCGATGCAAGAAAACGGAAATAATTAATACATTTATAAATTTACAACATCTTGTGATTTATTACTGTGAGGCTTGAAACGTGGCGTTCGTCCTTATTCTCTAGTCTTCAAATATCGAAGATAACGGGAAAAACTAGTGCGAGGAGGGGTACTCAAGTGAGAAAGGAGCTAATTACTTCGTAGCAGGTGTGAGGATTCATCAAAACTGTACTTCGTAATTCGGCTAGCTTAGGCTGATTCTACGAGGCTTTCATGAATCTGCCGCATTCCTCAGGATATCGTCTGATCCAAAATTCAAAAAAAAAAAAAAAAAAAAATATCTGGAGATAAGCAAGCCGTTCGGAATCGTGCTGGCCAAAGAGAGGAGGTAGAAAAATGCAGGCGCAGGGTCAATGCGCTCCCTCTCTTTTGGTCCCTTGTGGTCTCGTCCCTTGCATGATGCACTTCCAATCCATCGCCAGCCAGGCTCAACCAATCTAGCCTCGATACCCAACCAACCAATCGCGATTTCGGGGATGCGATAATAAATTACAAGCTTCCAAAAGAACCGAAATTTAAAAATCGGCTATTTCAAACCTCTCAAGTTAACACTATCTTTCCGTGCTCAGAGCCGTGTCGGTCAGTCAGTCTAGATTCTTCAATGGGACGGGTTATTCATATATATTCGGTATTTAAATGCATTTTCTTAGCGAGAGTTGAAACCTTCAAACGGCAGTGCAAGCACTCGACTCTGTTTTATAAATTTTAGCAATATATTGCAATATAGAATTATCAAGTTCGTCTCAAAATGTTAAAACTAGTTTTAACAAGAAAGGTCCATTCAAGCAAGCTCTCGTGGACGCGGATTCTAAACTTGAAGAGTAGCCGTGAGATCGATCTCCGTTTTCGTTTATCATCAGGTCGGACATCGGCCCGTTATAAATCGTTCAAATGTGTTTTTATCTCCGGATCTATCGATCTCTGCAACTTCAATTGATGAATTGGGAAGCTGTTCCTGACGATCTATCGATCGTGTCCCGCGTTGGTTCAGCTGGTATGCATGTTGTTGTCGGATGAGCGGCACTAATCAGCACTTTTCACAACACATTACTTCGCCTAAGCCTGCTCCAACCCAATTAGTGCTGAAATTAATTGTTGCCCTCTCCTGCAGGCTCAGCTCAGTGCAGTGTCCCTGAGACTAAGCTCACTCATCGAGCCCACCTGCACCCTGAAATCGAGGCTTTCTTGGCAGATGGTTCCGAATCCTGGAGACGATCTTTGCCCCTTTTTCTCGTTTGCTTTCACGTTTTTTTTTTTTGTTTGGTGGGTTTGGATGCGAGTTTCAACATGGGGTCATATGTGAAATAACCGGTGAGTGAATTCATGAAGTTGGGACCAAGAAACGTATAACAAACCGGCATATATATTGATATTTGGTAACTCTTGTTATGCTCCGGTATCGGATTATTGAACTAAGAGTCTTTAAAGTATTATGTTTATTGCAAAATTTGCAGGTTCATATAATTATAAATGTTATTAGGTGCAATTACGGATTATAAACATCAAATTCTAGCAATGACCAGGTTGAAGGAATCTACCCTGAAATGATTTTTGATTATATCATATTTTGATGAATGTGAGAGTAAGCTAACCAACCGAACCAAATTTCAAAAGTTGAAGATAGTTTAAGCTTTTTTTACCTCCTTTCTGGTATTCATTTCAATAATATATTTTCTCTCCCCCTCGAAATTTGAAGATCAAATCCTCTATTGATCGAGATGATGTTAATTAATTTTGTCACAACCTATACACTTGAAGAAACGCATGTTCTTCACGTGTGAGTTCAAGACATCATTTATATGTCCGACTTATTTTCTAAATTCTTTTTATAGTTACGGGTGTAGTCTCGGGTACGGGAGATCATTTTAACCAACCATGACGCCAAAGATCGAAATTTGAAGAGCTAATAAAAGCGATGCAAGATGGACTCCAATGCGAGTCTACAGCCATCACTGAAGATGAATAGTTCTTTATAAGGTTTATGGAAGGATTTTGGAAGTTCAAGGATGATATATCGCTTCTAATACCCTGTGACAGGATTGATCACAAACAAATACATATATATA